>OX578151.1:113333418-113933418 GCA_951213105.1 Amaurobius ferox
TGTGCAATATCACGGGAACGTTTCATGTTAGCGTTCTAAAGTTTATGTCAATCGTTTTCTAAGAAAAATTACGTAAGAAATGTCTATTTTCTTATTCAAAATTTCATTCGAAAATTTAGGGGGTCTGAACATTCGATTGTGTTTAAAAACAATAGGCTTCTAGTATTCACGAATTGTAATTTTTGTACCAAATTTCATGCGAATAACCCATTTGTTCGTGAGATATCGTCTCCACATACTCACTAACACACACACACATACACACGCACCACTCAAAAAATGTTCGATTCGCGATCAGGGATGCTTGAAACGTGCTCTCTCGAATTCGAATGTTCGACCCCGTCACAATGCTTTCCTTATACATTATATGTATATAAGGAGAGTAATAACTTAGTAAATTAAAATTCATATATTATTCACCACGCCTAGTAAAACTTAAAAATCATTGTGACAAGGAAACATGTTGAATCCGAATTGGATTTTCAACGAAAACGCTGGTTTTAAGCATCCTTGGTCTCAAATTGAACATTTGGAATGTGATATCTGTGTGTGTATGTATATTAGTGTGTCAATGTACGAGTATGTTAGTGTGTTTGTGTGCATGTTAGTGTGTTCGTGTGTATGCTAGTGTGTTTGTCCTTAACTCTGTGCACCCAATATCTTAAGAGCGAATGGAATGTTTCGTAAACAATTTGATACGTTTATTAGAATCGGTATAAACAAGAGAACCCCACTGATTTTGAACATGATCAGAGTGTTTGGAAACTCTAAGATTTTTGAATGAACTTTTAAAAGATCATTAAAAATCGAGACTAATATCTACTGTTAAATAAATAATTACCTCATACCTAATTTTTTATTAGAAAACTAGTTATGCAAACTTTAGAAAGATAGCTTGAACTGCTCTCGATGTATCGCACAATTTTCGAATGAAACTTTGAAAAAATCAGGACTTTTAATACTTATAAGTAATTACTTCAAGCGTAAATTTTCATTATAAAATAAATGATACAAACTCTAAAACGCGACCACGAACCATTCTGAGATATTGCGCATTTGAAAGAAAGTAATAGAATCCAACATGTTCACTTTATATGTGCGATAGTATGCGAGAAATCTATAACGTCATTCTGGTGGATCTAGTTTGTTTCATTCATGAGAGAAAATACTTTCAGTAATAGTCTTATATTTTGCCGCCAAAGAATTCGCCAATGGTTATTTATTCGATGGGAATTAAATATCAAATGCCTTTTGATAAAAATTTTGCACGCAAGTATGACCATGAACAAGCAAATTGCCAAAAGAAATTGAATTTCAATTCAAGTGGTGGTAATCTATATATACTAATTGCCAAATGTCCGTCTGTCCGTCTGTCTGTCATGCTTTTTCAGGCACTTCCCGAATAAATAGAAACTTGAAATTTGATACACGACTCGGTCGTTCGATAAAACCCTCTGGAAAAATCGAATTTTTCGAAAACGTTCTCTAGAGAGGGGTGCTCCACACCAAAACGTTCGAAAAGTGAAATGATAGGTAAACATGCTTTGCGATAAGATAGAGACTTCAAATTTGGTGTATGGGTAAACCGTTCAAAAGGAAGAAAGTATGCAATTTCACATTTCCAATATTTTCAACTTAAGGGGTGCCGCACACCAAAATGTTCGATTTTCCGAATAATTGAGAAACGGCTCCTTTAAAATTGGATAGAGGCTTGAAATTGGGTCTATGGACTAATCATTTGATGAAAACACCCAAGACGAATATAGTTTTTCAAAAATGTTTGTTTAAGGGGGGTGCTCCAGAGAAAAACGTTCGAAAGGTGAATTGATTAAAAAAACATGCTTCGCAATGAGATATAGATTTCAAATTTTGTGTACCAGTAGATAATTTGGAAGGAAGAAAGTGTGTAATTTCAGTTTTCCAATATTCTCTACTTTAGCTGGTGCCGCACACCAAAAAAAATTTTTTTTTTACGGAATAAAGGAGAAACGCCCCTTTTAAAACGTGATAGAGGCTTGATATTTCATATATGAACGAATCATCTGGTAGCAAACGCAAAAATAATGGAGATTTTCAAAAATGCTCATTTAAGGGGGGGGGGGCTACTTGTTTTCCAATATTTTCTTCTTTAAAGGGTTCTGCACACCAAAATATTTGATTTTCCGAATAAATGTGAAACGCAGATTATTTAAAAAATTGCATTGTAAAGGAAGATTGTGTATGGGTAGATAGTTCGAAAGAGGTGTTGTTTATTATGAAACCGTTGATATTCAACGAGTGTTCGGCTAGTTTTATTCTAAAACGTGGTGTCATAGATCTTGTATACCATTATTTTGTTGTGAAAGTAGTAACATCATTGCTTTATGTAGTGAAAGTTGTATGTTGTCTACATTACATTTTTCATATCAAATCTAGAGTTTTAGATTAATCACTAATTATGTACTATCGTTCGTGAGTTTTATATGGATACATCAGTTTATAATTCGAACGTATACTTTTACCATCTTATACCACTTTCTTTTCCAGCTTATTTGCACACTGTGCCTTCTAGCTAGTAGAACACGTACTATTTATGCATGTGTGTGAACGAAATAAATAGAAAAAATCACTGTTGTTACATATCTTTTATCACAGAAAAAGGAAAATATCTTTGCTCTTTCTTTCTGCTTCTCCAGATACGTGAACAACAATACCGCTGTCCAAATAGATATAAAGACATGGATCAATACAAAGAAATGTTTGATATTCTCCGCACGCAATAAATTCTGAGATATTTTGATGTATATAATGACCCAGGTCTATCTATCCGGCTGGAACGCTTGGCGTAAATTTTGGCGAAAAATTGGCTAACCTGCCAATGAATTTCGCGATTTTTAAAAATATTACCAAGTTGATGAAAGTATTACCAAATTGACGAAAATTTTGCGAAAATGATTGAAACATCGCTAAATTAACGAAAATATCGCTAAATTGGTGAAATCTTAATGACTTGGTAAAGTTTAATTTCTTCGATAAGCACTGCCGCTTTGTGGGAATTATTATTTTTATGTATTTGATTAAAGGTAAAGTGGATGTCACAGTTCGTGGGATAGCTATGTTTTGTTAGAAAGAAGATCTTAAAGTAATTGTGTTACGCTAGGGGATGGTATACTATGTATGTTTCGATAAAGAATCGTATGAAATACAACAAGCTGTGTGTAGGAGAGCTATGTGATTTGCATGTGCGGTCGTATGTAAATTTCGAATTGTTTGGGGGTTGTACACAAATCTGGAATTGGGAGGTGCGTGACTTGCATGTGGATTCGTATGAAAATTTCGAATTGTTTGCGGGGTTGTACCCAAATTGGGAATTGTTTGGGAATAGCATATACATTGCAAATTTCTCAAAAAATTTTGAATTATAGATATTCTTGTGTAAAAGATGTATGTATATAATTCGAAAGCTTTTTAAAAGATATCTGTCTCTTTCTCTATCTATCTCTCTCTATTTCTCTCTATCTATCTATATATTCATGCATATGAGGTGCATACACAATTTAGGAACGAATGAATCTACAGGATGTCCCAAAAAGATTGAAACGCGCTTTAATTCTTTACCTGTTGGAGATAAGTGGGCAATGAAAATTGCAAAAATGTTAAAAGTAAGGCAGTAAATAAGACTACGTTAATGAAATAGTCATCCCATTAATTTTCGAAAAGTTACACTTTTTAAATTTTTATACAACCCCCTTAGACAAATTTAGTCAATCAGAAATTTTTTATTTTTAATACAACAAGATCATTAAAAAAAACCGCATATCTGTATCTTTAAATTTGAGCGAGTTATATTTAATTGAAAATTGAATATTGTGAATGGGTACCATGTATCAAATTAGAAATGTAAATTTGTGGCACATCACAAAAAAGATAAAACTGGATGATAATTCATAGGATACCCAACCGCGTAGTGAGTACCACTGTTTATATGATCTCTGTCTGTGTAATGCTTTATTTAGAGGAATTTGTGATAAAAAAATTTAACACATATTAACGTATTTTTGATTGAAACAATTTTCATCGTCAATTTGTTTATGATCCCTATTTTCACTGATGAAACAGCCTTTCACATGGTACGGAAAATTGGCGTCAGATTTTTTTCCTTTATCATAATTCAGTTGAATTTATAGATAAAAATATGCGGGTTTTTTTTAATGATCTTGTTGCATTAAAAATAAAAATATTCTGATTGACCGAATTTGTCTAAGGGGGTCGTATAAAAATTTAAAAAGAGTAACTTTTTGAAATTGAATAGGAAGACTATTTCATTAACGTAGTCTTATTTCCTACCTTACTTTCAAACTTTTTGCAAATTACATTGCCCACGTATCTCCAACAGGTAAAGAATTAAAGCACGTTTCCATCTTTTTGGGACACCCTGTATATCAAATTGCATATGTGAATATATTGTGTAAAAAATTGGATATAGGCAGAACATGACTTTCCCAATATAATTTTACGACTTTGCTTTTTCACAGCGCAGTAATAATGCAACGAAATGATAATATATTATAGAAAGTCCAAGGCGCATTATTTTAGAAGTTGAATTACATATTGAAACTTGTTACTTTTATGGGCGATAACAAGTGAAATTGTTTCGAATAAACAAATTAATTATTTATATTTCGCGCAAATATAACTTGACAATTAGAGAAATTGATAGCGCCGTTCAAGCAATATATTCTATATTATAATCAATTTAAATATATAAAATTCGTGATTTGAATTGTACTCCACAGATTCTTGCAATCCAAAATCTAAATTCTAATTATGTTTTTCATATGACAATATAATTAGATTTGTATATATTACATAATTTAACTTTTCGCAAACATAATAACATTAACATAATTTAACTTTTCGCAATTTAATTTGGAAACGCGTATCACATAACTGATAACCATCTAATCTTACGTCGCCAAATCCATCTTCAGTCGCCAAATGTGCGTAAAAATAAACAAAACCAAATCTCAAAGTTACTGTCAATGGATTACTATGTCGTAAATTAAAATGTGTCGTCTGGCGACTTTATTGGCCAAATCAAAATAACTTAATTCACAATAACTGGCAAAATGCACTACAAAATACAATTGACAGTTACTATCAAGTGAAATAAGTGACAATTCGCGATTTTTGTGGCTACAGAATACCAAACAATTTTAAAAGTATACGATACTCATTTTACGATACTCATTATTTCCTAATTTTATGTACTTTTTTATTCAGTTATTAAAATAGCGTGCAATATCTCAAGAATGGTTCATGGCAGAGTTATAAAAAAATATTGGTTTTATAATGATGAATTATATATAAAGATATTTGTTTAAAATTACCAAATTTCCTAATTTTGCTATGATTATTTCAGAAAGTATTTTGAAAATTATAGGAGGGGAGGGGGATCTCTTGGAATTTCGATCGCGTTTAAAATTAATAGGGTTCCATTGTTTGCTGATTTTAATATCCATATCAATTATAATGTCAGAAACTAAAAGCAATTGCTCCAATTGAGAACAGAGATATCTAAAGAAATTAGCAAGTTTCGAACCGCTAATTTCTTTAGCTGCCATTTGTCACTATCAATCCTAATGTCAGAAAACTAAACGCAATTGCTCCAATTTAGAGCAGTGACAGCTAAAGAAATTAGAAAGTTAGGAACCGCTAATTTCTTTAGCATAGCTAAAGAAATTAGCAAGTGAGGAAAATCTAATTTCTTTAGCTGCCACTTGTCACTATCAATCGTAATGTCGGAAAACTAAAAGCAATTGCTCCAATTTAGAGCAGTGACAGCTAAAGAAATTAGAAAGTTAGGAACCGCTAATTTTTTAGCTGTCACTTGTCACAATCAATTATAATGTCAGAAAACTAAAAGCAATTACTCCAATTGAGAGCAATGATAGCTAAAGAAATTAGAAGTTAGGAACCGCTAATTTCTTTAGCATAGCTAAAGAAATTAGCAAGTGAGGAAAATCTAATTTCTTTAGCTGCCACTTGTCACTATCAATCGTAATGTCGGAAAACTAAAAGCAATTGCTCCAATTTAGAGCAGTGACAGCTAAATAAATTAGAAAGTTAGGAACCGCTAATTTTTTAGCTGTCACTTGTCACAATCAATTATAATGTCAGAAAACTAAAAGCAATTACACCAATTGAGAGCAATGATAGCTAAAGAAATTAGAAGTTAGGAACCGCTAATTTCTTTAAGTGCCACTTGTCACTATCAATCATCTATCAATTTTATCAAAAGGTTGATCCATATACCAAATTGAAGGTCTCTATCTAACTTAAAAGGAGGAGTTTCTCCATAAATAGAATATTTTGATGCGCAGTCCCCTAAAACAGCAAATATTGGAAATCCGAAATTTTACACTATCTTCTTTTAGAACTATCTACGCTTACACCCCATTTAAAGTTTCCATGTCACTGCGAAGTATGTTTTTCGCTCATTTCACCATTTGAATATTTTTGTTATGGACCAATCCCCTCTAATGAACATTTTTGTAAAAATTTGATTTTTACTGGAAACTCAAGTCAAGACGGCAACCAAGTTGCCGACTTCTTCGCCTTCAACCCAGACCGTCCGACCTACCCGAAACTGCAATGTATCTGGTTGGATGGACGGGAAGGACCATCCAATTTAAGCCGGAATCTAGTGGGGGAGGCACTCACAGAGGTCGTACCCTCCTTCCCCTGCTACCAACCTCTCGGAAGGACTTACTAACCCATATAGGTAATGCACATATTTAGCTGTACTCTGTGAGAACACGGGAACAGTTTGGGTTGGCCGGGATTCGAACTGGGGTCATCCAAGTGCAATCCCCGCGCGCTAACCACTGGGTTGTCTCACCCCCGAGTTGCCGACTTTACTTGAGTAAGTAAGGTTGCGTTTCTTGTCGGTCTTGAAGAAGAAAGCTGCTACTTGCCTCTGAAACTACAAGGACTACAAACGCCAAGCAAGTTTCTTTTAGCAAGCTCGACTTTGCGAAAAAAATCTTGATAGAGAAAAACCAATATAGATTAAAAAAGCATGATTTTCCAGGGGTTATTACAATTCGTTAAAATATAAGACTTGTCGAATAGAGCGGAAAAATAATCGTTGAGAACAAACATTTTGAGATAAAGCAGGGGAAAGTTTTTTATTTCTAATATCACGAGCATACTCAGATAATTCAATAGCAACACCTATTCAGTAACATCAGTATAAAATGTATAATTGTTGCCAAGGTAAAATTATTTCTGTACCATTATTACATATAAATCATCGTAAAATGTACAGATAAGTATTTGAGCAAAAAATATATTTAAACGTTTTATACATTTAATGCGTAAAAGCAAGCATAAAGCATTATTTGATTTTTTTTTTTACAAACCTTATTTCGTGTTTTTATTTTTATTGTTGTTGTTGTTTCTTATTTTCGTTTTCTTTTCTCATATCTGGTGGCGCTACAACTGCTGTATTTGAGGAAGCAATCACCTCTATACAATTGGGAACATCTATTTTCGGAAACAATCATCTATATTTTATTACTATTTCTTCTGTTTTTTCTTTGCGCAGCAGTTACTCCATGATTTCTTAATATATTTGTTACTGCGCAAAGTAAGTTTCTGGATTTAAGTTTAATTTTTTTTTCTGCATCAACATTCCGGTTTAGTAATTCCAAACACGGCAAACGTTAACTTCGCAAAAAATTATTGAATAAAATTACAAAAAAAATAGATAAATATTTAGAAAAGCATAAAATCAGATATCAATAAAATGTTGTAAGAGTATGGATCTATCATCATTTTATTTTAAACACTTTAAAGTCAGTGGCGGAACTTGGTTTAAATGCGTCCTCCGCGCTGTTTAAAATATTGCGCATTATTTACTCCCCCTTATTATTCTGCCAGTTGACTATTAAGAAATTTGCACTTTTTTAAATCTAAAGGATTTAATTATTTGTTTTATACATAAATAATATTTTAATATAAAATGTTAAATGCGTATTTAACGATTTAATACCAAAGTGCCTAAGTATGGGTGTGAGACCAGGAGTCAATTTTGCAGTTTTAAGATTTACGATATCTGCAACGAAACGAAGCGCAAACTTGTAGGCGTCATTTTATGACAGTCTTGCCCCGGGAGGTCATGACACCTATAAATTTAGTACATAAATCGCAGGTGTGGTTGAGGCAAAAATCTCCTTGGGGCCACGGCTTAAACTAAGTATCATTGGATAATAAAGTAGCCAATGATGTTGCTACATCGCACTGAGGAGCAACTAATAGAGATACGGAGGGCGTATCTGGACCTCAGGCGAAATGATGTGGCAACAAGTGGAGAATTCAAGATACATTCAGTCAATTCAGAAAATGACCGTCCAAGAGTGTTGTACAGAAAAATTAGAGTTCAAAAGGCGAAGTGTGCGTTTTATGACAATTGGAATGTCCAAGAGTGTGTTTTATAAAAAGTGAAAGTTCATAACCTAGAGAGAGCAGTCAACAAGAATGATTGTCCCGTAACATGAATATTCAGGCAATGAATGTCCAAGACGGCGATTCAGTGTCCATGACAAACAGCAATGAATGACCAAGAGTGTGTTTCAGTGTCCATGACAAAGAGGTTTGTGCCAATCCGCTTATATAATAGGTCGAATATAAGATTTTGGAATAAATATAAATCCTGGTCTCACAAGTGCATGTCGTCTCCTTAAGCGTTTATATAAAAGTTAGTGTAATTTAACCTTTACAATAATATGTGTTAATAAATAATAGTTATTTTAAATGCTAAAATGTGGAATTTAAGGTGTAGTGTTGTAAATGATGATATTTTAGGAACTCGCGCAAAAGAAACAATGCTGTGTTATTGCGGTCAAGATATGCAATGTACAAATCACGGTCACTAATAATTAAGAATAATAATTAATGCAAAGAATCATTTGTTACTTAAAAAGTGAACCAACTTTATGTTTATTTTTTGTGCACCACAATGGGTTTTACGAAACTGTTTCCTAAAAACTTAAATAAATTCCAGGAGAAATTCTTTATGTTTTAACTTTTATAAAACCAATTTTTTTAGGGTGAGAATTTGTTCGCTGGATTAAGCACAAGCATTCCGTGGAATGGTTAAAGAATGCTGAGACAAAATATTTTCATATTTTTCTATGTGAATTATTAAGGTATTCACTCCATTTTATATTTGCTGTTCGGAAAAATAACGAAGTTAAAAAGAACATTTCCTAAAACAATTGCATTCTTAGGCGAAAAAAACAGTGCCTTAAATTTTCGAAATGTATCATTTAAGTTTAACATTTTTACCAATTTTTATGTTAAAGAAGTAAGAAATATTTTCCTTTAAATAAATTTCGAAGAGGAATGCTGTTTTAGTTTCTAATATTATAGAAAAACATTTTTTTTTCTCAAAAATTTTTGGAATTCTTGATGTTGACAGAAATATATATATATATTTCAGTTCAAAGAACGTCTTTGCCCCCAGTGAGTTCTTAGAATCAACTCAGCATTTCTATAGAAATAAGGGGTGGAGGAACGGGGATGGAGGTTATAGGAGGGGAGGTAGAAAGAATGTGACAGCTCTTCCAAGAGCACCTCAAAGAATTTTGATGGACTGAGGTCTGGAGAATACGCTGGCCTATGCATACTGGTAATACCGTCGCCCTCAAGATAGGCTTCTACCAGCCTTGCTCTGTATGGACGAGCGTTTAAGTTCATCAAAAGAAAAACTGGACCCACTGCTGCAGCGAAGAGTCTCACAAAGTGTTCAATGACTTGATTCTGGTACCTTTCAGTCGTCATAGTACCCCCTATGAACACGTACAAGTCTGTGCGATATCCCAAAGTAAATCCAGCTCATACCTTAACTCTACTGCAACTAAAGGAATCAATACATATTATTAGGCGGGTTGTGTCTTCTCCGTTCTTTCCAGACCACTACAAGTTTGTTTAATGGACAGGCTCTTGATTGTTGAATCATTCGCCATTTATAACGACCACACTACTCCTTTCAAGGACACCACAGCATCCATGTCCGCAAATCTGACTATAATCCACAACCCGGTAGCCGAAAGACACTAGACAACGCTTGCCTTAGACCACTTAGCTGCATGCTTATTGTTATTGTTGCTTATTGTTGCCTTACACGTTTATTGTCTGAATCTACAGAAAATTATGACTCATCCGTGTAGAGTACATTGGACCATTGCACTTCTGTTACAGTTGCATATTAACGACACTGCTTTAATCGTGTTCCTCTGACCATAGCGATTAAAAGGACACAGATTCGTGCTACGCGGGCATCGAGTCCATTTCCATGTAGCCTTCACCTCACAGAACTGGTGGATATCGATTTGCTATTGTTGTGATAGCCATTAATCGAGAAGCGGTGTGGCCACTCGGTGATTGCGTTTAGTCAGCAATTCAATATACGGGTCTCAGAGGATGTTGTAGATCTAAGACGACCTGGGACGGGTCTCCGGCTAACTGTCCCGCATATTTGGAATTATTTCTATAAAATAGAAATGACAGAATGGTCAGCAGAAATGAAATTGGACACTTCCTTATTGAACTGTCCTACCTCATGTCTGTCAATGACCAACACACTAGCGTTGAAAATCTTCCAAATGTATTCATTTTTTCCTTCATTCTTTTCATTTTCCCCCATTCTTTCTTTCTTTTGACCCAGGCCGTCTTAACACCCGAAAATCTTCCAAATGTATTCATTCTTTCCTTTATTATTTTCATTCTTTCATCATTCTTTCTATCTTTTGACCCAGGACGTCGGATCTACCCGAAAATCTTCCAAATGTATTCATTATTTCCTTCATTCTTTTCATTTTTTCCTCATTTTTTTCTTTCCTTTGACCCAGGCCGTCGGACCTACCCGAAAATCTTCCAAATGTATTCATTATTTCCTTCATTCTTTTCATTTTCCCCCATTCTTTCTTTCTTTTGACCTAGGCCGTCGGACCTAGCCAAAATCTTTCAAATGTATTCAATATTTCCTTCATTCTTTTCATTTTTCCCCATTCTTTCTTTCTTTGTCCCAGGCCGTCGGACCTACCCGAAAATCTTCCAAATATATTCATTATTTCCAACATTCTTTTCATTTTTTCCTCATTCTGTCTTTCTGTTGACCCAGGCAGTCGGACCGACCCGAAAATTTTCAAATGTATTCATTCTTTCCTTCATTCCTTTCATTTTTACTCATTCTTTCTTTCTTTTGACCCAAGCCGTCGGACAAACCCGAAAATCTTCCAAATGTATTCATTCTTTCCTCCATTCTTTTCATTCTTTCCTTATTATTTCTTTCCTTTGACCCAGGCCGTCGGACCTACCCGAAAATGTAAGGTTTAGAAGGCGTAAGGTTAGAAGGCGTAAGGTTAGAAGGCGAATCTGTTTAGAAGGCGTAAGACTCTTCAAAAAACTTTCTTAACCCACTGAAACTCTTGTGCACAAAGCGAGCTGTTCATATTCCTGATTCTCTCATAATTCAAGGAGCTAATCACCATTTGTCACATCATTTGATATTAGCATATCTCCATCGACGACAGCAGTAAGATTCACTTAATAAAATCCACAGATGCGTTCACTGTTTTATAATATACATTGCGTTCATTATGTTTGGAAGTCAGTGTACAGGGAAAATATTGTGACGGGGTTTCGACGGAAGAGCTCGTTTAAAGCATCCCTGAATACAAATCGAACGTTATTGAGGTGAGATTTACGTACGTGTACGTGAATCTATGAATGCGATATCTCAGGAACAAATTAATCGCTTCAAAAGTAATTTGGCACGATTAATAGAATTAGAGAATACTAGAACCAAATTAATTTTAAGTTCTATCGAATGTTTGGGAGACCCCCATACTTCGAATTATTTTTTGATAAAATCATTAAAAAATCAAAAACTTCATTAATGTTACACGTCTAATCTTTTCATAAGTTATTTTTCTACAGGAAACGATTAACAAAAAGTCTAAAATACTATCACGAACCACTCTCGAGGTATTGTACGATTATCGAATGAAATTTTGAAAAAAAATATTCAAAATCCGGTACCTTCGTCATTATTAAATAAATAATCGTTTTATACGTAATTTTCATCAGAAAACGAATGACAAATTTTTGAACGCTTATATGAATCGCATGAACTTAGAAATTTTACTTAGATATTTTACGTTTGGAAATAACTTTATGCAAAAAAAAAATTACATTAAATTAAACAAGAAAGATCAATCATGCTTAAAGCATTGATATTATGAAACACTTTCCAACTTCAATGCAATTTTATTTTAAAAAGTCGAAAATGCAATACATTCCTCGGTAATATTTTAAAACTTATCACAATACTACATTGATTTATTACATTTGAAAACTTAAACCTTCATTGAAAAAAATGAACTTCATTCAAATGACGGCATTGAAATATAAATTGCCTGGTTTAAATATCTCTAAAATGCAATACATTCCACGGTAATATTTTTAAAACTATCATAATACTACGATAATTTATTATATTTGAAAACTTCATCGAAAACAACTGAAATAAATTCAAATGACGTCATAGAAAAATAACACGCCTGGATCTCTCTATAAAAGCAGGATTTCATTCATAACATTCTCCATTTCATTCATCACAATACTATAATAATATATTTTATTTAACAATTATTTTGACTGAATTATTTTGTGTTAAAGAAATACAGTAATTCTAATACAACTCATTCTACATATTTTGCTGTTTACATTTTACATAGGTGAAAAATAGGCTTAGTTTTAGAAATAATCAAATCTGAATGAGAATTTAAACTCAAATATATTGTCATTGTGTTGTTTTAGTATGTAAATGCACAGAATTTAAGCAAAAATAAAGTAGTTTTAGGACGGATACAACACTCAATATGAATTAAAAAGAACTTTAAAAAATCACGGTTTTGAAACAAGATGGATGCCATATATCATTTTGAAGTGGGTCATGTGATCGTTTCATATCATAGTCACGTGATCGTTTCATATAAGATGTGTAATTATTATTTTAATTTTTATTTAAAAAACTACTGAATATATTTCGCTGAATTTTTTTTATATATTTTATGGAACAATTTGACTATTATCAAAAATTTTCGAAGCAATTTGTGAATTTTAAATCCGCTTAAAAAATGTTTGAAAAATTAGGTCCCATAGGGCTCAATGTATTTCATTTTCTCAACCCGGGTTCAATCCAAAACTAATTGGGTGATATTATTCATTTATATTCCCATAGGTCCTACAGACCGTCTGAACAACATACAAAAATTTCATTTTGATTAAGTCATTTTTACGGCAGTTATCGTGCTAACGGACAGACAGACAGACAGACAGAATGAACAAAGTCATAACAACTTTGTTGTAAAGTGTTAACAAAGTCATAAACACTTTTCAACTTTGGTGTAAAGTGTTAAAAAGTAATGTATGTCACACAATAGGTTCACTTTTAATATTATTTATCAAATCTGTTAACACTATTCGCGTGAATTTTGTTCATTCCACTCACCAGAGAAGATATATTTTCTTGTAGTTTTATATTTTAGTGCCCAAGAATTCGCAATAATAATTTAATTCACGGAATAATTATTAAATGCCAGTTGTATTTTGATAAGGATTTTGCATGTGAGTATGAACACATCATTCTGTTTTCATATACTTATATTTTGCCAAAGGTGCTCAATATCAATTTACTTAATGGTAATCCAACACCAAAAACATGGTACTGTGGATCTTATATACAATCAATTCACTATCAAAGAAGTAAAACCATTGGATTATGTAGGGAAAGTTATATGCTGCAGTCATCAGATTTTTCTTCTGAAAAAGTCTAGACTATCAATTACTTCACTGCCAAACAAGTAAAGTCATGGAATTGTGTAGGGAAAGTCATGTGTTGCCGACATCAGATTTTGTTTTCATTTTACGAAAAGTCTAGACTATCAATTATTTCAGTGTCAAAGAAGAAAATTCATAAATTTGTGCATTGGAAAGTCATGTGTTGCCGACATCAGATTTTTTTCTTCCTTTTTACGAAAAGTCTAGACTATCAATTATTTCAGTGTCAAAGAAAAAGAGTCATAAAATTGTGTAGGGAAAGTCATGTGTTTGCCGATATCAGATTTTTTTTTCGTTTTACGAAAAGTCTAGACTATCAATTATTTCACTGTCGAAGAAGAAAAGTGAATGGATTATGTATTTATTTTTTTTTACGAAAAATCTAGACAATCAATTATTTCAGTGTCAAAGAAAAGTCATAAAATTGTGTAGGGAAAGTCATGTGTTGCCGACATCAGTTTTTTTCTTTTTTACGAAAAGTCTAGACTATTAATTCTTTCACTGTCGAATAAATAAAGTCATTGGATTATGTAAAAAAAGTCATCTACTGCTGACATCAGATTTTATGTATTTTTTTTTACGAAATGTCTAGACTATCAAACACGTACTTTATGAAAGTATCTACTTTATGAAAGCAACCTATCATAAAGTGGATCTACATTTAAGAAGGAACTTGCAAAAAGTAATTAAGCACACATCAGTAAACAATACGGTTGTTTCAAGGATTCGTTAAATCTCCTTCAGTGCTATACGGGCCAACAATATCGAAATTTTTGCAAAGCTTCTATCCAGTAATAATTTAAGTGAAGATAAACTGAAGAAAATGCGCTAACAATTTGTGAATTAAAATATAATTCAATACTTGAAAAATCAACGAGTTGTAAAATGGAACAAGTACTTTCTACACACTTTAGTGCCATCCCGGCCATCCAAATTGCTGCTCATGTCCAAAGATGAGTCGGACGGTCTGGGCTTTCGACACTTTAGTACCACTACAGTTTCTGTTACTAATTTTGGAAAATAATGAGCACGGGTATACACGCTATACTTGAAAAGTAAGAATTAACGCCGTTACTTTTACCCAGTTTCTAACCACCTCTGTTCGTAATCAGCAAATGTAGTGTTTAAAAGTACTTCCTATTATTATTTCATGTAACTGAAATGTATCAAAAATGCATTTATTAAAATGATGTAATTTAAATGTATCAAAAATGCATTTATTAAAATGCATGTAACTTAAATGTAACAATAATGCGTTTATTAAGATATATGTAACTATAATGCATAAAATACATAATTGGGCTTTCTAGCTGCTACAGTTCTCGATTTATTCCCCTCAAAACGCAAACACTTCTATGAAGGCAAGCTGGGGATATGCCAAATATAATCTCTCTCTCTAGTTATCCCGGATATCGAGATATTCCTTCTAATACTGGGTCCAGAACGGGCTAGCCCGATAAAGTTCAAAATCTAAAGGGCTAAAATATATCATAAAACACAACGGCATACCAAATTTCATGTTACTATGATTAATGGAAACTAATTAATTAGGGCTTCAAAAATTTGAGTCATATTGACAAACAAGCATCAGATCAAGTTAAATAAATGAAATCACGCTAACAAACAAACACCAGATTAAGTTAAATAAAATATTGTAAAAAATAGACATGTTCTACAAGACACAAAAGCTTACTTATTTTTGCATCTCAGTCCTTTTTTAAATCTCAGTCATTCACTGTTTATAGCTAGTTTTAAGCTGTTTAGATGCCATTGTAAGTTGTTAATACAGCGTGGATTTTACCACCGATCTCAGCCTGACATGTCAAGGTTCTAAACTGAGAGGATTGTATTTCCTTTAATGTGTGAAGTTAGTTGTTGTTGTTACTGATGACCTCCTGTTTCGACGGAGCTGATTCAGGACCAGTGACGCAGGAAGCGGGAAAGAACGAAGAAAGACGCAAGACGAGAGAGCAAAGTTTATTATAAGAAGGCATCACTGACGAAGGTCGGAAGGGTGCAGCTTCACATTTTGACTAGGACCCAGAAGGTGGAAGACTGACTTTATCCTCAAGAAACATCCATGCCTTATTTGGGATTCGAACCCGAGCCATCAAGACAGCAGCCGAAGACGCTATCCACTTCACCGCCTGGGCGGCGTGAAGTTAGTATTACAGTTGATTAATACTAATTTACAAAAATTAGTTTAATGTTAAAATTTTTTAAATGTTAAATTAGCAATTAAAACACCAGTCTTAAAAAATCCCCCTGAGTGGTACAGACATGATTTTAGCACAGAGGTAGGAAAAGGTGCAGTACTTAACAAGTATTTTTGCTGCCATTGCAGTTATCAAATATTCTAGGCTGAATAAACCTAAAAAGCGTGAAACTGGTACAGGGGTGTTGATATCTGAAATGAGAGCACGATTCCTAAAGCATTTGCTCTTGTGACTTTTGGAAATGTAAGGAGAGAATGCGAGTAGTGCAAAAGAAAACCTCCAATTTTCAAATGCAAGAAGAAACACAGTTTTTATCGTTTTAAGATACAATGTTTCTTTCCCAAAGTTTGCACCAACGTTTTCAGTGCATATAAGAGAAGACATGGAATAGTTTCACGGTTATTATATACTAGTCAGTATAGAATTGTCGATATGCATAATGGGGGATCCAGAGAGACATCCATCACGGCAACTAAGAGATTTATGACGATATGAAGAAGCATCTCATATTTAATCACCATACAGTATAAAGCTGCATCTGCTGTTAAGTGGTCGTTGTAAGCATTCACCGAGAAAAATAAAAAACACCCATCAAGTCAAAACCCTAGTCGCTAACTGTTTTAAGCTTAAACCACAGTTTTCTCAGCCCTGCTCCACCATCTGGAAGTTTCTGATTCATGGTACGAGGAATTCGCTCAGATAAACTGAGGATCTGGGCGAATCTTTGTACATTTATCTTTCTTTGTACATTTTTGTATCTTTGTACTTCTCAAAATGTTATGTCTCATATATATGTGACAATTTATAAATTTCAAATAAATGTACTTTTGGGAGATAGAGATCAACTAATCCTTCAAACCATTCTTTGACAAGGGTGTCTGTCCTCCAAAAGTAAACCAAGAAAAAGATAAACCGAGGACTTTCCCCAAATACCACTCCACAGATTCATAGAGAGCCAAATTTCTAAGGCAGATTCTAAGGCAATTTCTAAGGCAGATGAGTCTTGGCTACAAAGCCAAGACTCATCTGCCTTAGAAATAACAGCCTTCTCAAGATTGTATAAGTGTATCTATGATGGCAGGAAATAAATTTTCTATATGCCAACAAAATCAGCCTATAGATGCTACTGTCTGCACTAGCAGCTTGCTCTAATTTTATTTTGGAATACTTCAAAGTCGACGAGTTCTGAGAATAAATACAAAGTTAAAACTCTTATTCTGGAATGCAAGCCCAAAATAAATTTTCCCTCTTTTACTTTCTGATACAATATTTCTTTCTTAATTTTATTTTACCCCTTTTACCAGAGAAACAAACAATTTATTCTAATTCACATATCCATTACGTAAGACCATTTTCAAACTTTTGCATAACCATTTACTTCCGAAAATCGTTCATAAATATTTCCGGAGAACAATATCCCGGTAATATGAAGTTTGGGAACTGAGACATCGCGTCGTATTTTGTTCCCTGATCATCTTTTCAAGGATGCCAAGTCTTCCAATAATTGTTATTTTGATTTACAGAAGCTGTAATCGTCTGCTTTTGTATTGCTTTTCTCGGTAATAACCTGAAACCGCAACGGCTTTTAAATAATGAGTGGCAGTGATTCTGAACGTTCTTTTGGAATTAATAACGAGTATTTCTTTCGAAGGAAGGTTAAATAAAACTAAGTATACGCCCAGTTATGTATCACGCAATGAACGAGCATGAATGTGTCCATATTATATATTTTAGACTTTTTTATTCTAAGTTTTATAAAATATTGATAAAACTAAACAGAGATATTTTAATTAAATCAAAATTATATTTATGAATAAGGGTTTCTTGTTATTATGAATAAACTTTACTGCTCGTAATAAAAGCCAATATATCAGAGTATTAGGAAAAGATACACTGTATTACTTTTAATGGCCATTATAGAATTTGTTACCATTTCCTAAAATAAAGAAAGTACTTGTAATATGAGGCTCCACTCATGTTTCTCATACACACATTTTCCATATTTTTCTGGTCTACTTCTATCATAATTTGCATCAAAATAAAAAAAAGTGTATTTTAGCAGTTTTCGTTTGAAAGGTATTTGTTTTTAAATGTTTTGTAAAAATTCTTGAAAAAGTATATATTTTTCAGGTAGCAACAGGTTTGTCACTTATTTTTATACATTACATTGTTTCGTGTGTTATGCATTTATGTTGCACTATGATGCATTTACATTAAGTTATTATAGTACATTTGTATTTTGTTGGTGTTGTTTCTAATGACCTCCTGGTTTGGTATAGCCGATACAGGACCAGTGACGCAGGAAGCAGGAAAGAACGAAGAAAGACACACAAGACAAGAGAACAAAGTTTATTACAAACAAGCATCACTGACGAAAGTCGGAGGGGAGGCAGCTTCACATTTACACGAGACCCAGAAGGCGGAAGAATAACTTGCCTCAATAAACATCCATGCCTTACTCTGGATTTGAACCCGAGCCCACCAGATAGCAGCCGAAGACGCTATCCACTTCACCGCCTGGGCGGCTCATTTGTATTATTCTGTTACATGTTTAATTTTTATGAATTTAAGTTATTTGATGTTACAATACTATTATGAATACCTGTAGTTCATGGCGTCTTTATTTCTTTTGACAAAGGCCATCCGACCTACCCCAAGGACGGCATATTATCTGCCCCAGAGGATAAACAACCTTTATAGGCAAGCATTGTTATCATCTAAAAGTCTGGGTTGCTTAAAATTAGCAGCAAATTCGGAGGCCTTGGTTGCAACATGAACGATATATCACTACCTTGACGATTTTGGGTGAGTTCTGGAAATTTTTCGAATTTTGTAGATTGGTTCATATTCCCTCGTGTTGTGCTATTTTTCCAAAACTGGCTGCAAAAAGTATACAGACAGTCGTTCAGTTGAAGTTGTTGACGTGATATAAGTAAAGTAAATTGTGAATTCATCCTTGTGTGTGTGTGTCTTTAGAATGTGTCACCCACACAGAGACATCATTTTAAAAAAGTTCGATTTGAGTTGAAGGATGCTTAAAACATGCTCATCCGTCAAAAATCGAATTCAAACTTTTGACTCTCACAATAATCTCCTTATATATAATACTACGTATATGGGGAAAACAATTATGTATGTAAGTAGATTAATTAAGCATAAATTAAATTAAAGATTTTGTGTTTTAATGTTCATAATTTAATTTAATCTGACAGTACTTACTTAGAAACAACTTTATATAGTCTACAATATGGACAAGAACATATTAAACAAATGCAAAACTCGAGTATTCGAATATCAGTCGTGAAAATTATTTCTTCTTCAACCTTTTTGTGACACAATATTTATATTACTTTTCCTGCAATCCATGGTAATGTATAGTGAAAGTATTGGAATCATGTCGAAAATCGCAACTCGAGTTTTCGACGGATCTACACGTTTCGAGACCTCTAAAATACGAAAAACTATTTTTAGCGTAACGTCTGTGTCTATGTCTGTCTGTGTGTCTGTATGTCTGTGTGTCTGTCTGTGTGTCTGTGCAATGTATGTATCCACTCTAACTCAAAAACTAATGGACCGATTTTCATAAAATTTTGTAGGTCACACCCTTGGGTGTGACCCTGGTGCTGATTAATTTTTGGTATAATTCGGAAAAAAAGAACCCGCCTTTTTTGCGAAATGGTCCGCAAAAATCTCATGTATTCACTCTAGGTGAAATGCAAATTGACAAAATTTCGCAAAATCTGGTAGATAAATCACATGTGGGATACTTTGGTGCTGATTAGATTTTGGTACGATTCGGAAAAGAACAGCCTGCCTTCTTTTACGAAATGACCCGCAAAAATCGCCAATATCTAAAAAAGACTACGTATGTTCAAATGTATCAATTAAATGCTTGTTTTATACGTAATTTTTGACGAGGAAAAGAATAGGAACAACTCTATTACTCTAGGACTAACCGTTCTCGAGATATTTGAGATTTTTCGCATTTTTTTATGCCGTTTTTGTAAAAAAGTTCAATTACCAAATAAAAGCAGAAATTGCATTAAAAATTCAAATTTAGTGTCATTTTGCGCAATTAAACTCAATTTAATGAGTTCTTAAAGAAATACAGAAAAAATGAATTTGAGTCTGCAGTGAAAGTCATGTGCTGCCCACATCAGATTTTTTTATTCTGTTTTCCTTTTCACCAAAGGCACAATTTATTCTGCTTCGTATATCTATAACAAAAGATCATTTTTAGTTTCCTCATAACCATTTACTTCCGATAATCGCTCACATATTTTCAGAGAACAATATACCGGTAATATGAAGTTTTGGAACTGAGACTTAGCGTCGTATTTTACTGTCGAATCATCTTTACAATGATGATGATTATTCCAATAATCATTATTTTGATTTAGAGGAGCTGTAACCGTCTGCTCTTGTATTGCATTTCTATGAAACAACCCGAAACCGCAATCGCTTTTAAATAATGAGTGGTAGCTGTTTAATTTGTCATCTTCCGGATATTAATGTTGCATACTTTTTTCAGAATTCAAGTTGTAAGTATTAGCCCAAATTCCAAAGCAAATCGAAGAATGCCGTATCGAAAATATCGCTATTGTATAAATCATTTACTAATTATAAGCGGATACGCAGCTAGCGTATTTATTGCTAGCTGTGTCTGACAAAAAGTATCTGAAGAAGTAAAACTATCTCTATCACAGCTGAAGAAGTAAGAGCTATAAAACTCTGATGAGGACAGCACATAACTTTTCCTACAGACTCAAATTTATTTTTTTACTTTCCCCTGCAATACATGGTAATGTATAGGGAAAGTATTGCAATCATGCCGAAAATCACAACTCGAGTTTTCGACGAATCTACGCGTTTCGAGACCTCCAGAATACGACAAAACTATTTCTAGCGTGATGTCTGTGCGTGTGTTTGTGCGTGTGTCTGTGTGTGTGTCTGTCTGCCTGTGCAGATATTATACCCACTCTAACTAAAAAACTAATTGACCGAATTTCATAAAATTTGGTAGGTAAGTCAGTTGTGGGCGAATCTGATGCCGATTAGTTTTGGGTACGATTCTGGATAAAAGAACCCGCATTTTTTTGCGAAATGGCCCGCAGAAGCTTGTATCCACTATAGCTGAAAAACTAATGCACTGAATTTCACAAAATTCGGTAGATAAGTCACTTGTGAGTTACCCTGGTGCTGATTAGATTTTGGTACGATTCGATAAAAAATAACCTGCCTTTTTTTGAAAAATGGCCCAAAAATACGACAAAATCTAAAATAAAACTACATAAGCTAAAATATTTCCTTTAAATGTTCGTTTTATGCGTAATTTTTAACGAAGAAAGGAATAAGACTAACTCCATTATACTAGAACTAGCCGTTCTCGAGATATTTTAGTTTTTTCATATTTTCCCTACGCCACATTTGAAAATAAGTCCAATTACCAAATGAGAACGAAAATTGAATTAAAAGTGAATTAAATTTAATTAAAATGAAGAGAACGTGTAGATAAGTCTGCAGGAAAAGTCATGTGCTGCCCAAATCAGATTTTTATTTTCCCTGCAATACATGGTAATGTATAGGGAAAGTATTGGAATTATGCCGAAAATCGCAACTCGAGTTTTCGACGGATCTAGACGTTTCGAGACCTCTAGAATACGAAAAAACTATTTTTAGCGTGACGTCTGTGTGTGTGTCTGTCTGTGCAGATTTTGTATCCACTCTAACTAAAAACCTAATTCACCGAATTTCATAAAATGTGGTAGGTAAGTCACTTGTGGGCCAATCTGGTACTGATTAGTTTTGGGTACGATTCCGGATAAAGGAACCCGCCTTTTTCGCTAAATGGCCCTCAAAAGCCGCTATCCTTTTTAGCTGAAACACTAATAGACCGAATTTCACAATATTCGGTAGATAAGTCGCTTGTGGGTTACCTCGATGCTGATTAGATTTTGGTACGATTTGGAAGAAAATAACATGCCTTTTTATTCAAAATGGCCCGCAAAAATCGCCAAAATCTAAAATAAAAAAATACGTATGCTCAAATATATCCATTAAATACTTCTTTAGTACGTAATTTTTAACGAAGAAAAGAATAAGACCAACCCCATTACATTAGGACTAGCCGTTCTCGAGATATTTTAGTTTTTTATAATTTCGCTACGCCACCCTTGAAAATAAGTCCAGTTAGCAAATGAGAACGAAAATTGAATTAAAATAAAGAGACCGTGAATATAAGTCTGCAGGGAAAGTTCTGTGCTGCCCACATCAGATTTTTTTTTTGTGATGCATTAAATTAAGTTTTAATGCAAAAATTAAAATAGACACTTTTCTGATATTATATCCAATTTGCATATATAATGTACCTTTGTCACATTTGACAATTTAAAGCATTTAAACACGTTTATAGCTTCTCAATATTAATATATTTCACTGTCAGAAATATTATACAGCAGCCACCATATAATTTAAAATTCCAAAATATTTCCCATATTTCTTACTTTCCCTGCAATACATGGTAATGTATAGGGAAAGTATTGGAATCAGGACGAAAATCGCAACTCCGATTTTCGACGGATCTGCACGTTTTGACACCTCTAATATTAAAAAACTATTTTTAGAGTGACGTTTGTGTGTGTGTCTGTGTGTCTGTCTGTGCAATGTATTTATCCACTGTAACTTGAAGACTAATGTACCAAATTTCATTAAATTTGGTAGCTAAGTCACTTGTGTCTCACCCTCGTGCTGATTAGTTTTTAGTACGATTCGGTATAAAAGAACCCGCCTTTTTTTGCGAAATAGCTCGCAAAAATTGTTTGCATCTACTCCAGCAGAAAAACTAATAGATCAAATTTTACAAAATTTGGTAGATAAGTCATTTGTGGGTTACTCTGGTGCTGATTAGATTTTGGTACAATTCGGTAAAAAAAGAGCGTGCTTTTTTTGCGAAATGGCCCACAAAAACAAACTGTATCTACCACAGCTAAAAAACTAATCTGCCAAATTTCACAAAATTTGGGGGATAAGTCACTTGTGGGTAAATCTGGTGCTGATTAGATTTTGGTACAATTCAGAAAAAAGGAACCAGCCTTTTTTCTTGCGAAATGGCCCGCAAAAATAATTAAAATGTAAAATAAAATATTACGAATGCTCAAATATATCAATTAAATCCTTGTTTTATACGTAATTTTTGACGATGAAAGAATAAGACCAATCCTATTTCTGTAGGACTGGCCGTTCTCGAGAAATTTTATTTTTTTCGCATGTTCGCCAGCCACTTTAAAAAAAATCTGATGTGAGCAACACATGACTTTCCTTATATAATGTAATGAATTTACTACTTTTACAGTAAAAAAAATAGGTTTTTTTTTATAGTAGATACTAATATTCTTTCCAAGATATTGAACTTTCGACAATTAGTCGTCATTTTCATTGATTTAGCGTCATTTTTATCCATTTGGAGAGATTTTCTTTAATTTGGCAACATTTTAAAAAGTCGCCAAGTTGGTGACATTCTGCCAATTCGTCCCCAAAATCTCGCCAAGCGTTATGGACGAAGAAATATGTTGTTGTTATAGCGGATAAATGACTATTGGCGTTCAAATACAAAAGTATTACTCAAAGTATCTTTTTTCATGAATGGAACGAGCTAGATCCACGAGAATGATGTCACACAATTTATCGCATGGTATTACATATGAAAAGTGAACATGTTTCTCAATAGGAAATATTTTTTTTCATTTTATATGACTTTTTAATAATTTTTTTTAAAAATGAGCAATATCTCGAGAACGATTCATGTTAGCGTTCTAAAATTTATGTCAATCGTTTTCTAATGAAAACTTACATAGGAAATGTCTATTTACGTAACTTTATTAGTGGTTTTGATTTTTTGACGATATTTTCAAAATTTTATTCCAAAATTTAGGAGGTTCTGAACATTCGATTACGTATAAAAACAATAGGCTTCCAGTGTTTACGGATTGTGATTTTTGTACCAAATTTGGTTCGAATCGGTCCATTCGTTCGTCAGTTATCGTCTCCACAGACTCACTGACACACACACACATACACACAAACACACACATACTTTCACACACACACATACAGACACAGAAATCACTTCAAAAATGTTTGATTTGTGATCAGGGATGCTTGAAATGTGCTCTCCCGTCGAAAACTCGAATTTGAATTTTCGACCCCGTCCCAATACTTTCCTTATACATTATGTATATAAGGAAAGTAATAGGTTCAGTTACCCACTGTAAACGAAAACGGAAATAAAAGTGCAAATTCAATTTAATATAAAATAATGTTGGGTGTTACTTTGTGCAATTAAACTCGATTTAACGAATTATTGAAGAAATAAAGAGAGCGTAAATAAATAAAGAGAGCGTAAATAAATAAAGAGAGCGTGAAGTCTGCAGGGAAAGTCATGTGCTGCCCACATCAGATTTTTACTTTCCTTGCAATACATGGTAATCTTTAGGGAAAGCATTGGAATCGTGCGGAAAATCGCAACTCGAGTTTTCTACGGGTCTACATGTTTTGGGACCTCTAGAACACGAAAAAACAATTCTTAGCTTGACATTCCTATGTCTGTCAGTCTGTGCAAATTTTGTACCATTCTAAATGATAAACTAATTAGCCGAATTTCATAAAATTTTGTAAATCCCTTGGGGATGACTCTGGTGCTGATTAGCTTTAGTACAATTCGGGATAAAATATTATGCCTTTATTTGCAAAACTGCCCTTAAAAATTGCCTGCATCCACTCTAGCTGAAAAACTAATTGGCCAAATTTTACAAAATTTGGTATGTAAATCACTTGTAAGTTAAGCTGGTGCTGATTCGATTTTCGCATGATTCAGAAAAAATCTGATGTGGGCAGCACATGACTTTCTCTGCAGACTTATATCCACGTCCTATTTATGTTAATTAAATTTATTTCACTTTTAATTCAATTTTCGTTCTCATTCGGTAACCGGACTTATTTTCAAAGGGGGCGTAGAGGAAATACGAAAAACTAACATATCTCGAGAACGGCTAGTCCTAGTGTAATGGGGTTGGTCTTATACTTTTCATCGTTGAAAATTACGAGCATTTATTGGATTATTTGAGTATACCTAGTTCATTAGTTTAGATTTTGAAGATTTTTGCGGGCCATTTTGCAAAAAAAGGCAGTATATTTTTTCCGAATAGTACCAAAATCTAATCAGCACCAGGGTAACCCACAAGTGACTCATCTATCGAATTTTGTGAAATTCGGTCCATTAGTTTTTCAGTTAGAGTGGATACAAAATCTGCACAGACACACAGACAGACAGACAGACACACAGATACACATACAGACGTCACGCTAAAAATGGTTTTATCGTATTCTAGAGGTCTCGAAACGTGTAGATCCGGCGAAAACTCGAGTTGCGATTTTCGGCATGATTCCAATACTTTCCCTATACATTACCATGTATTGCAGGGAAAGTAAAAAAATCTGATGTGGGCAGCACATGACTTTAGCTGCAGACTTATATCCACGTTGTCTTTATTTCAATTAAATTTAATTCACTTTTAATTCAATTTTCGTTCTCATTTGATAACTGGATTTATTTTTCTTAAAAGGTGGCGTGGAGAAAATACGAAAAAAACTAAAATATCTCGAAAATGGCTAGTCCTAGTGTAAGGGGTTGGTCTTATTCTTTTCATCGTTAAAAATTACGTATTAAATCAGCATTTAATGGATATATTTGAGTATAACCAATTCTTTAGTTTAGATTTGGACGATTTTTGCGGGACATTTTGCAAAAAAAGGCAGGTCATTTTTTTCCGAATCGTACCAAAATCTAATCAGCACCAAGGTAACCCACAAGAAAACCATCTACCGATTTTTGTGAAATTCGGTCCATCAGATTTGCAGTTAGAGTGGATACAATCTTTTGCGGCCATTTCGCAAAAAAAGGCGGATTCTTTTACCCGAATCGTACCCAAAACTAATCAGCACCAGACTCGCTCACAAGTAACTTATCTTCCAAATTTTGTGAAATTCGGTCCATTAGTTTTTTAGTTAGAGTTAATACAAAATCTGCACAGACAGACACACAGACCGACAGACACACAGGCACACACACAGACGTCACGCTAAAAATAGTTTTTTCGTATTCTAGAGGTCTCGAAACGTGTAGATCCGTCGAAAACTCGAGTTGCGATTTTCGGCATGATTCCAATACTCTCCCTATACATTACCATGGATTGCAGGGAAAGTAAAAAGAACTTACCTTTTTTGCGAAATGGCCCGCAAAATCATTAAATCTAAAAATAAAAGGCTACATACGCTCAAATAATTAATTAAATGCTTATTTTATACGTAATTTTTGACGATAGAAAGCATAAGATCAACCCCATTACTCCAGGACTAGCCATTCTCGAGATATTTTAGTGTATTCGCATTTTCGCTACGCCACCTTTGAAACTAAGTCCAGTTACCAAATGAAAACGAAAACTGAATTAAAAGTGCACATTGAGTGTGATTTAAAATGACTATGTGTGTTGGTTTGTGCAATGCAACTCAATTTAAGGGTACGGTGCACGCTGAAATCAGCAAAAATCGACTAAAAAAGTTTTTATATTTTAATATATAACATTATTTTACACATTTAAATGCATTTGTATTTTCTAAACGGAATTTTCAAAGGTTTTACATTTTTAAAATGCTCCATGCGTCTTAATTACTTTCCTTATATACATAATGCATAAAAAAAGTATTGTGACGGGGTCGAAAATTCGAATTCGAGTTTTCGACGGGAGAGCCCGTTTCAAGCATCCCTGATCACGAATCAAACACTTTTGAAGTGATCTGTGTGTGTGTGTGTGTGTGTGTCAGTGAGCCTGTGGAGATGATATCTCACATCACGAATAGAGCGATTTGAATGAAATTTGGTACAAAACTCACAAGCTGTGAATACTGGAAACCTATTGTTTTTAAACGTAATCGAATGTTCAGAATCCCCCTAAAATTTCGAGTGAAATTTTGAAAAAGTCATTAAAAAATCAAAACCTTTAATAAAGTTACGAAAATAGACATTTTTTATGTAATTTTTCCTTAGAAAACGATTGACATAAACTTTAGAACGCTAGCATGAACCGTTCTCGAGATATTGCACATTTTTCAACTGAATTTATCAAAATATCCCATAAATTAAAAAAAAATTAACTGTTGAGAAACATATTCACTTTTCATATGTAATATCATGCGATAAATTGGGTGACATCATTCTCGTGGATCTAGCTCGTTCCATTCATGAGAAAAGATACTTTGAGTAATACTTTTGTATTTGAACGCCAGTAGTCATTTATCTGCTATAAGAATAACTTATTTCTCCGTCTATAACGTTTGGCGAGATTTTGTCGACGAATTTGGCGGAATGTCGGCAACTTGGCGACGTTTTAAATGTTGCCAATTTAACGAAAATCTCGCCAAATGGATAAAAATAACGCTAAGTCAATAAAAATGACGACTAATTGTCGAAAATTCAATATTTTGGAAAGAATATGAGTATCTATTATAAGAAAAACTTATTTTTTTGCTGTAAATGTAGTAAATTCATTGTATTATATAAGAAAAGTCATGTGTTACCCACATCAGATATTTTTGTTTGAAATGCATCAAATTTGGCAAGAAGTCACATTTCATATCTCTTAATGAAACTGTGTATGCATTTTATAATTGGACTTTTTTTAGGTAATTAAAAGTGAATAAGAATCTAATTAAATGATGAAGATCAAGTTTTAATGCAGAAAAATATTTTTAAAAATTAACTTTCTAAGGAATTTAAAAATGAGTCCCGAAATTTGTTCATAATATGATTTTGAGTGATCATAATGTAAAATTAATCAAAGATGTGCACAAATGGCACGCAAGGAACTTTTTCAAAGCTTCGTTAAAAAAAATTAAATTAAAAAAATACAAAATTATAACAAAATTGAAAAAAAATTAGTGGTATTTTATACAGTAATGTTAAGAGGAATATTCATAATATTTTTTTATGTTTCTAAGTCAATAAATAAATAAAAAAATTCAACGTCCACCGTCCCCTTAATGAATTATTGAAGAAATAGAGAGAACGTGAGCATGAGTTTGCAGGGAGAGTCACGTGCTGCACACATAGATTGCTCAGTTTAGAGACTAACCGATATATAGCTTACAAATACAATTTTTAAAATCGCCGTTGCAATAGAGCCACCATTTCGTCTTTTGCTCTGAAAACTGTATAAAGCACCACTTTTTTTAATGGTGGAAGAAGCCCTTTATTCAAGTGCACTCGCTACTCTGGTCTCACGTTCGTCGTTAAGGGGACGACGTGTAGGAAGAATATCGGTCGTTCTATAAATCGATATAAACTATGTCATACCACGAAAATAACGACTTGTACCTATAAAGACTTCCGACCGACCATAAAATTGAATGGGTGTGCAGAAGATGGTGTGGGAGAAGTGAAAGAGTATCACAAAAATTGATTGCGGAGCACGCGTAATAAAAAATTTGAATTTATTAGGGCTTGTAAAAGTATCAAGTTTCGGTGGTGTGCTACTTCGGTGGTGTGCCATATCTACTGTAAAGAAGAACAACTATGGTTTTTACCTTCCCTGCAATACATGGTAATGCATAGGGAAAGTATTGGAATCATGCCGAAAATCGCAACTCGAGTTTTTGACGGATCTACATGTTTCGAGACCTCTAGAACACGAAAAAACTATTTTTAGCGTGACGTCTGTGTGTCTGTCTGTCTGTCTGTGCAGATTTTGTATCCACTCTAACTAAAACACTAATTGATCGAACTTCATGAAATTTGGTAGGTAAGTCACTTGTGGGCGAAACTAGTGTCTGTCTGTCTGTGCAGATTTTGTATCCACTCTAATTAAAAATCTAATTGACCGAATTTCATGAAATTTGGTACGTAAGTCACTTGTGAGCGAAACTAGTGCTCATTAGTTTTAGGTACTATTCGGGATAAAAGAACCCGCTTTTTTTTTGCTAAATGGCCCGCAAAAGCCTGTATCCAATCCAGTTGAAAAACTAATGCATTGAATTTCACAAAATTCGGCAAATAAGTCGCTTTTGGGTCATCTTGGTTTTGATTAGATTTGAGTACGATTCGGAAAAAAATAACCTGCCTTTTTTTGCAAAATGACCCGCAAAAATCGTCAAAATCTAAAATAAAAAACTACATACGTATGCTCAAATATATCCATTAAATGCTTGTTTTATACAAAATTTTTAACGAAGAAAAGAAAAAGATCAACCCCATTACACTAGGACTAGCCGTTCTCGAGATAATTTAGTTTTCTCGTATTTTCCCTATGCCACCCTTGAAAATAAGTCCAGTTACCAAATAAGAACGAAAATTGAAATAAAAGTGAATTAAATTTAATTAAAATAAAGAGAACATGGATATAAGTCTGCAGGAAAAGTCATGTGCTGCCCACATCAGATATCTACTTTTCCTATATAGTATTGGATGTATTGGGAACGTATTGTGACTGGGTCGAAAATTTGAATTTGAGTTTTCGACAGAAGAGCACGTTGAACTAGAATCGGAACATTTTGAGGGGATTTCTGTGTGTATGTCTGTGTATATGTCTCTGTGTATGTTTGTGTGTATGTGTACCATAGTATGTTTGTGTGTGTATCCGTGAGTCTGTTGAAACGATATCTCACGAACGAATGAAGCTTTTCAAAAAATAAAATTTGGTACGATTATTATAATTAGCAAACACTGGAGCAATATTGATCTTAAACGCGATCAAATGTTCAAAAGACACACCCCTTCCAATTTTTGAATAAATTTCGAAATTTTTCGAAAATATCGCCAAATGGGAGGGCAGTAACGTTTAATTAAAGAAAATGACGGCAAGTTGATACAAATTCAATACCTTGGAGAATGGAATTCAATTTCTTTTATATTCCTTGTCACTTTGGGGGAATTAATATTCGTGATAAAGAGCAGCTCATGAGTGCCCACATCACAATTTCTTTGTTTAAACTGATATTTTGAGTTTATACATTGTTTCGTTTAATGTAACCCGGACGATTTTATATGAATTTATCTATGAAGAGCACCATGACACACAAAATTTAAGCTAACGAGGTGCTATATTAAAACATTGATGGAGATTGAAATATTACAGAACTTGGTAGTGTTTTGAAGAGTAGCATGCTGCAAACGCGATGTGCTGATAGGTGACAAAGTGTGGTAAAATAATTTGCGGATACATCAAAACAGGGATCAAAATTAACTAATAAAAAGTTTCATGTTGTATATGTGAGCAGAGTTACAAATATAATAACATACTGCAACTTAAATGCGATGAAAATAAATGCATGATATTTTCAAACTCTGTTATTACATTGGAACTCCAATTTTTTTTCTCTGTAGAACCACTTTAGAAACATTATATGCTGAAAAATACAATATAACGTAAATTATACTTTAACTCGTATATCAGTACCAAAGAAAACAAGTGAGAGCATAAATATACCACTTACAAAACTTTGCTTTTTCACTTGTTAAAAGTTTGAATTATGATTGTCAAAAAAAAATTTTAAACGTATCAAAAATATCAAATCCCCTATAATTGAGCGATTTTCTAGTTCAAATTTGCAATTCTCTTTTAAAATTACTTACCAGAGTCATCTGACAACATAAACACTGTATTTGCGGAAACAAAACGATTCAGGCGAAACAGAACCGTAATCTCGTTGTAAAGGGAGACATGTCTCCCAGTGAAGTTGTTAAACACGTTTACCCAAGCCTATGCAGCAGTTAGATAATAACGATTGCGCGCATATTAGTTTTTAGTTCCATTTCCAATTTTATATCCTCTGACGAGGCAGATCTTTAGAGATATGTCTCCCTGGGAAAATACGCCGACACTTAAGGGGCTGCAGCGTCAGTTGGAGCAAAAATATTTCTGAATCTGCAGTTATTTAAAGAAACATTTTATGCATCAATTTCAAATAACATGTGATTAAAATAAGTTACTTGGTTGTAAATTATTTGGTTAGACAATGTCCACTTGTCTCTTCCGACATTTCGCCACTGGTGCTGATGACAAATAAAAATGCTTATTGCTTATATTTTTGTCCTATTTTGTCAACTATAAAGAAAAACTTGGAAAGCTATATACTATGATGAGTGTACACTATAATAAGTTTATACTGTAATACACTATAATAAGTGTAAACTCCTAATACACTTAAGGTGCGGTAGCCCAGTGGTTAGCTCGCGGGAATTGCACTAGGTAGTCCAGGGTTCGATTTCCGTCACTGCCAAAATTGTCGCCGTGTTCACGCGGAGTACGATCACATTAAACATGTAGGTTCGTAAGTCCTTCCGAGAGGTTGGCGGTCGGGGAAGGAGGGTAAGGTCCCTGTGGATGCCTCCCCCACTGGGTTCCGGTCTAAATTGGTTGTCACTTCTCGACCGTCCAAACAGTTACCTTACACCTTTCTGGTAGGTCGGACAGTCTAGGTCTCAACAACAACAACACTATAATACACTATAATAATTGTACACTATAATAAGAGTATTAATTGCAAACTTAATCAAGTTATAATAAAGCTCTAATTTGAGTTATAATTTTCCTGTACAATTTCGACAAACATAGTGTTTATTGTCAACTGTAGAGCATGCCGTATGTAGGACACATCTAATTTTGTGTTCTTGACTGCATATTTTTGTGAATTGTTGCGTTTCTCAAAATAGTTGCATTCACTTCATAATAAGGAAAATATATTTTCTGAATTCATTAATGTTGTTATCAAACATCAATTGCCTCGAAAAAATATTTTACTTTCCCTGCAATACACGGCAATGTATAGTATTGGAATCATGCCAAAAACCGCAACTTGTGTTTTCGACGGATCTACACGTTTCAAGACATCTAGAATACGAAAACACCATTTTTAGCGTGACGTCAGTGTGTCTGTCTGTGTGTCAGTCTGTGCAAATTTTGTATCCACTCTAACTAAAAGACTAATTGACCGAATTTCAAAAATTTGGTAGGTAAGTCACTTGTGGGCGACTCTGGTGCTGATTAGTTTTGGGTACAATTCGGGATAAAAGAACCTGCCTTTTTTTGCGAAATGGCCCGCAAAAGCCTGTACCCACTCTAGCTGAAAAACTAATGGACCTAATTTTACAAAATTTGGCAGATAAGTCGCTTGTGGGTTACCCTGGTGCTGATTAGATTTGGTTTGATTCGGAAAAAAATAACCTGCCTTTTTTGCAAAATGGCCCGCAGAAATCTTCAAAATCTAAAATAAGAAACTGCGTATGCTTCAATATATCCATTAAATGCTTATTTTATACGTAATTTTTAACGATAAAAAGAATAAGGCCAACCCTATTACACTTGGACTAGCCATTCTCGAGATATTTTAGTTTTTTCGTATTTTCTCTACGCCACCCTTAAAAATATATCCAGTTACCAAATGAGAACGAAAATTGAATTGAAAGTGAATTAAATTTAATTAAAATAAAGAGTCTGCATGGAAAGTCATGTGCTACCCACATCAGATTTTTCTTTAAGGATAATTGCAAAAGATGGAATTTACTAATTATAATCGTTTTATTAATGATTATAAATATTCATTCAGTGCACCGGTTTCAGAATTCTGTATTGAAAGAGTTTGTTATAAGTTTGTTTATAAACAAAGAGTATTAACAAAATTAAAATTGTCTAGCAACTTAATATCCCTAAAAAAAGTTCATGAAACTTTAGCGTAACTAATCTATTCCAATTACTAAACTTAAGTAATCTCAATTGCATCATCAACCAACTTTTACACTAGTATAGAACATTTGTTATATATTCCTTTTTATTACAACTATTTATTGAGCTTCACTTGGTGTTTGTCGGCGTGTTTCAAATCTTTGAGTCCCTAACTAATCAAGCACTAATTATACAGCATTAATCATAGTAACATGAAATTTGGTTTGGAGTTGGTCGTTGTCTTTTGTAATACATTTTAATTCTTTTGATTATCAATCTTATAGGGACAGCCCGTCATGGGACTGTCTTAGGAATGTACCAGTTTAGGGGAATAACTCGAGAACCGGAGAAGCTAAAAAATCGAGAACCGGAGGAGCTAAAAAATCTCAATATTGTATTTTATGGCATATTTTATTTCTTTGGATTTTGAAACGTATCAGATTAGCCTGTTTTGGGGCAGCCATACGAAAGTACTCATTTCTTTAATGTAATTCGAAGATCGGAGCATATAGAAAGAATAAATTTAGCATGTCGTTGTCCTTAGTGATATATTTTAACTCTTTGGATGTAAAACGCTATCAGGCTAACACGTCCTGGGTGCATCTTAGAAATGTACTCGTTTTCGGGGAACAACTCGCAAAAACTCGAACAGCTAGTGTATCCAAATTTTGTGTTGTTGTTGATTGAAACCCAGACCGTCCGACCTACCAGAAAGGTGTAAGGTAACTGTCCAAATTTTGTGTGTCATTGTTTTGTATGTTACATTGTAATTCTTTGGATTTTAAACATAAGTAATTTTAAATATTAGTAAACTAGCCGTTCTTGGTTCCACCATAAGAATGCACTTGCATTTCCAGTTTGCCTTTCCTGAATGTTTTTGCCTTTCAGGACCCCCTGCCCTCCAAAAAAAGTCCCTCAGTCTAGAAAGTTTAATTTTTGTACACGCATAATAACGACTATGGTATATATAGATTATAACGAAGCCGGGTTTTCGATTTACTTACAAGGAAATTAGAGGGTTTTGAAAAGCATTTACAGATCCCCAAAGCCCTCTGGCAATCCGGAATGCAGATGTTTGTCTTTGAGCACTTGTAGAATCAACCATTGGACAGAAGTTAATGTAGACAAATTTTTGATCCTCTCCCCCCCCCCCCCCCACACCTCGGAGAAAGATAAACTAGATTTTTTTTCAAAAATCCTATCAGGCAATCCAATAACCCTCCCCCCCCCCCCTCCGATGACCTAAAAACTGAATCTTTGCACACTTATAGTATCATCTTTCTGATAGGGGTCGGACGGTCTAGGTCTCAACAACAACAACACTTATAGTATCAACCACCAGACAGAACCTAACGTAGTCGGATTTTCGATCCGTCCCTCCAGGTTGTCGATCATAGGTCTTTTTTTAAATCCAACCCTCATGCAACCCTTCCAGATCCTCATGCAACCCTTACAGTTCCTCATGCAACCCTTACAGATCCTCATGCAACCCTTACAGATCCTCATGCAAGCCTCTGTTGGCTTAGAAGATTGAATTTTTACACACTTATAGTATTGACAATTAAACCAAAGCAAACTGAGCTAGATTTTAATTTTTTTTTCTGGTAGAGGACAAAATAGGGATGGGGTTTCTCAGAACCCTCTCAAAGCCCCCCACCAGGGATATAAAATTTATAAACTCGACCACAAGGCAAGATCTACCTGGACCAGATTTGAATTGAGGTATCCATTCTTGACACTAAGCACCATACATTATCTAAACAAGATAAACAATTATTAACAAAATAAAATAATTTCAAACTGATTTAGGATATTTCATAGAAAACGTACGCATACTTTAAGATATTATACATTCTTTAAGATCACAGCCAACGGCCCTACCGTGCTGAAAACACCGGTTCTCGTTAGATCACCGAAGCCAAGCAGCATCGGGCACGGCTAGTACTTGGGTGGGTGACCACCTGGGAACACCGCGTGCTGTTGGCACATTTCGGGCGCGGTAGCCCGGTGGTTTGCGCGCTGGATTTGCACGCTGCCACAACTGCCGCCGTGTTCATGCGGAGTACGATCACGTTAAACATGTGGGTCCGTAAGTCCTTCCGAGAGGTTGATGGTAGGGGAAGGAGGGTACGGTCCCTGTGGATGCCTTCCCCACTGGGTTCCAGTCTGAATTGGGCGGCACTTCCCGGCCGACCAAACAGTTACCTTACACCTTTATGGTTGGTCGGACGGTCTGGGTCTCAACAACAACAACATTCTTTAAGCTCAAAAGAAGAATCTGTCGTAAACCTAGGTTTAAACCCGTGTCCCCCGCAATGCGTCCTAGAATGCTACCAGTTATACCATTCCACCCATATAAGACATTCCTCTGGTTTACCTTAAAATGCTCTCAATCGCACTTTCATTCTAAAATGAATGAAGCTGTTGCATTTTAAAAACTTCGGTCTCATGTTTTTCGTTAAGGGAATGGAACGCCGTTGATGTTGGTCGTTTTATGCACCTTAAGTAATGACTTCAAAAATAACCTTATGTGCCTTTAGAGACACCCAAACGATCATAAAAGTAAATAGGATATTGAAGACGGTTCAGAAATTTAGAACGCCGATCAGAATTGATTGTGGAATATCCATAATAGCATTCTTGAATTCAAGAGTTTGTAAAAATGAGTAAGTTGAAGCGGCATATGATACCAGGGAAGTAATTTCAATTGCAATAAATGATTATCTCTAGTTTCTAGGTTAAAATGTATCTTTTAGGAAATGAAATTTGGGTACTATCGCAAAGTATGAAGCTATATTTGACATGTGCCTTAAATTGTTATCCGTAGGTATTACAAAAGCAGTGATAAAGCTGAATACGAAAAATAAATCTAATCGCTACAAAATAAATCTTATCGCTAAGAAAACCTATTTTGATACCATATTTTTTTTCGGGAAGCAGTCGTTCATTTTTCGATGTTGAATTTATTTAATTTGATTCCTCTTTGGAACGGGGGAGGCCTCCTGCCCCGTATGCCCCTGCGTTAGTCAGCTCCTGCATATAACGACCATACAGCGGACGTTGTGCAGACGCGTGTTCAGCCATGCAGAGGCATGTTTTAACATTTATTTAAGAACTAAATGATTAAAAATTCATGCCAGCATTTGATGCATGTGTTTATGTGTCAAATGGCTAGTATTTAAAAGTACTTTTAACATTTGATGCATGTGTTTGTTTGTCAAATGACTAGTATTTATAAGTATTTTTAACATTTGATGCATGTGTTTGTTTGTCAAATGACTAGTATTTATAAGTACTTTTAACATTTGATGCATGTGTTTGTTTGTCAAATGACTAGTATTTATAAGCACTTTTAACATTTGATGCATGTGTTTGTTTGCCAAATGACTAGTATTTATAAGTACTTTTAACATTTGATGAATGTGTTTGTTTGTCAAATGCTAGTATTTTTAAGTACTTTTAACATTTGATGCATGTGCTTGTTTGTCAGATGACTAGCATTTATAAGTACTTTTAACATTTGATGCATGTGTTTGTTTGCCAAATGACTAGTATTTATAAGTACTTTTAACATTTGATGAATGTGTTTGTTTGTCAAATGCTAGTATTTTTAAGTACTTTTAACATTTGATGCATGTGCTTGTTTGTCAGATGACTAGCATTTATAAGTACTTTTAACATTTGATGCATGTGTTTGTTTGCCAAATGACTAGTATTTATAAGTACTTTTAACATTTGATGAATGTGTTTGTTTGTCAAATGCTAGTATTTTTAAGTACTTTTAACATTTGATGCATGTGCTTGTTTGTCAGATGACTAGCATTTATAAGTACTTTTAACATTTGATGCATGTGTTTGTTTGCCAAATGACTAGCATTTATAAGTACTTTTAACATTTGATGCATGTGTTTGTTTGTCAAATGACTAGTATTTATAAGCACTTTTAACATTTGATGCATGTGTTTGTTTGCCAAATGACTAGTATTTATAAGTACTTTTAACATTTGATGAATGTGTTTGTTTGTCAAATGCTAGTATTTTTAAGTACTTTTAACATTTGATGCATGTGCTTGTTTGTCAGATGACTAGCATTTATAAGTACTTTTAACATTTGATGCATGTGTTTGTTTGCCAAATGACTAGTATTTATAAGTACTTTTCACATTTGATGAATGTGTTTGTTTGTCAAATGCTAGTATTTTTAAGTACTTTTAACATTTGATGCATGTGCTTGTTTGTCAGATGACTAGCATTTATAAGTACTTTTAACATTTGATGCATGTGTTTGTTTGCCAAATGACTAGTATTTATAAGTACTTTTAACATTTGATGAATGTGTTTGTTTGTCAAATGCTAGTATTTTTAAGTACTTTTAACATTTGATGCATGTGCTTGTTTGTCAGATGACTAGCATTTATAAGTACTTTTAACATTTGATGCATGTGTTTGTTTGCCAAATGACTAGCATTTATAAGTACTTTTAACATTTGATGCATGTGTTTGTTTGTCAAATGACTAGTATTTATAAGCACTTTTAACATTTGATGCATGTGTTTGTTTGCCAAATGACTAGTATTTATAAGTACTTTTAACATTTGATGAATGTGTTTGTTTGTCAAATGCTAGTATTTTTAAGTACTTTTAACATTTGATGCATGTGCTTGTTTGTCAGATGACTAGCATTTATAAGTACTTTTAACATTTGATGCATGTGTTTGTTTGCCAAATGACTAGTATTTAAAAGTACTTTTCACATTTGATGCATGTGTCTGTTTCTCAAATGGCTAGTATTTATAATTACCTAATTCTAATTAACGTGTTCGGAGAACGCGTATTCACTGCTAGTTTATTTCATAAACCGTGAAGTAAGTTAGAGGAAATGGTTGGAGAATTGAATCAGAGGAATAACTGATTTTCTGACGCTGTTCAGCAAAAATGATGAGGAAAAGAGTGGAAACTGTTTTCTTTTCACAGCATCCGGGAGAAAAAAGATTCGATGTTGGAAAGGATTATTATGTTTTATGAAATGAAGAATTTAAAGAGTTGGATCAAAATAGTTCTTCTATAACATCCGCTGTCAAGTACTGAATAGTTTACTGAATATTTCTTTACTGCAGAGAAAAAGTTGGAACACCAATTGTTTCCTTTTAGAAAACACAAAGCTTTTTAACACGAGATTTCCCAAAGACGTAAGCACATATATTCTACCAATAATGGATTTTCCCACGAGCTTCAAAGGCCACTTAAGGCAGAACAATTCATTCCCTGAAATTCAGATCTTTGCGATACGGATTTGATTCCAGAGTACCGATGAAGGGCTCTACGTATATATTGTCGCGGCATCGGATTCCAGAGTACAGTTTGAGGGCTCTACGTATATATTGTTGCGGCATCGGATTCCAAAGTACAGTTGAAGGGTTCTACGTATACATTGTTGCGGCATCGGATTCCAGAAAACAGTTGGGGGGCTGTACGTATATATTTTTGCGACATCGGATCCCAGAGTACAATTGGAGGGCTCTACGTATACATTGTTGCGGCATCGGATTCCAGAGTACAGTTGGAGGGCTCTACGTGTACATTGTTGCAGCATCGGATTTCAGAGTAGAGTTGCAGGGCTCTACATATACATTGTTGCTCCGTATTCTCTGGAATCGTGGATGCCAGCATATAAAGCAGCATATAAAGATGAATAAAGCAGAATATAAAGATGAAGATTCTCAGCATATAAAGATGAATCCGAATTTCTTAATAACTAAAGTTTCATTTAAAGAACCAAACACGTTAAGCAGAAACAATATGCAGCTAATAACTCTATAGCTATCTTTACAATACAGAACAATTGTCATATACTATAAAGATTGCAATTAAATACTCAGCTTATTCAGAAAATATACGGTTATATTCTCAAGATACTGACGTATTGGCAATTTGCTTGGACTCGAATCACACCAATAATTTCAACTGGACAATCACCAGCTTATACACACTCTGTGGTAAATTTCAGACACATCGACGTAACTTGGAGTATTTTTAACCAATCAATTAAATTTGAGAAGTTTCCAAAAATTTTCAAGTAAGCCATATTTCGCTAATTTTGTCTTCAAAGTCCGCAAAATTTGTTGCCAAACAATTCTGGCCATCAAATAACAGTGGTTGCTTGAAAATATAGTTTTCCTTCAGAGATAGGCAATACGCCGTGAAGACCATTTTAGGTATTCCTAATAATGTACATGTTTGTATTTACAGAAATAGATTTTGTGAATCAGCAATAAATAATTAGATTCCAATGTAAATGCTTTGTAAATAAGACATCGTAAGAATACGATCGTTTTAAAACACATTATGGTTATTTTAGTCAATAAGAGCAGATCACCAATTATAGATCTTGATCGATCTGGTAGATTTTGCGTAGATCTTGATCGGTAAACTGATTTTACGCCGCAGGACTCGAAGTATATAAATAATTCACGAGCAATATATCTTAATATCTTATTATTTTCCCTACAATACATAGTAAAGTATAGATAAAGTATTGGAATTGTGTAGTAAATCGAAACTCAAATTTCCGACGAATGTAGTCGTTTGGAAGACAGTCGTTAGAACAAGAATGCATTATTTTTAAACCTCGCGTATATATCTGTTATTGTCCGTCTATATGTCTGTCTTTCTCTCTCGCTTTCTCTTATTTTCTCTCTCTTTCTCTTACTTTCTCTCTCTCTTTCTCTTAGTTTCTTTCTCTCGCTTTTTCTCTCACTTTCTCTCACCTTCTATCTCATTTTCTCGCTCACTTTCACTCTCACTTTCACTCTCACTTTCTCTCTCTCTCTCTCACTTTCTCTTTCTCTCTCTCTCACTTTCTGTCTCTCTTTCTCTCACTTTCACTCTCCCTTTCTCTCACTTTCACTCCCACTTTCTCTTTCTCTCACTTTCACTCTCACTTTCTCTTTCTCTCTCTCACTTTCTGTCTCTCTTTCTCTCACTTTCTCTCTCCCTTTCTCCCACTTTCACTCCCACTTTCTCTTTCTCTCACTTTCACTCTCACTTTCTCTTTCTCTCTCTTTCTTTCACGTTCAATCTCACTTGCTCTTTCTCTCCCTTTCTCTCACTTTCACTCTCACTTTCTCTCTCTCTTTATCTCACTCTCTCTCTCTCTCTCTTTATCTCTCTCTCTCTTTATCTCTCTCTCTCTCTCTCTCTCTCTCTCTCTCTCTCTCTATCCGTCTGTGTATTTGTACAATGCATGTATCAACTAAAACTATTCGACAAAATTTTACAACATTTAATATGTATGTCGCTTATGGATCACCCTGGTGCTGATTAGATTTTGGTACAACTCAAAAAAATGGATCCGGTCTTCTTTTGCAAAGAGACCCACAAAAAAACGCGCCAAAATCTGAAATAAAAGATTAAAGATAATTTATATTAATTAAATTCGTATTTTATACGTATTCTTAACGACAAAACGAATAACATAAAATCCATCACTCCATTAAGATATTCAGGATTTTTGAAATTTTTGCCGTTCCGCCATTTCAAAATCGCCAAATCGAAACGAAAATACAATTTAAAATACAAATTCCACGTAATTTGCTATCAGTATCCGCATTATTTTGTGCGATTAAACCCAGTTGATTACATTATGAAAGTAAATGAGAGAGAAAATGAATTTCAGTTTGTTGCTAAAGCCATGTGCTGTCCACATCAGACTTTTTACTTTCCCTACAATACATGGTAATGTATAAGGAAAGTACTGGAATTGTATCGAAAATCCAAACTTGTAGTTTCGAACACTCTAGAATACGAATACAGCATTTTTAGTGTGTCTGCTCAATGTATAAATCCAATCTAGCATAAAAAGTATTCGACTAAATTCCAACAAAATTTGGCAGGTAAGTCAAATGTAGGTCATCTTGGTGCTGGTTAGATTCTGGTCCAATTAAAAAAAAGTAAAAGCGTTTTTTTGCGAAATGGCCCCAAAAATTGTCAAAATCTCAAATAAAAAGCAAATTATGCTCTAATTCATTAGTTAAATGTTTCTATTATACGTAATTATACCATTAAGCAAATAAGAACATTTCCCTTACGCTATCTATAATGACCGTTCTCAACATATTCAAGTTTTTTCAAATTTTGAGGAGCTAGCAACCTGTTCGAATTATATGTATTAAAACGGCAAAATGGATATAATTTCAAATAAATATTTGTGCCAATTTGTGCAATGAAACTCAGTTTAATGAATTATGAAGAAGGAAATGAATTTAAACCTGTAGCGAAAGTCATGTGCTTCCCAAATTGTTTTTATCTTCTTGAGGATAAATTCATTTTATAATATTTGAATAATTTGATTTAACCACTGAAGAGATGCGACTAAATAAATGATAATCGCTTATTAATATTCATTAAATTCAATTTTACACTGGTTGCATTTTAGAAAATTCTCGGGCCAAAGATTAAAATTTAATTAATATTTATGACTATTTATAACTTATTTCTTTGGAGAGGAAATGTAATATAAAGAAATATCATGTCTTTTAATTAAATTTTTATTTAAACAGTGTTTTGCGCTGATCAAATATAATAAAGATTAATTAATTCCAAAAACTTCCGACTAAGATTCTTATGCCCACTAATAAGAGGATGCTAATGATATAAAAAATTATATTCTACAAGAAAGTGAATTTAACATTTAATATTAAGACAATATGTCAAATGTTTGTAAAGCCTAAAAATTCAATTGGCACTTTTGTGCAAACTTATTAATCAATATTTCAATATTTTTAATAATGAAAATATGCTACTTTGAAGTTCTGGCGTAACTGGCAAGCTAAAAGTAAATTGTAACAAAAATGTATAAAGGACCTTTTATATGGTGATAAATGGGACATATGGTATATGGTCGTAAAATAGGCATGGTGATAAAATGGTATATGGTGGTAATGGTATATGGTGGTAAAATGCACACATCGTTTCTGACAGAACTATTATGCATTTTTATTCTTTTTGCAGTTTATTTTGTACGGTCATACGTACAGTAGATTTTTACAGGATCTCATGTAAGTTATAGTTTCCATATTCCGAACATTAAGAACTCGATTCGATATATCCTTGTAGGGTTTTCAAAGGCAGCAAATTAAATGCTTACTGTTCATAGCTTTGAACTTTTAGTTTTCGAGATAGAAGCATTACAAACTTTAGAAATGGAAAATTTTTCATTTTCTTCAACTTGACAAGTCGATTGCTCGAAAACTATAAAAATGTAAAAGGCTCCGATAACTTCAAAACGAAGGCAGGCGGCACTAAAAATATAATTAAAACGTGTTCAGGAGGTCCTAAAATATATATTGGCATTATAATCTCGCAATCAAAAATTTATGTGAAAACAATACTTTATACTATTTTCCACAGTAATGAGAAAGAAAATATATGATGCCTGAGGACACAGAACGACCCATTCAGTAGCATAAATATATTGCTTGTCCTAATCCTCTAATAAACTTTTGACATATATATATATATATATATATATGCGCGCGTGTGTGTGTGTGTGTGTGTGTGTGTGTGTGTGTGTGTGTGTGTGTATGTGTGTGTGTGTGTGTTTATACAGTTTTATATGGTAAGTGTTTTATATTTAAACTCTTTGATGATATATATATATATATTTATACATATATATATAAAACACTAACCATATGAAACTAGTAAATTATTACATCTACTTATTGCGCTAGCGCAGCATATAGATAAGATGAAAATTATAAATAATAAAGATGAATGAAAATAGAATTCTGAAGAGAAATAGTAAAGCATCCATAGCAAGCAAAAGTATTCAAATACCAACCAGAAAAAACTCAATAGAATGCCATTATATTTAAACCCAAAATATTAAAGAAAAATGGAATATCAATTAATAGAATGTTGATGTAATAGTAAAATCTTCCTTTTGTTTACAGTAACAGGTCAATAAATGAAATGTGCTTATTGAAACTGATGTATAATAGTCGCCCCCTGTAGATTTTGCTATTACATCACCTTCATTCTATTAATTGACATTCCATTTTTTTAATATCTTTGTTTTAAATATAATGGGAGACTCTCCTGAGTTTTCTCTGGTTAGTGTTTGAATAATTTTGTTTATTATATATATTTTGTTTATTATATATGTGTGTATATATATATATGTATATATATATATGTATATATATATATATATATATATGTATATATATATATATATATATATATATGTATATATATATATATATATATATATATATATATATATATATACATATATATATATATATATATATATATATATATATATATATACATATATATATATATATATATATATATATATATATATATATATATATATATATATATATATATATAATATTTTTTAAATTTTTAAAATAGTTTTCCCAATGGATTTATAATTAATGCTAGATCAGTTATAAATATAAAATAATCATTTCTAGCTCGTGAATACTTTCAGCGTTGATAACATCAAAACAGAGATAAATAAATTGTTATAAGCTATTAATGCTTGAAACAAAATAAAAGTTTTACGAAGTCGAAACTGTTCGATTCAAGTTCAAAACTCAAATTTCAATATCAAGAAGTTTTAGATAAATAGCCACGTACAGCAGAAAACAACGCATAATTTTCGATACCCTTAATCTATGGAGTTATAATATATTATTATAAACATAAAGTATTATTATCACCGAATTCTTTCAAACAGCTGTCATGAAAACATCTGTGATTGCGAAACATTTACCGTGCACTGCTAAAATATGTAACTTCTGACTCTAATGTGAAATTGAATAATCAAATAATTTAATTTTAGGACAACAATGTAAATTCAAAATTATCCGGAAAACGTTGCATAGTTTTCAACATATTTTTATTGTTACATACATAAAAATAACTTTAAAACGCAGAAGCATTTCAAAAAATATATTTTAACATGATTTTAATAATGAAAAGTTACAAGATATGTCTGGTTTTCGTTCTACAAATATTTTATTCAGAGTAAGAATGCAATAATTGTGACGAAGTTTGCGAAAGATACTAACTTTAAAAAATCTGATGTGAGCAGCGCATGACTTTCCCTGCAGACTTATATTCACGTTCTCTTTATTTTAATTAAATTTAATTCACGTTTTATTCAATTTTCGTTCTCATTTGATAACTGGTCTAATTTTTCAAAGGTGGCGTAAAGAAAATACGAAAAAACTAAAATATCTCGAGAACGGCTAGTCCCAGTGCAATGGGGTTGGTCTTCTTCTTTTCTTCGTTAAAAATTACGTATTAAACAAGCATTTAATGGATATATTTGAGCATACGTAGTTTTTTATTTTAGATTTTGTCGATTTTTGCCGGCCATTTTGCAAAAAAAGGCAGGTTATTTTTCTTGAATCGTACCAAATCAAATTAGCACCAGGGTGACCCACAAGTGACTTATTTACCGAATTTTGTGAAATTCGGTCCATTAGTTGTTCAGCTAGAGTGGATACAAGCTTCTGGATTAATTTTTGCCAACTGTAAAGGAATCATTTAATTCAATACTTTTACTTCCTCATACTATGTAACATAATATAGAGAAAGTATAGTTTTGACAAAAATTTTCAAATTCAAGATTTTGATACCAATATATGTTTTAAGACCTCTTGAACACGTTTAGACTATTATCAAAATATCTAGAACTAGATAGAATTTTTTTAAATTTGAGCGGAAACTTCGAAATTGATTCGAAATTTCATATTTTTTTAGTATGACAGCATAGGAAAAAATTTGATATAATCATGCATAAAAGGGGTTATTGTGGCTCACTGATCACTAGACTTAACAGTTTGAATCACTGTTGCGAAAATTAGCCGCAATACAATTTTTTTTTGTACGTGACGTCATTAGACCTCTTGGGGAAAGTCCCCCCCCCCCCCGGGAGTATATTGTTAAGTCTGGTATAAATTATTTAAGCAGTCAGATGTTCTGATCCCTAAACCCTCCCAGAAGTGGCGGTCAATATCTTCCAAACAAATTCGGTACTCCCTCTTGATGAATATTCATGCGCTTTAATGAAAGGATATAATTAGTAAACTCAATCGTTTGCATGGTCGGAAACATGACTCTTTTTAGGGTAATTTCTGGTTAATAAGAGTATCGTAACTTAATTCCTAGACTATGTGTCGCCAATGACGTGAAACATAGGGATTTTTAGAAACGGTATACCTTAGGGAATAATGTAATATTATTGAATACTTGTACTACTTAAGCCGGTAATAGACAGTGAAACTAACAGTCTTAGACAATTAAGAGACATATATTTTTAATCCATTTTATCTTATTTAATACTATATAGTAATTGGCTTCGATAATACTTATCTCAATTCAAAATTAGCCCAGTCAGGTTCTACTTCGTGGTCGAGGTTCAGCCTTTTATGCTCTCTCCAGGGGAGGAGAGCTTTGGAAGGGTTTTTAAAGACTACCTCTCACCTCCATTATGTCGATACCGGGAGAAAAATCAAAAATTCGGCTGAGTTAGGTTCTCTCTGATTATCGATACTATATGTGTGTAAATTCGACCTTCCAGGCCACAAAGGGGCTTTTGGAGGAACTACATACTCTTTTTCAAAATACAATTTTTTTCTCCGCCCCTTAGGGATAAATCGAAAATACGGCTACATTAAGGGCTTTCTGATAGTCACTACTATAAGTATACCTTCTAGGTCAGCAAAGGACTTTACGAGGGACTGAAGAGACTCTTTGTAAAAGAAAAACATTGTCTCCACCCCCTAGGGGTTGGGCGCGGTAGCCCAGTGGTTAGCACGCGGGAATTGCACTCGGTAGGCCCGGGTTCGATTCCGCCACTGCCAAAACTGCCGCCGTTTACACGCGGAGTACGATCACATTAAACATGTGGCTCCGTAAGTCCTTCCAAGAGGTTGGTGGTAGGGGAAGAAGGGTACGGTCCCTGTGGATGCCTCTCCCACTGGGTTCCGGTCTAAATTGGGTGTCACTTCCCGGTCGTCCAAAGCAATTGCCTTACACCTTTCTGGTAGGTCCGACGGTCTGGGTCTCAACAACAACCCCCTAGGGGTTAATCGAAATTACGTCTACATTAAGTACCGCCCGATGGTCAACATTATAAGTATGTCTTCTAAGTCACCAGGAGCTTCTAGAAAATTTGAAAAAATTGTTCAAACCTCCATTGTCAGAGGGGTGTGAATCGAAAATCCGGTTCCTTGAGGTTCGGTACCGTAGTGGATTTTATAAATGTGCAAAGATTAAATCTTCTAAGTCGCCGGGGGCTTTTGGAGTGTCTATAAAGACAAACACTATTTAGACAGGTTAGACAATTACATATAGCAATTTATCAGGTGATTTTTCCAAATACAAAACAAAAATATGATCTGTGAATCTGACTTTCCCTATAGATTCACATTCATTTTATTTTTCATAAACTATAATATTGAGTTTATTTGCCCAATACAATGGATACTTACTTGGAATTATATCCAGATTGAAGTTATAATATAACTTTTCCAAGTAATAAATTATCACATTTTAAAACGTTGGCAGCTTAATGTTGAAAACTCCAGAAAATTAAAATATCTCGAGATTGGTCTATTCGAAAGTAATAGGGTTAATCTTAAGCGTACTGCTGTTAAAAATTAAATATAAAATAAGAATTTAATTAAAACATTTCAGCACAGTCTGAGATTTTATTAGTTTTTTATTTGAGATTTTGAGGGCCATTTCACAAAAAAATGTCTGTTCCATTCTTTTTTCGAATCGCACAAAATTGAATCAGCACAAGGGTAACCCATAAGTGATTCATTGACCTACCAAATTTAGGAAAATTTTGTCAAGATTGGTTTAATCTAAACTGGAAACATACATTGCACACACACATACACACACACACACACACACACAGAGAGAGAGAGAGAGAGAGAGGGGGGGGGGGAGAGAGAGAGAAAGGGGAGAGAGAGAGAGAGAGACGTCATCTTAAAAAAAAGCTGTTGTTATAAGTTTCTATTTCCGACATGATTCCAATACTTTCCCCTTACATTACCATGCATTATACAGGAAGTAAATATTATTATTACGTTCAACTATACGAGTAAATTATACAATTTAATATAGAATTTTCGTATAACTACAGCATAGAATAAAGATTTTATACAAAAATAGGGAAAAGTACAAACGGCTTTGGAGGCAAAAATGATTATCCTTTATCAGATTAAATGATACAGAGGAGTAAGACACTGCAGCAAAGGGAGGAAAATGTCTGTCAACAGAAAAAATATTCATGACTCAGAAAGATAATATGCAAAGCCCACTTTGACAATAAGAGCTTGCAATTCCATCCCAGTCGCTCAACGGTAGAGCGCCGGTTGGCTAGTACGAAGATCCGTGGTTCGATTCCGTGTTGGGGCAGCTAGATTCTTTACGAAAATTGCCAATCCTAAAAGCGATAAAAATTAAACAAATAAAACCGTAAAGGTATAAAAAGAGAGTGATATGAATGGAAGAAGAGAACAAATAAAAATCAATCACAGAACTATTTAAAATGATTGGAAATATACAACACTACGGAATTTAGTAGGACCTTACTTTTGAGTAAGTGCCTTATTTATCCTAACGAGCATATTTTGTCCTCCGAAATCAGTTGATACCTTTAAATATTAATATTTCAAATATTACTTTATTATAAACTAAAAAGACTCATATTAATAAATATTTTATCAAATATTTCTCAAAATTTTAATAATAATAATATAATAGATTTTAATTAAGTATAATTTTTATATATCTGTTTTCTGCTGATACTAACAAAACGTTTGAATTCCTTGATTTTGTAGACAGCAGTTATAGCGAATAATTTTAATAAAGTAATTTCTATAAATAAATTATTGGAATTTATTTGATTTTTATTTTCACATACAAATTGTATAGAGGAAGTATTGTTTTCTGGAAAATATATGGCATCGGCATATTAAAAGAAAAACACTTTTTATGAGCTTTTGGAAGCATTGCGAACACTTCGAGAGGAATGTGCGTCTGTGTGTGCCATTTGTGTTCTCGCTCCAGTGTATGTGTATGTATGTGAAGTATAGATGAAGTAATTTGAGAAAGAAAGGATGTATCATTATGAAATTTTATGTGTACACATCTTATGTAAAAACTAGATCTAAATAGAGTGTTTTATGATTGTCGCAATTTTATAAATAATATTAATGGTAAATAATTTTAATTAAAAATTTTATTAATGATAGATTTTTATAGTGTTATTTTCTATTAAACATAGTCAAACAATCTTCGCTTATTACTAGCAGCTGACTTAAACACAAGTTAATCTCATTTAAATATCACAAAATATTTCGAAAAGATATACTCAGTCATTTAAAAAATGTTAAATATAGAAAAAAATTTATAATTTTAAATTGGTTTTTAAGTTACATTTTATAAACAAGAGCATAAATAATGACATATTTCTATAATACTTTTGTTCTATTTTCTACTCATTTAGGCAGGTTCTACAAGTTCTACAAGACTGCTCTTTGATAACACTGGAGTTGATGTCAGAAAGTTACTACCCAAGGGCGGATCCAGCGAGGGGAGGAGGGGGCGGAGGAGGGGGCGACCCCCCCTCCCGTCGGGGTTATAAACAGGAAAAAAAATAAAGACGATGAAGAATAATTTTTGTGTTGTTCGCTACAAGCGCTCTGCATCATCACTTATTAAAAGCACTGTAGGAGTTTTGCAAAAGAAACGAGTGGAGTGTAGCACTGTCTTTCATCTTCTTTTCAATAGAGCAACTGAAATGATGAGTGACCCCACCGTCCCCAAAAGCCTAGAATTACCCGAAGAATAACACATCGAGACTACCCTACCGTAGAAAGTGTCGAAGACTATTATCGAGTAGTCATCTTCAACAAGGTTTCGGATGAAGTTAATCAAGATTTAAACTCAAGGTTTGACGAATCCGTACTGAACATCTTTGATATTAATGTTCTCATTCCAAAAAATGCAGGTGAAAAAGCCGAGGACGAAGCAAGAAAGCAAAGTGCTCTGCAAAATATATCACACAAATTTGGTTTAATTCTGGATAATCGTGGAAGTAAAAGTCTGTTCGAAAGTGCACTTCAAGGAGAATATGAAGTTTGGTATGAGTTTTGGAAGAATGCTTCTGAAGAAAAAACTCGCAGAAGTCTTAGAATTGTTGGAGAAATGTGATCCAGATGTTTTTCCACGAATCTACAAGCTTCTCGCCCTTCAAGCTACGTTCCCAGTAAGTGTTGCTTCAGCAGAATGTAGTTTTACGTCATTGAAGCGCCTTAAAACTTGGCTTCGAACTCGGATGACAGAAGAGAGACTTTCTGGTCTAGCATTAATACACATCCATAGAGACATTCATATTGATGTAAATAAAGTGATTGACAAATTTTCAAAGAAACCGAGGCGGCTTGACTTTTCACTATAAACTTTTTTTTAGAAAGTTGCTTGTTATAAAAAAAATAAAATAATTACAACGTTTTCGTAATTTAGATTTAAACTTGTTTTGTTAAATACATTGTAAATTATCGTTTTGGTTGTTGTATAAATGTATATGTATCCTTTATTAGCTTATCCATTCTGTAATACTTAACTATAATTTACCCTAAACCATATTTCCATATAGTTTAATGATAAGCTCAACTTTAATTAAGTATATTAATATGACTTAAGAATAACAAAATGTATCTAAACTATTCAACAGCCCAAAATTAAAATTTTTCCAGCGGCGGGTTCTCGGACCCCCTCCCCCCCCCCCCCCCCCCGTAATAAGACTCTGGATCCGCTTTTGTTAATACCACAGTGGATATTATTACACGAAAGTTTACTAACAACATTTGACAGTCATTATGTAGTTGGCTAGTACCTATTACTGAATTTAAGCTATAATTTAGATATGTTTGAGCATTAATATTTCCGCTTGATATTCTATAATAAATGAACATTTTCTTTTACACTTAAGATTCTAATATAAATTAAGATTTATTTTTACACTTCACATTTTAATAAAAATAGAGATTTATTTTTACACTTTACATTCTAATAAAAATTGATATTTATTTTTACACTTCACATTTTAATAAAAGTAAGCATTTATTTTTACACTTTACTTTCTAATCTAAATAAACTCACAGTTTTATAGTTCCTATTCTAATGTAAATCAGCATTAATTTTTACACTTCACATTCTAATAAAAAGAAATATTTATTTTTACACTTTAGACCAAACATAAATAAATATTAATTTACATTCAATATAAATTAATATTAACTTACATTTATCATAAATAAACATAAATTTTTAGACTTCATATTCAAATAAAGAACATTAATTTTTACACTTCAAATTCCACTTAGTGCGAACATTGAATTTTACACTTAACATTCTGCATGTATGGATAAAAAAGATAACGAAAAAAGAACTAGCCTGTTCCCCACCTAATTTCTTTCTACCACTACAACAAAACATTTTAGGAAATTAATGCAATCTTTAATTTAAATTTTCATTAATGACATTCAGTTATATAAACATTACTTTTGTCCCTTCAATACAAAATTATGCAGCCCTGAAGATTATATTCAAATGTGAATAAAATAGTATAATTAGTAAACTCGAACCCTTGCCTGTATCGCTCGAAACATGATTCTCTTGGGAGTAATTGATGGTTATTAACAGTATAACTTAATTCTGGAAATAAGTATTTTCCTTTTAATGACTTAAAGTTTATGTAGAAAAGTGGTACTTAAGGGAGATGCATTTGATCATTTTAAAGAACAATCTTAGATAATAAAAGAATATCTTTATGTGTTTGTCTATATTTTCGTTATTTCTCGGTATTTTCATACATGATAGATAGCACTCACAACGACGTAACTGTCGATCCGGTGGTCGAGCGATCAGGGGCATGCGTTTCCGTCTGATCCCTGGATTACCGGGTTGCGGGTTCGAATCCCGGCAGCGGGCATGGATGTTGTCATGCCGAAGCCAAGTCAGACTTCCACCCTTCGGGGGGCTTCTACAAAAGTGAAGCTGCAAATCTCCTCCCCTTCGCCATGGGATACCCTGGGGGTCTTGTGGACGTGGTGCGCAGGCGCTCCTTCAACACAGAGGAATTAGTACACACACGACGTAACTTTCTGAGAATTTAAATTTTTGCCATACATCATACGGTATCACAAAATTCCAATTTCCGTTTCAAACAGCTGTCTGTCATTTACTGATCAAACCTAAAATAAACTGCCAACTTAGAAATAAACCATAATTTTGATATCTATTCCTTGACCCATATGTTAATTTATGCTTTGCAGAATCCACAAATTCCCAAACTTAATTCCTAAAATTAATATCGAGTTCCCTTTGCAAACAACAACATCCAGAGACTGGTTTGGGGTTTTTAGGCACTCGTTGGCATGAATAGTCGTTTACGAGGTAAGACTAAAATTATCAGTAAAAGTTAAGAAGGATGTGAAAAATAGCAAATTATCTTTTTATCATATCATGTTTTGGACATTCCATACTGAACAATTCATAAAAACCGCAATACCGGCCCATAACTACTGTTATCTGCGCGATATGTCGTCAATAAATTGATAAACTGCGATTATATGTCATTCTCTGTTTGAAGTAGACCTTGCAATCTGCTTATTAAAAAAAACTGATCTGGGCAGCACATGAGTTTCCTGCATGACTTTCCTTATATAACGCAATGAATTTACTACTTTTACAGTAAAAGAAAATAGATTATTTTTATAGTAGTTATTTATATTCTTTCCAAGATATTGAATTTTCGTCAATGAGACGTTATTTTCCATGTCGTCATCATCAATGAGTTGTCATTGATTTAGAGTCATTTTTTTCCATTTGGCGAGTTTTTCGTTAATTTAGCAACATTTAAAAAAGTCGCCTGTTGGCGACATTCCACCTAATTCGTCGCCAAAATATCGTCAAACGTTATGGACGAAGAAATAAGTTATTCTTACAGCAGATAAATGACTATTGGCGTTCAAATACAAAAGGATTACTCAAAGTATCTTTTTTCATGAATGGAACGAGCTAGATCCACGAGAATGATGTCACCCAATTTATCGCATGGTATTACATATGAAAAGTGAACATGTTTCTCAATAGGAAATATTTTTTTTTATTTTATATGACATTTGATAATTTTTTTGAAAAATGTACAATATCTCGAGAACGGTTCACGTTAACGTTCTAAAATTTATGTCAATCGTTTTCTAATGAAAAATTACTTAAGAAATGTCTATTTGCGTAACTTTATTAGAGGTTTTGATTTTTTGACGATTTTTTCAATACTTCACTTGAAAATTTAGGAGAGTTCTGAACATTCGATTGTGTATAAAAACAACAGACTTTCAGTGTTTACGGATTGTGATTTTTGTACCAAATGTCGTTCGAATCGGTCCGTTCGTTCGTCTGTTATCGTCTCCACAGACTCATTGACACACACACACACATAGTTTCACACACACACACACATACTTTCACACACACACACACACACACACACACACACACACACACATACACACACACACACACGCGCGCACACACGCACACACACACACACACAGACACCACTTCAAAAATGCTTGATACGTGATCAGGGATGCTTGAAACGTGCTCTCCCGTCTAAAACTCGATTTCAAATTTTCGACCCCGTCACAATAATTTCCTCATACATTATTTTATATAAGGAAAGTAATAAATGTCACAAGAGGAATGTAACACGTACTTTCAATTTTATTAATAATAATTTCTTATAAACAAATTTTTACGCTTTGAATACAGAATTCTGAAATGAAAACCCGTGTTCAGATGAATATTTATAAGCATTAATGAAATATTGCAATTAGTATATTCAATCCTTTGAAATTATACTTTAGAACAAAACATTTTCGAGATAATTGATTGCACTTTAATAACAAGGCAGCTGAATTCAGAAAATATATTTTCCTAATCACAGGAAATTTAACTATTATTGGAAACTTCGTAATTAAGGAGAAATATATAGTTAAAAGCAAGGGATCAAATATGTCCAACAAATATGCTTCTACAGTTTTAAAATCTATATTCATATCTAATCATCAAAAAATCAGAACCTTTAATAAAGTTACGCAAATAGACATTTCTTATGTAATTTTTCCTTAAAAAACGATTGACATAAACTTTAGAACGCTAGCATGAACCGTTCTCGATATATTGCCATTTTTCAAATAAATTTATCAAAAAAATCTCATAAATTAAAAAAAATATTAACTGTTGAGAAACATGTTCACTTTTTATTCGTGATATCATGCGATAAATTGGGTGACATCATTCTCGTGGATCCAGCTCGTTGCATTCATGAGCAAAGATACTTTAAGTAGTAATTTTGTATTTGAACGTCAGTAGTCATTTATCTGCTATAAGAATAACTTATTTCTCCATCCAAAACGCTTGGCGAGATTTTGGTGACGAATTTGGCGGAAGGACGCCAACTTGGCGACTTTTTTAAATGCTGCCAAATTAACGGAAATGTCGCCAAATGGATTAAAAAAAGACGCTAAATCAATGAAAATGGCGACTAATTGATGAAAATTATTCAATATCTTGGAACAAATATAAGTATCTACTATAAGGATAACCTATTTTTTTAATGTAAATGTAGTAAATTTATTGCATTATATAAGGAAAGTCATGTGCTGTCCACATCAGATTTTTTGTTGTCTTTGGAGGAATCACTTTTTCGTGCATGTATTTAAGCCATGAAACTCGTTTAAATTCAATTTTGATTCGTGACAACTGAAAATTCGGACACAAATCCGGTAACAGTAAAATACGTTTGCTGAAGTACAATTGCATTCGCTTGCATTATTATCTTTCATTTAGAAGTAAAATTCTTCTGGACTTAATAACAAAATTATATGTAGGCAGCACATGACTTTCCTTACATAATCCAATGATTTTACGTTTTTCACAGCGTTATTATGATGTATAAGGTCAACAGCACAATGTTTTTGTCATTGAAATAGCCCAAAGTAAATTAAAATTGAGGGGTGCTTTTAGCAGCACATGAGCCCAAACAAAATGACATCTTCATACACACTAACATTTTAAACTAAAATACCCATCAAAATACAATTAACATGTAATTAATATCCAGTGAAATAGATGACTGTAAACGAACCTTTGGTCGTCAAAATACAAAACTATCTCACAAATTATCCTTTTCTGTGATTAGAACAAACTAGATTCATAAGAATTATGTTTTGACAAATAATGACTTGTTACATAATACAGCATATGAAAAGTAAACTTATTGGATGGCACTAACAACTTTTTAATATTATGCAATTTTTTTATAAATTTATTTGTAAAAACATTCCATATCTCGAGAACAGTTCATGATAGTGTAATAAAGTTTGTATATCACTCGTTTTCTAAAATAACCGCAGAATTGATTATTTATTTATCATTAGTAAAGGTCATGAACTTGTAATACATTTTTCAAAAAATCCTTCGAAAATTGGAAGGGACTTCCCAACATTGTAAACCGTTTAAAATCAATAGGGTTCCAGTATTAGCGGATAATCAGAGGGTTCCAGTATTAGCGGATAATGAGAGGGTTCCAGTATTAGCGGATAATGAGAGGGTTCCAGTATTAGCGGATAATCAGAGGGTTCCAGTATTAGCGGATAATCAGCGGGTTCCAGTATTAGCGGATAATCAGAGGGTTCCAGTATTAGCGGATAATCAGAGGGTTCCAGTATTACCGGATAATCAATAGGGTTCCAGTATTAGCGGATAATCATAGGGTTCCAGTATTAGCGGATAATAAGAGGGTTCCAGTATTAGCGGATAATCATAGGGTTCCAGTACTTGCGGATAATCAGAGGGTTCCAGTATTAGCGGATCACACCCAATGATTTTCAAAACTCTCCATTCGTTCGTGAGATATCGCATCTACAGACTCACGAACACACACATTAGTATACTCATGTCCTAAAGTTAAGCATAATTTGTAAAATGCGAAAAATGTGTAGTTAATATGGATACAATAGTTCACAATCAGTTGTGAAGAATCGTGGGAAAAAAAGTAAATCATTGTGCATATGCGAAACAGTTCAGTCAACGTCGACATGCGCAAAGCACCGGCGCAAGTCGACGTCGACTAAAGTGTCGCTTGTCAACAACCGGCGCATGTCGACGTCGACCAGCCAGAGCGGTCATGCCACTCGAGGCCGTTTTATACTCGTCGACATGCGCAAAGCACCGGCGCATGTCACAACGAGTATAAAACGGCTTCGAGCGGCATGGGCAGTTGAGGTAGAATTTCGCAGTTGCTTTGGTACGGAGCGTTGTTAACAATCACAAAGGACGAAAGATGTCACAAAGATGCCAACTGGACATGTTTTTGAAGGGACGAATTATTGGAATGCTGGAATCCGGTCGATCCCAAATCGAAGCGTCTCGAATTCTGAATGTGCCTCATGTGTGATCTCCAGACTGTGGCAGAGGTTCCAAACCACTGGAGATGTTACCCGACGTCCAGTACCAGGTCAGTCAAGGGTAAAAACCGCTCTGCAAGACCGATATTTGGTGATAACTGCCCGACGTCAGAGGAACCGTTCTGCCAGACAACTGGATTCAGCCCTGACAGCCGCTACAGGAGTCACTGTTTCGAGACAAACTGTTTACATGAGACTCAGGCACGTTGGTCTCTATGCCACACGACCAGCAGTTTGCATCCCCTTAACATCTGCACAGAAACGCGCGCGTTTACAGTGGATTTTGGAACATCGGCAGTGGAGTGGAGAACAGTGGGGCAATATCATGTTCAGTGACGAGTTCAAGTTTATCCTGCACATTAATTCTCGTCGTACCACGATCTGGAGAGAACGTGTAACGCGTTTTCAACCGGGAAACATCACGGAAACACATCGTTTTCCGTTTGGGGAAGTCATGGTCTGGGCAGGCATCATGATGGACGGCCGCACAGACCTCCAGATCTTTGACACGGTGTCGATTACCGGTCAAAGATACAGAGACGAAATCCTTGAGCCCACCGTTCGATTGTTTCGAGGTGCTCTTTGTCCTGATTTCATATTCATGGATGATAACGCGACTCCTCGCCGTGCGGATTTGGTCGACGACTTCCTTCAAATTGAAGATATCCAGTACATGCAGTGGCCTGCCAACTTTCCTGATCTGAATCCAATACAGCATGTGTAGGATATGCTCAGGAGACATCTTGCAGCCCTCCGCTACTCACCAAGCTCCGTTCCGGGATTGAAAACTGCTCTCTGTGAGACTTGGAACTCTTTGAGCACACAACTCATCCAAATCCTCATCGAAAGTATGGGAAATCGTTGCGAAGCATGTGTGGCTATCCGGGGCACCCACACACCGTATTAAGCAGTAACATCACTTTGTTTTAATCATTCTGTTTCAGTGAGTTGGACACTCGTATTGTGACCCTTTTTCCTTTAACCCTTTTCTTTGGATAATAAAGTCGTCATTATCATTTTCATGCATTGTTTTTTCCTTCTATAACCCTATTGCACCAGCATACCGCGTTTCTTTCCATTCCGATGTAGATTTCCTGAAATTTTCACATAAACAGCAACAATGCTTAACTTTTGGACATGAGTGTATGTACTAGTGTGCATATTGTTACGAACATGTAAATTTCCAAAACCAGAAAAGAAAAACATCTTTAGAGGCAGCCATTTCTATTACGTCAATGTAGGACTGCCATATTTAAACACTCGGGAAAGGGTTGCCAGATTTTACCATTTATCGCCAACTTGGCGTCTTTTGGCGACTTTCGAAATGTATATGAATTTTCGCAATATAACAAATATTCTGGGAGATACGAGCCTTTAATGGAAGTTTTTACGGAGAGTATATTTACGAAGAATGTATATTTTACGGAGAGTATATAGTCAATTGGAGGGAAGTTGGCGTGATTCAAGATACATTTAATTGTAAGATAGGTCAGTGTTTTGAGAATAATAGCTGCCGTTTTGTGATATTAGTGGAGTATTTAATTGCTGTTTTACTGTACTTTTGCTATACAGCTGTTTATTGATCTTTTGAGATAGTTATCGATCTATTTGCTGTATAACACTGCTGTATAATTTGTTGTATAATGTACATAATTCTTATAATTCCTGCTGTATATTGTTCTTGTTTAATATTCTTTACTGTATAATGCTTATAAATCCTGCTGTATAATGTTCTTGTTTAATATTCCTTACTGTATAATGCTTATAATTCCTGCTGTCCAACGTTCCTGTATAATGCTCCCTATAAACAAACGTTTTAGTTATCTAGAAATTTGGACTCGTTCTTATATCCTGACAGTACACCCGCAATTCCAAAGGATGCGTCGTAACAATGCACACACATACTAACACAAAGATAAACTAACACACAAAAGCACACGTCTGTGTGTCCTCTCAAAAGCATGCAATTCGAATTCAGGAATGATTGAAAGTGCTTTTCCGTCGAAAACTCGCATTCGAATTTTCGACCCCGTTAAAATACTTTTCATATATACATATTATAACTATACACATAGTGAAAACAAATATACAACAATCTTATTTTTCTCACCGTTTTTAAACATTTTACGTTCAGAACTAGATAAAAGTTTACATAGTTAAAATTACATAAAATGTCTACAAGATTTTTACGATTTGGGGTAATGTAAAATTGGACACGCCCCTTAGAACGTCTTAATTCAATTAACATATAACAAGAAAGATAAATTATGCATAAAGCATTGATTATGAAACACTTTCCAACTGAAATGCAATTTTATTTAAACATCTCTAAAATGCGATACATTCAACGCTGATATATTACTTTCCTTATATACATAATGTATAAGGAAAGTATTGTGACGGGGTCGAAAATTCGAATTCGAGTTTTCGACGGGAGAGCACGTTTCAAGCATCCCTGATCACGAATCAAACATTTTTGAAGTGATGTCTGTGTGTGTGTATGTGTGTGTGTGTGTGTGTGTATGTGTGTGTGTGTGAAAGTATGTGTGTGTGTGTGTGTCAGTGAGTCTGTGGAGACGATAACTGACGAACGAATGGACCGATTCGAACCAAATTTGGTACAAAAATCACAATCCGTAAACACTGGAAGCCTATTGTTTTTATACGCAATCGAATGTTCAGAACCCCCTAAATTTTTGAATGAAATTTTGAAAAAATCGTCAAAAAATCAAAACCACTAATAAAGTTACGCAAATAGACATATCTTATGTAATTTTTCATTAGAAAACGATTGGCATAAACTTTAGAACGCTAACATGAACCGTTCTCGAGATATTGCACATTTTTCAAAAAAATTATCAAAAAGTCATAAAATAAAAAAAAATATTTCCTATTGAGAAACATGTTCACTTTTCATATGTAATACCATACGATAAATTGGGTGACATCATTCTCGTGGATCTAGCTCGTTCCATTCATGAAAAAAGATACTTTGAGTAATACGTTTGTATTTGAACGCCAATAGTCATTTGTCTGTTGTAAGAATAACTTATTTCTTCGTCCATAATTCTTGGCGAGATTTTGGCGACGAATTTGGCGGAATGTCGCCAACTTGGCGACTTTTTGAAATGTTGCCAAATTAACGAAAATCTCTCCAAATGAATGAAAATGACGCTAAATCAATGGAAATGACGACTAATACTCGAAAATTCAATATCTTGGAAAGAATATAAATATCTACTATAAGAAAAACCAATTTTTTTTACTGTAAAAGTAGTAAATTCAGTACATTATATAAGGAAAGTCATGTGTTGCCCACATCAGATTTTTTTAAATTATCACAGTACTACAGTAATGTATTATATTTGAAAACTTAAAACCGAAAAAAATGAACTGTATTCAAATGGCATCACTGAAACATAAATTGTCTGGCTCTCTATGTAAAATCAATGAATATGTCATTCGTATCATTTATATTTCAGACTCCAGAGCTAAATAATTTTATGTGAAAACACATTAGCAATTCTTATACAACTCATCTTACAATCACTTGATTTGTTTATATACTGCATCCATTAAAATTTGGCTTTGTTGTAAAAATTATCAAAGTTTGATGATCATTTAAACTCAAAAATATTGTAATTGCGTTGGCACAGAATATAGTTGCACAGAAAATACGGAAAAATAAAGCGGTTTTAGGACGGATTCAACACTAAATATAAATTTAAAAAATCCTTAAAAATCACGATCTTGATACATGGAAAAAAGAAATGGATGCCATATTTTATTTTACAAGAAGTCACGTGATATCGTCATATATCATAGGTGTAATTATTATTTTAACTTTTATTTAAAAAACTACCTAACATATTTTGCTGAATTTTTTTTAATGTATTTTATGGGACAATTTAAATAATTCCGAAAAATTTTCGAAACAATTTGTGAATTTTAACTTTGTTTAAAAAATGTTTGAAAAATTAGTTCCCATAGGGTTCAATGCATTTCATATTTTCACCCCGGCTTCAATCCAAAACTAATTAGGTGTGATATTATTCATTTACATTCCAATATGTGCCACAGACCGTCTGAAAAGTTTCATTTTGATAAAGTCATTTTTGCGGCAGCTATTGTACGAACGGATAGACAGAATGAACAGAGTCATAAACACTTTTCAACAATGTTGTAAAGTTTTATCAAGAAAGATCAATCATGCTTAAAGCATTGATTGCGAAACACTTTCCAACTACAATGCAATTTCATTTAAACATGTCTAAAATGCAATACAATCCTCGGTAATATTTTAAAACTTATCACAATACTACATTAATTTATTGTATTTGAAAACTTAAACCTTCATCGAAAAAAATGAACTTCATTCAAATGACGGCATTGAAATATAAATTGCCTGGTTTAAACATCTCTAAAATGTGATACATTCCTCGGTAATAATTTTAGAATTATCATAATACTACGGTAATTTATTATATTTGAACACTTCATCGAAAACAACTGAAATTAATTCAAATGACGTCAAGGAAAAAATAACACGCCTGGCTCTCTCTATAAAAGCAGCATTTCATTCATAAATAATTTCCCATTCAAGTCATTCATCACAATACTATAATCATTTATTTTATTTAAAAATTAAGACCATGGAGCTACAAGTAATTAAACTATATACGTAAAACTTCATCGAAAAAAATCGTCCTTCTCTTTATAAAATCAATGAATATTTCATTCATATCAGCTACGCAGACTCCATGAACTAAATGATTTTGTGCTCTAAAGAAATACAGCAATTCTAATACAACTCATTCTACATATTTTGCTGTTTACATTTTACATAGTTGAAAAATAGCCTTCGTTGTAGAAATAATCAAGTTTGGATGAGCATTTAAACTCAAATATATTGTAATTGCGTTGTTTCAGTATGTAAATGCAAAGAATTTAAGCAAAAATAAAGTAGTTTTAGGACGGATACAACACTCAATATGAATTAAAAAGAACTTTAAAAATCACGATTTTGAGACAAGATGGATGCCATACATCATTTTGAAGTGAGTCACGTGATATTTTCATATCATGGTCACGTGATCTCTTCATATAAGAGGTGTTATTACTATTTTAATTTTTATTTTAAAAAGTACTGAATATATTTCGCTGAATTTTTTTTTATGTTTTATGGAACAATTTGAATATCACCTAAAATTTTCGAAGCAATTTGCGAATTTGAAATCGGCTTCAAAAATGTTTGAAGAATTAGGTCCAATAGGGCTCAATGTATTTCATATTTTCTACCCGGGTTCAATCCAAAACTGATTGGGTGATATTATTCACTTATATTCCCATAGGTCCTACAACCGTCTGAACAACATACTAAATTTTCATTTTGATTAAGTCATTTTTACGGCAGTTATCGTGCTAACGAACAGACAGACAGGCAGATAGACAGATAGACAGACAGACAGACAGATAGACAGAATGAACAAAGTCATAAACACTTTTCAACTTTGTTGTAAAGTGTTAAAAAGCAGACTAAAAATGTTTAGAAGCAAGATGGTGAACGTACATTTTATTTGAACCTGTGTTTTTATTTGAGTTATAAACAAACTGCCAGGGCAACACAAACTACACTTCAGCCTATATGTTTCTTGGTTTGTAAACTTTGATGTTTGTTTGCGACCAGAAAAAAACAGCAAGAGCTAGTGCACTAAAGATCAGGGGGGGGGGAGCTATCTAGTGCTGAACAACAAAACATACGTATAGTATTATTTTTATGTGTCTATTTAATCGAAAATCAACAGTGCATTCGGAATTGCCAGTTGAAGTAATTGCATATGACATCGAATTAATGATTTTTTCAACATACGTTCTCATTATGTAAAAATCAAAAGTTTTAACATCTCTAGAACGGTACTTGTTATGGTCTTATAAATGACATTATTCACTATATATTTAAAGTAACGTAAAGTAAGATTAGCGTAACGTAAAGTAACGTAAAATTAATTAACATAAAGTAAAATAAAGTAAAATTATATTTAAAGAAACTGTTTATTTACTATTATTTATTATAATTATATTATATGACATTATGTTTTCAATTAATGCAGACAGTTAATGTATTTGGGATTCAAATGGGGGGTTTGACCCCCTAATTTACCCTCTTCAACCTGTCACTGCTATTGTGTGAAACATAAAAATATCTAAAGCAAGCGTTCTTTGACACAAAATTATGATAAGCATTATATCTAACTACAAAATAAATATGCATTAACAAAAAGCTAATAAAATTAATTAAGCATGATAAATAAAAATGCAAGTGTATTTTGTCTTTTAATTAGTATAATTAATCATGGTTAATTTTTTTCAACTATATAATAATGTAGGGTTTAATTAATGAAGACACATTTGCACTTTATATGTCTCGAGTGATAAAGTATACTTTAAATACACTGGAATATTTTTCCTTGTAAAATTAATTATCTCATAATTTAATTATAACCAGACGTATTAAATATGCGTTTGAAGAATAAAAACAAATTAATTTCATAATTTAGCTGTTACTTAAAATAATTCGTATAGATGGACAAAATTAATTTTTTTATATTGACAAATTGTTTTTTTACACATGAACAAAACTATTTATACAGGGTGACCCAAAAACATTGACCTCGGCTTTTATTCTTTAAATATTGATCTTAGACATATATAATAAATTACAAAGTTGCGTAGAAAAAGGTACAAAATTTTATGGAATCGATTAAAATTTTCAAGGGAATTGAATTTTAAGAAATACAAAATTTAAATTTTCATACGGCCCCCGTGCAAAAATATTTCCAATAAGTAAAATGTGTCCATAAGTTGATGTGCAAAATTTCAGCATTTTGCCATAAAAAGTCCCAGGGATATGTTTAAACAAAGTTTGTGAGGGATTAATCACAAATTAAAATGTAAATGTTTACAGCAAGAGTGCAAACGACGCAACGCAGAAATGCATCATAGGTTTGTTATCAGACGACTGTAGCTATGTATTGGCATGGATGAAAAACATTTTAAACAAGCTTTGTAATCTGTAAAGTTATTAGTTCTACACAGTGTATATACTTTTGTACCAATAAATAGCAAAATTATTATTTATTTATGTAATCATTATGTTCCTTCGTAATTTGTTGTTGAGGTCCAGATCGTCCGACCTACCAGAAAGGTGTAAGGTAACTGTTTGGATGGCCGGCTTTCGTAATTTGTGTATGACACCTGAAACGCGAACTGCCGTCATGATTTTTCCCTTCTCCTTTTTTTCCTCTCCATGTCGGCGAATAGAAAAGTGGTTTAAGTCAGCATTTTTGTCTTTTCATATCTCTGGGTCTTTTTATGGAAAAATGCTGAAATCTTCTACATCACCTTATTAGTGTATGGGGCACATTTTATTCATTGGAAATGTTTTTGTACGGGGGCCGTATAAAAATTTAAATTTTGCGTTTCTTAAAATTTAATTCCCTTGAAAATTTTAATGGATTTCATAAAATTCTGTACCTTTTTTCACGCAACTTTGTAATTTATTATATATGTCTAAGATCAATATTTAAGGAATAAAAACCGAAGTCAATGTTTTTGGGACACCCTGCATATACCGATGGGCCCAAGATTGGCGACGAGGTGGGTTTTTAGGTCTGTGTTTTCGATAATGGAGTCGTAATTCATACATGCTGAGAAACATAAACAAAGCCAAACGATTGGGACAGATTAAGGATCTCCCCTGTGGCGACCTGTTGTGGTTTACTCAGATATAATAACCTTGGTTTACTCTATAACCTTGGTTTACTCCACTACGAGGATCGCGGCAAAGAGTTGCATCCACCATCCAGGGAGACGAACAACCAGGAGAGCAAGAATCGGCGGAACCAATCACAGGCAGGGTCAAGGCAACCCACGAAGACTAGCCCCAGTCAGAGACGGGTCTGGAAACAGGTCATAAAGGGCCTGCTCCTCTCCTTCGCCACTTGGAAGAGGCTGCTTCAATGACCAAACCACGTTAGCAGCCGGCCATTCCACAGATTTATGTACCCCCACAGAAAAGGAGGATCGGGGCCATGAGCAAGTACCATACACCGCCATCTTGTGAAGGGCCCCCTGTGGGGGGAAGCCGAACGATAGTGAAAATTCGTAGTGGCAAGCAAAATTTTATAGCGAGAATAAATACCTTGGTGATGAATGTTCAAATCAAAGGAATCTTTAAGAAGCAAAATATACTTGCTTTGTAGAATACGAAGCCTGCTTATAGTTTTGGTAGTAGTGTTCTACCTACAAGAATACAATAACACAGATGAGAGAAAAATAAACTGTAATAGACCATAAACAAAATAATGAATTCGCTTTCTAGAATATCCAGAATGTACAAATTCAATGTAAACTTAAATTCCGAATTTCAAGCTTATTTCAATAGTTCTTTTATACAGGATTCCTAGGAATGCCCTTGAATAGCCCAATAACTGTAATGAAAGGTGCCTGAGTGTATGCATTAAGTCTAGCTATGGTAATGTGACCAAGTCCGATCGAAGAAAAGTAACTACCTGGTGGTACCCCTAGTGGAGAATTAAAAAAATATAATAACAAGAAACATGTCAGAAAACGTGATAGACGAAAAATCCAACTGCAAATTTGCAGGAAATTTATGGTTAGAAGAAATCAACAATACAACTGTTACAAAAAGTATTTATTTGCACCAATATGATTATTAGAGAATGTCTTTCCTATACAGATATGGGGAAATAAACGACCTTTACATGCATAGGAATTTATCAAGCCTATTTAACGTTCCTGGCAGACATTGCAGATGTCACCGTGTTACAGTCCCTAATGATACGACTTTTTAACAGGCATCGATTGCCTTCCAAATATTCATTTTGTGCGTTCTTGGTGTCGATTTCTACTCATTAGACAGTGGTTTTGAACTTTGTAGTTGGCTTTTTCGTCTATCTCGCTTTGTTGACTAGTTTGTTATCCAAACTTTTTTAATTCTCCATTAGGCACGCGGCATTTACTTTTATTCGTTCGGGTAGGATCACTTTATTATAGACAGAACTTATGTGTACACTCATCGATCTTTCCTTACAAAATTTTTGGGAGTGATTTCAAGGTATTTCCTAGGAACCATGTAAGCGATGTTTTTAGTGTAAGTGGAAATTGGAAACGGAAGGCAAAATATTCTTCTTCTTCTTCGACACAGACTGTCCGACCTACCCGCAGATGTAAGATATCTATTTGGATGGCCCGAAATTGCTACCAAATTTAGAGCAAAATCCTCTATTTTTATCCTCTATTTTAATCTTCTATTTTAATCCTCTATTTTAATCCTAAATTTAGAGCCACCCTTTCGGAAGGATTTACGGACCCACATATTTAACGTGCCCGTACTACGCGTGAATACGGGGACAGTTTGAGTAGAGCGGAGAATCGAACTCTTATCTTCCGAGTCCCCTCGCGCTAACCACTGGGCTGTCCCACCCCGAAGGGAAAGTCTTATACTGCCCACAATAGGCCTTTATATTTGTAAAGATAATCATCCTTCGACTAATTAAGCAGTATTAATATACGTGAATATTTGATAGTCAGATATTTGTGTGCTCTCCAAATGGCAATTTGGAATGTTCACCTCTTTCAATAACCTGCTTTGCGAGCACTTGTGATGAATATTTATGATCATCGCCACCCATGCTTTCATTCAATTTGATGTAAAAGTGTAATCCGGAGCATTTGTCACTTTTGTTGAACAGCTCCTATAGCGTAATGGAAGGATATTTAGTAAATAATAAAAGTGTAGCTAACTTCGCTGATGAAGATTGTTGCAAAGCTAAAAGATTATTTTTGAAAGTGCTCGCACAGTTTTAAACAGTGTTTACCCTAATTGAAACAGACTGTTCTGAGAGATTTATAGGCGGGAACGATATTTTATGGATGAACATGCGACAAGTGTTTATGAACAGAGAGCTTTCTGGGGATTATTATTGTGCATACTGGATGTTTCATCTATAATAATAATAATAATAATAATAATAATAATAATAATAAAATACAATATGTACACACTCTGGCGAGAGATATATGTAACCTACGAGTATGAAATTTGGCACTAAGACCCTATCTAAATAATCCGAGGAAAAAATATTTTGAAGATTCTGTTTTAGGTTTTACTTTCCCTACTTTGTATAATAATGTAGACGGAACAGAGGGAGCAGTTGTAGAGGGAACAGTTGCAAAGGGAACAGGGTGTAGAGGGAACAGTTTAGTCCTACATAGTATATTAATGTAGGGAGATGTATTTTGATGGGGTCGAAAATTCAGAGTCAAGTTTTCGATAGAAGAGTACGTTTTAAGCATTGCTAAACTCGAATCGAACGTTCTTGGGGTGATGACCCGATCTCTCTGTATGTGTATATTAATGTGCATGTATATGTGTTAGGGTGTAATTGTATGTATGTTAGGGTGTGATTGTATGTATGTTAGAGTGTGTATGCATATATGTTAGTGTGTACGTGCATTTGTATGCGTATCTGTCAGTGTTTGCGTCCGAGAGTTTGTGTATACAATATCTCATGAACTAATGAGGCGTTTGTAAAGTACGGTCTTTTAACTCAGATGGAGATGTACTTTACTAATCGGGTGCCATTGTAAAGGTTAGACGCCTTGTTCGGACTCGATTGTAAAGTTCTTATTTAACTTTGTGTAATAGATCAACAGTGAACTTTGACCGTGCCTGGTGATATAACTACCTTTACGCAATGGAATAGACATAAATCGTCGATACTTACCTAACTTCTTAGGACATCTAGATCTTGTCTCAACCAACTAGAGATTCTTAATCTTCACGATAATAGTTGTATCAGTACCAGTAGCTTGCTCCACGAACGTACACTTTCCATCCTTCTTACTCACCCAGCGACTCAAGTACCAACTTCCAGTTCAACTGGCGCACCATCACGGCTTAGACTTTACTTCTACCAGGGCTAAATTCTCTCTCATTCGCGATCCGAAGCGTATCCTGTCGCTATTCAGAACAGCAAAATTGTACTTGGCTCAGCGATTGGTCTACATAACCTAACCAGTCCGAAGTCGTTCATATAAAGTCGAACATAAATTATAACATGAGTGGGGGAAATAAAAATCAAAGATTATATAAACCTCACACGTTCTATTTTTTACGATGATTACAAGCAGGGACTGCTATATCTCTATTGATTTTAAACGTGATCGAATGTTCGAAAGATACCTAATTTTTTAATTAATTTTTGAAAAATCAATAAAAACAAGAACGTTCAATTATGTATAAAGCACTGATTATGAAACACTTTCCAACTTCATTGCAATTTCATTTAAACATCTCTAGAATGCGATACATTCCTAGGTACTATTTTGAAATTTATCACAATACTACATTAATTTATTACATTTGAAAACTTAAAACTTCATCGAAAAAAATGAGCCTCATTCAAATGACGGCATTGGAATATAAATTGGCTGGTTTAAACATCTCTAAAATGCGATTCATTCCTCGGAAATATTTTTAAAAATATCATAATAGTACAGTAATTTATTATATTTGAAAACTTCATCGAAAACAAATGAAATTTATTCAAATGACGTCATTGATATATAACACGCCTGGCTCTCTTTATAAAAACAGTATTTCATTCATAAACATTCTTCCATTCATGTCATTCATCACAATACTATAATAATTTATTTTATTTAAAAACTTAAAATCATGGAGGTACAAGTGATTTAACTCTATGCTCAAAACTTCATCAAAAAGTGGTTTGCTTCGCTGTAAAATCAATGATTGTTTCATTCATATCAGCTATATTGCAGACTTCATGGGCTAAATAATTTTGCGTTAAAGAGATGCAGCAATTCCTATACAACTCATTCTACATCTTTTGCTGTTTACATTTTCTATAAGTAAAAAGTAGGCTTCGTTGTAGAAATAATCAAATTTGAATGATCATTTAAACTCAACTATATTGTAATTGCGTTGCTTCAGGATGTAGATGCATAGAATTTAAGCAAAAATAAAGCGGTTTTAAGACGGATACAACACTAAATATGAATTAAGAAGAACTTTAAAATTCATGATTTTGACACAAGATGGGTGCCATATTTTATTTTGAAGTGGGTCACGTGATCTCTTCATATAATGGTCACGTGATCACTTCATATAAAAGGTGTAATTATTATTTTAATTTTTATTTAAAAACTACTGAATATATTTTGCTGAATTTTTTTTTATACATTTTATGGGATAATTTGAATATTTTCTAAAATTTTTGAAGCAATTTGTGAATTTTAAATTCGCTTAGAAATGTTTGAAAAATTAGGTCCCATAGGGTTCAAGGTATTTCATATTTTCAACCCGGGTTCAATCCAAAACTAATTGGGTGATATTATTCATCTATATTCCCATAGGTCTCACAGACCGTCTGAACAACATACTAAAATTTCGTTTTGATAAAGTCATTTTTACGACAATTATCCAGCTAACGGACAGACAGACAGATAGACAGGCAGACAGACAGACTGAATGAACAAAGTAATAAACACTTTTCAACTTTGTAAAGTGTTAAACATACCAAGATCCCCAGAAACAAGACGTAAATAATCATAATAATTTCAGCCGTAATTTTTCATTAGAAAACAAACAATACAAACATAGTAAAACTAGCGAGAATAGAACCTTTAATAAAAATTAGAATCTCCAACACTGTTGAATAAATAATCATTTCATACATAATGTTTCGATCTAAAAGGAATAATGAAAACTTTAGAATGCTAGCATAAACCTGTCTCGAGATATTGCACTTTTGATGTGAATAACATCTATGTTTGGGGGTATTTGTAGCGGAAATCGGAGCGTTACGAAAAATGCAAAGACTTTGGACGCTTATACCGCTAAACCAAGTTGATAAAAATGTAAATATATTTTTTCTGAAATAGGATCCAGATTATGAATATATAAAAATAATTTCAATAATTTAGTATTTTGAACTTTTTTTCCGAAAAAACCTAAAATGTATCTATCTGAACGAGTGTTTTTTCCCCTTCTTATTTTCACTAAACATGTTGTTAAAAATATGAAAGATAAATATAAATAGTAAGCGACAAGGATATGTATCGGTAAATTTAGTTTCCAAATCTGTATAATTTAAAATAAAAGCTCATATAATTTTCGAGTAATCGTCTTGTCAAGCAGAAGAATATTGAAATTTTTCTGTTTTCCAAGTTTGTAATGCTTATATCTCAAAAGCTAACTGTGCTAGCTGGGAACATTAAGCAAGAATTTGTAGTTCTTTGAAAGCCCTACAATTATATATAATTGGATTTTGAAATAATCTCAATAGTTTTTGAGACATAGTGGTTATAATTTCGATATTTTAGCATTTTGAACTCGGTTTTTCAATGGATGGGAAAGCGGTAATATTTAAAATATCACTAGTGCTGCAGCTCAGTGTGTTTACTTACTTCTTGGTGAATATTGGTACACAAGCACAAGGTATTTTACTTTATTTTAAAAAAAGGAAGTTAAATGAACTTGGTGATTCTTTAGATGCTTAATGATTGTTGAGGTTTAATCGGAATAGATGGAAATATACGTGTTCAAGTATTTATGTGCTCCTAAGCCAAATATTATAGGAAAACTTCAATATAAGATCACGTCAGATATATGGTATAAATTTAATTTATATACCAGCAAACAAGTTAGGAAAATAATGTAATATTTTGGCATGGAGTCTATGGTGGGAGTATCCAGATGAAATAGGGGTGAAAACTAAAACGACTAGCTGCTATAAACAATTAGCGAGTCATTTGTAGCACTTTGAAAACTTGTGACCGAAACAAATGAGTCTGGAAAAATTGAAGAAACTTATGAACTTTACTGCAGTTTTATTTTGCAAAATGTTATTCACTTCGCCTCCATCAAACTGTAGACTTTCGTAGATTTTTTGCCACCGCAGATTTTTGTTTTCAAATAAATTTACAGAGAAATTACAGAAATTTTTTAAAATAGTAAATAATTATTATTATGTTTACTTTACTTATGCAATATTATGCAATAATATTGCTCACGTGAGAAGATGGTTTTTGTAATAATTTTATATTCTGACGTCCAAGAATTCGTCCGTAGTCATTTATTTCATTGAATATTAATTAAATACCAGTTGCATTTTGATGAGCATTTTGCATGTGAGTATGAATAAGTTACTCTAATAAGTCATTCTGTGTATGAATACGTTACTCTAATAAGTCATTCTTTATATGTATAAATCCATCTAATAAGTCATTCTGTGTTAGAATAAATCACTCTAGTAAGTCATTCTGTGTATGAATAAGTCACTCTAATAAGTCATTATTTGTGTGAATAAGCCATTCTGTGTATGAATAAGTCACTCTAATAAGTCATTATTTGTGTGAATAAGCCATTCTGTGTATGAATAAGTCACTCTAATAAGTCATTATGTGTTTGAATAAGTCACTCTAATAAGTTATTCTGTGTATGAATAAGTCACTTTAAATCATTCTTTGTATGAATAAGTAACGCTAAATCATTTGTGTTTGAATAAGTCACTAAGTCATTCTGTGTGTGAATAAGTCACACTAATAAGTCATTCTGCGTACGAATAAGTCACTCTAATAAGTAATTCTGTGTATGAATAAGTCCCTAGTAAGTCATTCTGAGTATGAATAAGTCACTAATAAGTCATTCTGTGTATGAATAAGTCACTAATAAGTCATTATGTGTATGAATAAGTCACTCTAATAAGTCATTCTGTATATGAATATGTCTCTCTAATAAGTCATTCTGTGTGTGAATAAGTTATTATTCTGTGGATCTTTTGCATCATATTTTCATAGTGAAATAAGTAATGCCATTGCATTATGTAGTTAAAGTCATGTGCTACCCGTATCAGATGTTTTTTCCGTGCAAAGTCATTTTCTATATTTCATTATTTGTGTGCTGATTAGAGATAAGAACATTTCTATTGAAAATAAATGCTATCAAAGACATTTCAAACAAACCGTTTATGTTTAGTGCATTACTTCCTGATAAAACCCATTTTCAAAGTGTATTGCAACAACGAAAATACTGATAGCCGTTAACACGGTTAATTTCCAGCTAGATATTAGCGAACTCTTCCGACGTGCATCCTGAAACGCTCGTCTCTTTCAATAATCTTCCTTCCGAATATTTGTAATGAATATTTATGTTGACTACCAAAGATGCTTTAATCAAATTCCGTCTAAAATCATATTCTGAAGCACATTTTATTTTTGCTTAATAAGGTATCATAAAATGAAGAATGGCTATTTCGTAAGCGATAAAGCAGTTACTTAAAGCTGCAATGAATGTTTCGGTTAAGTTGTAGAAGATAATTTTTAGAAATACTAAGACTTTGTTGAAATGTTGGCATCAAACCAAGTACATTAATATGGGTGAGGAAATCGCGTTAAACAGGCAAACGCCAATAGGCTCTTTATGATAGCAAAAGGTAGAAGTTGTAAAGAACCTTGCTACCCCAATCGTGAATCGAACCCCGGATCTTTGAACTGGCCAGCCCACGCTTTACCGTTGAGCTGAGATGAAATTACAAACTCTTATTGTCGAAGCTGACTCTGCAATAGTACTGATAATTTCCGAAATATATTTGGAAAATAAATAAATTATTGGATGAAACCAATGTCTTCATTTCAGGGTCTCCCATATTTTATTAATTACTTACCTTGCAGATTCAAAGTTCCAGTTTGGAACCCCTGGATTGTATGGCAGATGAGAATTTGATAAACATCGTATTTTATGTGTATTATTCAACACAACGCAGCATCATTACTCGTGAGATTTATTGTAGTAGATTTCAATGGTTGAGGCAAAATATAATAACTACATTTGCAGAACCTTTAATTACCTTGGATCTGTCGCAACTGAAAATCATGGTTAACTTCACATCTTTAATGGTAATGTTACATCTCTTAATTTAACTTCACATCCTTAAGGGTAATGTTACATCTCTATTAATTTAACTTCACATCTTTAATGGTAATTTTACACCCCTATTAATTTAACTTCTTCTTTAATGGTAATGTTACATCTCTAATAATTTAACTTCACATCCTTAATGGTAAGGGTACATCCCTATTAAATTAACTTCCCATCGTTAATGGTAATGTTACATCCCTTTTAATTTAACTTCACATCTTTAATGGCAATGTTACATCCCTATTAATTTAACTTCATATCTTTAATGGTAATGTTACATCCCTTTTAATTTAAATTCACATCTTGAATGGAAATGTTACATCCTTATTAATTTAATTTTACATATTTAATGGTAATGTTGCATCTCTATTAATTTAACTTCACATCCTTATGGTAATGTTGCATCTCCATTAAATTAACTTCAAATGGTAATGTTACATATCTATTAACTTAGCTTCATATATTTAATGGTAATGTTACATCTCTATTAATTTAACTTCACATCCTTGTAGCAATGTTGCATCTCTATTAATTTAACTTCAAATGGTAATATTTCATATCTATTAATTTAACTTCACATCGTTATTGGTAATGTTACATCTCTTAATTTAACTTCACATTCTTATGGTAATGTTGCATCTCTATTAATTTAACTTCAAATGGCCATGTTACATATCTATTAATTTGACTGCACATCTTTAATGGTAATGTTACACCTCTATTAATTTAACTTTATCCTTGTGGTAATGTCCATTGTGGTAATGTTGCATCTCTATTAATTTAACTTCCCATTCTTATGGTTATGTTGAACTCTATTAATTTAACTACAACTGATAATGTTACATATCTATTAATTTAACTTCACAGCTTTAATGGTAATGTTACATCTCTATTAATTTAACATTACATCTTACTTTACAGAAAAACATACAAACAAGTTTTTCCCAAAAGTGTTCATAATGTGTTCTGGAAGTCTTAAAACGTGCTTATCCCTCAAAATTTTAAATTTTAAAATTTTCGAGAAAACAATACTTTCTCTATGCAATTACATCAGAAAGTATAATTGTATCCCTACAACGAAAACATTAATCGAAATTAATGTCTTTAATTACCACTCCGATACAAATGCACTCTCCTAACCTGCATCTTGAAAGTTTCATCTCTTCAATAATAAATCTGCCTTCTGATTATTTTTAATGAATATTTATTATCAGTACAAGGATTCTTTAATTAAATTTGAAGTAAAAGTTTAATCTCAAGAGTCAGTTACTTTTGCTAAATAGCTCTCATAAAGTGATCAATGAAAATTTAGCAAGTGATAAAAATGTTATTTACCGGTACAATTAACGTTTTGGTTAACGTTATCGTTGAAAGCGTAAAAGATTATTGTTACTAATTCTTGAGATATTTTCACAACATATTACACATTCCCGTGGGAAAAAGCCACTTTCAGGCATCTATTATTATTTAAAGGTACGAATCACCTGACCTTGGGAACAAGTTCAGTGTACTTGGTACCAATTTGGCGAAATATCCCCCCAACTTGGCGACTTTTGCCAAGTTTTGAGACTTTTTGAATTTTGTGAATTGGTCAAGAATTCCTCGAGTTACGGGTTTTCTCTAGAACTTTCCACAGATGGTATATAAGCTGGTCATCGTACAGTTGCAGTGGTTGACATAATACGAGCAAAAATGAATTGGAAATACGTCAGTGTCTTGAGAATATGAGCTAAACTATAAAATTTTATATTTCAAACTGTAACTATATATTTTCTCTTCTGCTCTGTACTTCTGTTTTGTGAATGAATTACGCATTGAATTGCCTGATTTTAATGTACCTAACAACTGTTTTAAGAGTTTGTAAAACAGTTAGAAATATATTGTTCCTATTTACGCTAATTATTTTTTCCAATGACCAGGAATTTTATATTAAATCATTCGCCTAATAGCAGCTGAATCGTGAACCATTTTGTCGTCTTACCACGTTACCCCGGTGCACCACATACGGCGGATCACATTGAGCCTTTTAACCACTCAATTTTCTCCGAAACCACTTGAGTTGGCAACCACAGGGACCGTACCCTCCTTCCCCTGCCCATCACCTCTTGAAAGGACTTTCAGATTTGCGGATTTATTGTGCCCGAAATCCGCGAAGACACAGTGACAGTTTTGGGCAGCTATGGGGATAGAACTCGTGTCTTCATCATGCGATCCTCTCGCCTAAACCACTAGGGTATCCCAGCCCCTGTTAACACTAATTGGAGCGTTAAGTGATGGCGTTGTTTATACAGAATTTCGGATTCACCTTTTGTATCCTGAGAAAATACCCACGTTTCTAAGAATGCGTCTTAACATTATGATTTTTGTAACGCTCACCACCATGTTAAACAATGCGCACATTAATTGAAACTAATAAATTAAGAACATGCAATCAATCAAGGAAAAATTTAAGTATTAGTCCAAGAACTAGTAACGATTTTAATTACTCCATCAGGTACAAAACTGTTGAACACTGTACGCGGTAGAAATTTGTAGTATAAACGTCGATTCATGAGTCTAGCGTCCAATCAGAAATCTTTCACTTTTGGGCAAATTTTATACTTACGTCAAAAACTTACCTGCCTTATCGAATACATCAATGACATGGATATCAAACGATAAAATTTTGCGTTTCATTAACGAATGTTAAGTTTGTCAATGTTCTCTGACGGCAAAAACAAATCGATCAACTTACCCCGTCGAGTATATGGATGAAACTTTTATCATTCGTTAGATTTTTGTGATAGAATTCAAATTTACAAATTAAAAGGAGAAAGGAGGCATATTCGGCGCCCTGTGGCTGTAAAATCATCATTTGGAAACTTTAAAAATCGATATTTCAGAAACGTGAATATAAAAATACATAAAACTTTTAGATAGTAGTTGAAAACGTGTAGATTAAGATTATGTAAAAAGAAAGTATGTATTAGTTGAATTTTTTGCATGGCTCAGTTAAGTTTTTAATTAAAATTAAATTTGATTTAAGTTTATTACAATATCTTTTTGGGATATTCATACTACACATTTTAGAACAAAACTGTTTACAATAAGTAGAAATTTTAGTGAGATATGACTAAAGACCTCTTAGCATATATTAAACTTTGAAAATCCAAACTTATGCTGCCAAATGTGAAAAAACTTTCTACGATAAAAGTACGAAACTTTGTTATTACGAGTATTTTTATGTCACTAATCTATCGGGTTCTTAAAGCAGTTTTTATTCTAAACTTGTCCTGCATTTTTGATTTTTTATAATGCAATAGGGCAAAATTGGACATGGGATGTTTTGACAAAGGAATATATCCATTCACCCCATCAAATACAGGTTAAAACTTATGCCATCCTTTAGCTTCTTATGAAATAAATGTGAATTTACAAGTCTATAATACGGGATGTTTCACAAAAGACAACTTAATTTTGAAATGAAACAACTCGGAAACGGCAATCAATAGAAGACCGAAAGAAGTGATATGGTTGTTGGGAAGGCCATAAAAATCTGATACAAAAGTTTCAAAATTAGTTCCAAATGTTACTGACATATGGCGCTGTAAGCTGCAGACGCAGTGCGGAGTAAGAGAAATAGTCTACAAATAGAGGTAAACACTGTCCTTGGTAAAGCAGTTGTTGCAATCACATCAAAATCGATTCAAAATGTGCAACTTGCACAGCACAGAGATAGCGCAAACGACGAATGAAATTGGCTGTCACTTTCAGTAGTGTGTCAACAGAAATGGACACACATGCCTGACTGATCAACTCTTCAAGCTTATCCAGTGTTGCAGGATTGTTGCGGAAAACAGTGTCCTTCAATGTGCCCCTCAAGAAGTAATCGCAGGGCGTAAGATCCGGAGAATATGGAGGCCAATCCATGCCTGTTCCAGTAAATGTTGTTGTTGTTGAGACCCAGACCGTCCGACCTACCAGAAAGGTGTAAGATAACCGTTGTTCCAGTAAATGTGTGATAGTTCAAAGCAATGACTCTATTACCCAAGTTCTCCCCAAGAAAGGCAAAAACGGCTGGGGTACGGTGTGGTCGGGCCCAATCTTGCATGAACCACGAAGTGCCTGGGCGATCCTCCAACGCTTGTAGTGTGGCGATAAATTGTTCCAAAACTGCAATGTTACCGTTCAGTAGTAATCGTTTCTCGCAAGAAAAAATAGCCAATGATGCCGTTGCTGGATACTGCAGCCCAAACGGTAACTTTTGGAGAATGTAATGGTCGTTCTTGACACAAATGCGGGTTTTTGGTACCCCAAAAAAGCCATTCTTGTCTGTTCAAGACACCATCCAGATGAAAATGGACCTCATCTGTAAACCATATGCAGCCAACATCAAATCCATCACAATCAATCATGGCGAGCATATCGTTCGCGAACTCTTCTCTTTGTCGCACATCTGAAACTGTTATGGCTTGGATCTTGAACAAACACATGACTATATGGTGTTCCTCAGGATTCTCTACGTGCTGGATGGCGTTAATCTAGATTCAGCTGCAACTCTTCGGATAGATTTCCTCGGATTAAACCGAATAACTGCAGCAACTGTCGCGATATTTTCAGGTGTAACTGCAGATTGTTTGGAACCAACATGTCCCACTAACACATCAGCCACGCTGCCTGTCTGTTGAAATTTGTCGAAAAGCTGGCGAATTGTTTTTACATCAGGACTTTTGGCAACTTTAAATCGGGATTGAAAACTGCCCCTTGTTGTTGTAGGACTGCGATTTAATCGGTGATACTCGAGTACCAGGAAAACACTTTGCTCCACGGAATACATGATTTCATCCACTTCCTTCACTACGCTAACCTCCTTTTACGTTTGAACAGCCCAAACAGCCAAGCCAAGAAGCTTCTTTACGGAGTGCCTGCATCTGAAGACACATTACCCCCACATCTCATATAAGAGAAAGTCCTTTGGATATTACGAGCAATGAGGTATAGTTATGCACTCCGCTCGTGAAGGGGGCTGAGTAGAGGTTACATTTTTATATAAGATTCTGTCTTGGATGGCTGATCTAACGAGTAGGTTGCAAAGGGAAGGAAAGAGTGGGGAACCGTTAATACAGTCAGTCAATCAGAACGATTGGACTGAGGAAGGATTTGAATAAATAATAAAAGTTCACTAGAAGTTAATAAATTAAGTTTTTAGCAAAGTAAACAGGATTTAAATTAAGAATTTAAAAGAAATTAAGTCTGCATTAATAAAAATAACTAAAACATTAAGTAAATTAATAAAAGAGATGATAATGAACGTGTATTAGAGTACTGGTCACACACGAGTAAAGCGGGTAAAAGCTAACGATTCCATTGGCCTGTGGTTGGGCCGAGGGAGAAGTGCCAAGTCCTTTACCAAGACATTGGAGTAGCGCAATCTACTGTCATTGATCGACGATTGGAGAAAAGATGTGCAAAAAACTAGGAAGAACCATATAGAAGATATCGAGGCTTGCATATCCTGAGATAGAAAGGCGTGATCGGATGCCGCCCAAAGATTGATCGCTCTGTACTTCAGAGCACTCTTTATAAGGGTCCGTAGTGCGACTACAGCGTACAGTGCCATCTATTAGCAACATGTGGAACTAATTTGAACGTTCTGTATCAGATTTTTACAACTTTACCAATAAACATATCACTTTTTCAGTCCTGTATCGATCACCATTTCCGTGTTGTTTCATTTCAAAGTTAGGGAGTCCTTTGTGAAACACCGTGTACGTGCTAGGTGACATATTTGACACCAGGCGACAGAAAGACAAATTTAATAATGCGCGTATCTCAGCAAGAAATTACAAAATTTCCATGAATCGCCTCATTAAAAGTTATGGTGATATACAAGTGAGTAGAGTGAAATTTAGATTACAAATCTCTCTTCCATTTCACATCTTGGCAATTTCATCCTTTTAATAATCTGCCTCCTACATATTCGTAATGACTTTTATGAGCCTCTATGTTGAGTACAACGATTCCTTAATCAAATTTGAAGTAAAAGTTAAATCTCAATTTACTTTTATTGATTAGGTTTCCTCAAGTGATGAATAAATATTTATTAAGAGATAAAACAATTATCTACCGACACACTTAAAGTTTTGAAGAACATTGTTGAAGATGTAGAATATTATTTCCAAAATCGTTCGCATTCTGTTGAACAGTGTTTACGCTAATTGAAACAGATGAATTTGAAATATAATTATAAGAGAATCCTATATTATATATGAATACAGTATAATGAGCATTTTGTTAATGCGTATGTATGTCTCTCGCCTTTTAATCGAATCTTTTCAAAAGATAAGGCCACCTATATATATTTCAAAATCATCATAAAATTATATTAGCGAATGAAATTCGTAGCGTTTAATAGTATAGTAAATCTAAAAAGCTTTAAATAAATACAATATAGATATGAAAATATGTGAGCGGTGTTTGTGGAAATCAAATGAAAATTGTTTTTCGAGAAAAGATATAAGTCAGCTGTAAATGTTTTAAAATCACCATACAATTTTATTATGAGAATGATTTTTACTATGAGAACACCACATTTCATGCTGCTTTCTGATTGGCTCTCTCTCTTAACCCAGGTGTTGGGTATATAAAACCTTCCGCGTTTTTCTTTTACGCACACTCCTCTTTTGGACTTCGGGTTTGTTGGTTCTCTTGCATTGACGAAGGGGATCCAGCTTTTCCTCGAAACAGCTGTATTCTGCATTATTGTGTTATTTGTGATTATTTACGTTGCTCCAATTTTCCTTAAACATGTAAAAGGTATTTTGTTAATATCGACCACTTTTCATTTATCCGCTTCTGATGTTTTTAAAAAGCTTTTTAATTCTAGAAAGACTAAGTAGGCACTATACCATACGACTATTTTTACTTTTCAATTCGTCACGTCACTCATTTAGTAAATAATTATCTCATAAATACTGACAATTTGTTTTTAAATATTAATTGCATATGTATATAGAAATACGGATAATTTAATAAAAGTGCATTGATATAGAGTTTATTTTAAACATTTATTCTAATTATTGCCTAAATGGTTTTTGCCTTTTCGGTCCCTCTGAAAATAACAAAACCAAGAAAGTTAAAAAAACATTGTACACTTATAGTATATATTACGGAACAGAACCTTAATGAAACGGATTTTCGATTAAGACGAATATTTTTTAGCCTCCACGTGATAATGTGCAACAAAATAAAACTTATTGCAAACCAATTTTTTTAAGATTGTTAGTTTCCCTACGTTGGCAATCTTACAAGATATATAAAGATATATATATATATATATATATATATATATATATATATATATATATATATATATATATATATATATATATGCAGCACTTAATTCTCATTCATAATATATACCAAAAAGGAACACTTTAAATTTTTTACAATTCAAGTATGAAAAATATCAAAAGGATAAAAGGAATGCAAACGAGGGATCATTAATGTCTAGGGGGATTGTGACCTCTATTCCTGGTTAAAGCGTGCTTGTATTCCTAGGAAACACTCCCAGAAACAGTGATCGCCCGAAGCAGTTCCAAAACCATGTGCATAAGGAAAAACAGAATCCCAAAGAAAGCACAATCCAGGACTCAAAAACCAAGAAAGCATAATACGTCTCGAAAAGGGAATAAAATACAAATATTAAAAGTTACCTCCAACGAAGCGCCTCCCCATACACACGGAAGACCACTCCACGCCTGCGAGCAGTCCGGGACTGTTCCCCAGGATAAAGATGTAAAGAGACAGATATATATATATATATATATATATATATATATATTACACTCATTTATATATTATACATAAATAAGTATTCATTACATATTTTCCTGCATTTTAACGCAACGTAATTTCTCATTTAATTTATACTCATAAATTTATACTAGACGTTTACAACTTCATTCAATTTTACGCTCACAAGTTCCTATTAAGTAGAAATCGCTGAACGCTTTTTTTCAGAACTCAAAGTACTTTCCTTCAATATTCGTGAAATGATGCGAAGCGAAAAATTTGCAACTGCTTTAAATTGCTTCTTCCTCAAAAGCAAGGGTGAATCTATTTTCGGGATGCTATAAACATGCCAAGGGCAGATAGAACGAAATTAAAATCAAAAGTACTGATTTCGTTTCTTTAGAATAAGTCGTTTGTTTTCACTCTTTTGGAATATTTTTCCAAATAGAAAAAAACTCATTTTCTTCCTCAGCAGTAAATAGTACAGTAACAGTAGTATACTACATAGGACATACATATTACATACATAGCACATTACATTGTACATTGTATAGCACATACATGGTACATTACATTGTACATTATATAGCATATACATGGTACATTACATTGTACATTATATAGTACAATAATACATAGTATTCAGAAAAGTATATACATAGTACATTACATAATACATACATAGCACATTATATAGTATATACACACATTTTCTATTTCGTTCTCTACATACCTAGTTACACTGGTATACTACATAGTGCAAACGTATTACATTACATAGTACATACGTAGTATATTAGATAGTACATATGCGCTTTTCTTCCCCTACAATACGTAGTACAATAATACACAGCATAATTCATGGATCATTCATGCTACATTACATAGTACGCACATACTACTTTAAATAGTACATGCATCGTACATTATATATTATAAGCACACTTTTTCCTTCTCTACAATATATAGTACCATAATGCTTTACTTGCTCAACAATACAGTAACACATAGTATAATATATAGTATATATGTAGAAAATTACATAGTACATATATAGCGCATTAATTTATACATTTATACTTTTCTCCCTATATACGTAGCACTGTAATACTAGTACCACATAGTAGTACATACTCGTACGACGTAAGTTATATATTACATACACTTTTCTTCCCTTATATTATATAACAGTAATATATAGTACAGAATACTATATAGTACACACATATACTATGTATGCATTACATAATGCATAAATAGACAAATACACTACATACATAAACAAATAGTATAGTGAAACCTGTGTATGACGAACATTTGGGACCTCTATAAAGTTGCATTTTATACATGGGGTTGTTGAAGAAAAGTATGCAATAAATATGCAATAAATCAGATGCAATAAAATCAGATGCAATAAATCAGATGCAATAAATCTGATGCAATAAATATTGCTTAATAAATGGTACTTTGATTAATTTGACAATCTAGAAAATTGACTAGTACATTGAAGCATCTCTAATCGAACACTTCTTAACCCTTTCAAAACGAACGGGATTTGAAAGTGCCGCTCATTTAAAATACCAATTACATAGCACTATCAGGAATTTTGACGTTTCAACGTTCATTATTGGGACATCTAAGTCATCTATGTCCCACTTTGTAGTTCTAGGAAAATTCATTAGATGGTGCACTGAAACTTGTTTCTAGTTTGCGACAGCACTGATTGTATCATGCAGTCCACGTGTTTTCCTCTTCATCAAGGTAATTAACTAGGGTGTGGCTTTATTCGATTTTTTTCGTACCAAAACCCATATTAAGTAGCTTTCATTTTTTTTTCAAATTTTACAAAACAAATTTTGAAAAATCGGTATCATGAGTCCAAATGATTATACTTGCGTTATCTTCACTTTAAGGGGACGGTGGACGTTGAAATGAGCAAAAATCGACAAAAAAAAGTTTTAATATATAACATTATTTTACACATTTAACATTTGTATACGGGTGGGACAACGTCAAACCCAAGCTAAGAACCTCTCAAAAAGACAGGTATTTTACATACCCTATCCCATACAGTTCGACCCCCTTTGCAGGCAATGGCGTCCATGGAAATCGCCGACAAAAACATTGCACTTGCTGCAGGCGATTCCATGGACGCCAATGCCTGCAAAAAGGGAACGAACTGTTTGGGATAGGGTATGTCAAATATCTGTCTTTTTAAGAGGTTCTTCGTTTGGGATGGACGCTGTCCCATCCCTAAGCAAATGTAGAATGCATTTTTTTCGAAATGGATTTTTCAAAGGTTTTACATTTTTAAAATGCTCCATGCCTCTTAATTTTTGTCTGAGATGCATGAAATTTGGCAAGAAGACACCTCTCATACTTTTTAATGAAACTGGGTATGCATTTTATAATTGGACTTTATTAAGGTAATTAAAAGTGAATAAGAACTTAATTAAATGATGAAAATTAAGTTTGGATGCAGAAAAATATTTTTAAAAAATGAACTTTCTAAGGGATTTACAAATGAATACCCAAATTTGTCCATAATGTGTTTTTGAGTGATCATAATGCAAAATTAATTAAAAATGTGAACAAACGGCACGCAAGGAGCATTTTCAAATCTTCGTTAAAAAAAATTAAATTAAAAAAAATACAAAATTATAACAAAATTGAAAAAAAATTAATGGTATTGTATATAGTAATGTTAAGAGGAATATTTATACAAATTTTCACGTTTCTAAGTCAATAAATAAATAAAATAAAATTCAACGTCCACCGTCCCCTTAAAGGGCATAAAAAATCTTCGATTGATACCACACTTGACAATGTACCCCCCCCCCTCCTGGGGGAGAGGGTAACTTGCTCCTCAAAGGGGGCTAATGATATCACATACAAATTGTATCGCAGCTATTTTTCACAAAAATGGTTGAAATTAAAGTTTCGTGATTATTGAGCCATAAATAACAGCTCTTATGCAGGATTACGTTACATTTTGTCCTATGCTGTCATGTTAAAATAGTATAAAACTTCAAATAAATTTCGAAGTTTTCACTCGAATTTAAAAAAAAAACTGATGTGGACAGCACATGACTTTCCCTGCAGACTTATATCCATATTATCCTTATTTAAATTGAATTTAATTCACTTTTAATTCAATTTTCGTTCTCATTTGCTAACTAATTTTCAAAGGTGACATAGAGAAAATACGAAAAAACTAATGTATATCGAGAACGGCTAGTCCTAGTGTAATGGGGTTGGTCTTATTCTCTTCAACGTTAAAAATTACGTATAAAACAAGCATTTAATGGATATATTTGGGCATGCGTAGTTTTTTATTTTAGATTTTGACTATTTTTGCGGGTCATTTTGCAAAAAAAAGGCAAGTTATTTTTTTTCGAATTGTACCAAAATCTAATCGGCTCCAAGATGACCCACAAAGGACTTATCTACCGAATTTTGTGAAATTCGATCCATTAGTTTTTCAGCTAGAGTGGATACAGGGTTTTGAGAGCCATTTTGCAAAAAAAATGGGTTATTTTATTTCGAATCATACCCAAAACTAATCAGCACCAGATTCGCCCACAGGTTATTTACCTGCCAAATTTTATGAAATTTGGCCAATTATAGCCTTTTAGTTAGAGTGGATACAAAATCTGCACAGGCAGACAGACAGACAGACAGACAGACACACCAGACACACACACAGACGTCACGCTAAAAATAGTTTTTTCGTATTCTAGAGATCTCGAAACGCGTAGATCTGTCGAAAACTCGAGTTGCGATTTTCGGCATGATTCCAATACTTTCTCTATACATTACCATGTATTGCAGGGAAAGTAAAAGTTCTATTTAATTCTAAGTTTTTTTATAACAAATCCGGATATAACGTTTCGTGAAAGTCCATAAATATTTGTGGTCGCTATTATGTACACAAGAACTCGACAGCAGACAGACGGGCATCACTCCCAAAATAGTCAAAACGTGTTTAGAAGGTCTTAAAGCATAAATTGGCATCAAAATCTCGAAATCGAAAATTTTCGTGAAAACAATAATGCCTCAGTACTATGAATGAGATAGTAAAATTTTCAATATATATTATTAATCAATATACGAGTGTTTTCTCGTATGTTTATAATTATTTAGATCAGTAAAACTTGTTTATATTCCACGGTATATAATTATGCGTGTTAAAGGTTTATTGTTACCATTTTGGTTTCCAGAATATCGGAAAAATTAAAAACAAAGCATAGCTACTACAGACTTCAAAATCCCATTGGTAGTTTTTACATTAGTCATAGCTCTACCTAAAAGACGAGGTAATCCAAGTTCATCCCTAAATGTTCTGGGAGAACATAAAAAGAGAAACCTTTCATTTTCAGAAACATCCGCTTTGAAAATAAAAGTTGCCACTGGCCGGAATTGCCGAATCCTGAGGCAGTTGTGAATTTTGTGCAATGAAAAATTATTGAATATGGGCCACACTTTAAAAGTACAAAGTGCAATATTTTTCTGCACTGCAATGAAAAGAAAACCTGTTTTCATAAATATCCAGACGACTAAATTTCAAATAAAGTTTTCTACAATTTCAAATGTTCTAAAACAAACGCAGCTTGAAATTTCAAGATCAAATGTATTTCATTTGAGTAGAAACCTGCAATTTGAGTAAATATATTTCAATACATTTTGTGACAATATTAATATGTCACAATAAAAACTGACAACCACTACAAAATGTTGATTTTAATGACAATACGCGACACTTTTAATTTGAGCGCTTGAGTTCGTGACCGACGGAGAAAATAATATTTTAAGTTGGTTTCTTTAACTCGTGTGAATCATAATTAAATTTATTAAACATTATTTTTTGTAAACAAATTCAGCGATAATTTTTTCATAAATGGGTACAGAAAGGGTTAAAAAAGACAATTCTTGATCTTCTTGAGAGCCTCTAAAATATTTTTGTATGTTTCTATATAGGGTGTCCCAAAAAGTTTGAAACGCGCTTTAATTCTTTACCTGCTGGAGATAAGTGAGCTATGTAAATTGCAAAAATATTGAAAGTAAGGTAGGTAATAAAACTACGTTAATGAAATAAATAGTCCTTTTCATTTTCAAAAAGTTACACTTTTTAAATTTTTATACGACTCCCTTAGACAAATTTGGTCAATCAGAATTTTTTATTTTTAATTCAACAGACTCATTTAAAAAAAACCCGCTTATCTGTATCTTTAAAATTGAGAGAGTTGTATTTAATTGAAAATTGAACATTATGAATGGGGACCCTATATCAAACTAGAAATGTAAATTTGTGACATATCACAAAAAAGATAAAACTGGATGATAATACATGGAATAACAGCGTAGTGAGTACCACTGCTTTATATGATATGCTTTATGTGTCATGATTTATTTAGATGCATTTGTAATAAAAAATGTTGACACATATTACCGTATTTTTGATCTAAACAATTTCCATCGTCAATTTGTTTATGATCCCTACTTTCACTGATGAAACAGCCTTTCACATGGTACGGAAAATTGGCATAAATCAGATTTTTTCCTTTATCATACTTCAGTTGATTTTAAGGATACAGATATACGGGTTTTTTAATGACATTTGTTGCATTAAAAATAAAAATTTTCTGCTTGACCAAATCTGTCTACGTGGTCGTATAAAAATTTAAAACGTGTAACTTTTTGAAAATTAATGAACTATTTCATTAACGTAGTCTTATTTCCTACCTTGCTTTCAATATTTTTGCACTTTACATTGTCCACTTATCTCCAAAAACAGATAAAGGATTAAAACGCGTTTCAATATTTTTGGGACACACTGTATAGATAATAGTAATTTAATTTCACTATATGCTTCTATATAGTTAATAGTCATTTAAATTTCTTATGATTCTTTAAATATTAGAAAAAATCACTTTATTAAATACAAGAATAATATTTACTATGAAAAGTTATTCCAGAAATATTCTTTATCATCAAAAATATGTATTATCTTTAGTGAAAGTAATATTATGAAAATTTTAAGAGGTTAAGTTGTTATAGCAGTCATCCTTTGTGTTCTCTGCACCCCAAATGTAAATGGTCATATTTTATAAACAAAATAAATCAATGAAAGTTACTATAAGTAAATTATAACGATTCACAGTAAAAAATAATGACATTAAATCTTAATTTCTAATCATATGAAATAAAAGGTGTTTCATATAAAGTAGTTCTAGATTTGTACAAAAGTTTAAAGTCGTTTATTATTCTCTATAATTATGAGCTAAATTTAAAGCAATGAAAATAAATTTGAAGATATTTTCACTTATTGGACTGTTAATCGCAACAAATGTGCAATCACTTTTTATATTAATTATTTCAAGTGCTCACAATTTTCCATACAATAGATGGGGATCAGGTACACTAGGACTATAACTTTCTAGCAATTTAGAAAATCTGAAAACCACTGTCATATTCAACGAAACTGTCTTTCATGACGCGAATCTGAAGCAAAGCAGGATATCTAGCTACATGTTCAATAGCCGAGACGTTTATTTCATGAAAGCATTAAAAATTTCAAAATATTAAGTATTAAATACTAAATAATAAATGTACACGATAGCCTAATAATTGGTAAAGTTGTACGAATTTTACCAAATGAATAGAAAAATCTGCTCGGTGTGCTATTTACAATTAATTTTTATCATTGTTTTACATTTGATCTTAGATATCTCAGTAGACTGATCGATATTTAAAATTCGGACTTCGTCATGACCACGATTAGTTTAAGCTGTATACAGAATTTTATTCAAATCGATTGAGTTTCACTATATCAACAAAACTTTCGTTAACAATCAGATATGAGCCGATGTTAAAGAGGCTATGCTCGGAACTCACATGGATTCAATAAAACAGCAATTAAATACTCAATTAATACACAAACCGTAATACTGTATTCTCAAATCACTGATTTTTTCACTTTGACATTATATGACAACACTCTTTAAACACAGAAGCTTTATATTTATTTATTTATTGCTTCTACCGGGGCACTAGCCCGCATTTTTGTTTTCAACTTAAATAGTCCCAGCAGAGTGATAAACTAAGGTATTGACTATGTGCATGTTTAACAGGTTGGTCTTGAGAAAGTCCGGTTTAAAGAATTTTGGTTGATCCAGGCCATTGTGGTGGAGCAGCAGGTAGATTCACTGGATAGTGGTGATGCAGGTACGAAGAAGCTGGCATAAAAGGGGTGATTAGTTGCAGATAGTAGACAACAGTGGTAATGAAGCTGGTGGTGTCACAAGCTGTTCGTGAAGCTAGTAGTGGCTTCGACTAGGTATAGTAGAATGGTGGTAGAATAGTGGTGGTAGAATAGTAGAATAGTGGCTGGTGCTTTGAAAGCAGGAGATAGAAAGTGGGTAAAAGTAGTGCTCAGTTATGTATTAGCCTGTTGTGTGGATCATATGTGGATCAAATGAATGGGTGTGCTTCAGGCAAGTAGTTGAGCTTGGATCAAGTTGTGTTAGAACAGTTTTCCAGTTAGCCAGTACGGTGGACAATCAGATGTATTAATGCAGGCTGGCAGCTGTTTATATACCATTTTAAGTCCGTAAAAACTTATTTGGTGACATTATTCTCCAATCGCTATGTCTATTGGACTTTCCCAAACTCACTAAAATTGCCAAGTCAGCTACAGTCAGCCAAATATGTTGTACGCTCATGCAATTCTTACCTCTCCAGAATGACAATTGATTACTGAGAAAGAGTTATCGAGTAACAAAGAATACAATTACCTTTAACAATATTTTAACTTATGTAAATAAAATTTAATTACATAAAAGACAGATAAAGGAACTAATAAAGGAACTTTAAAAATAAATAAAGGAACTTAAGAAATAAATAAAGGAACTTTAATTACATTAAAGTTCCTTTATTTAACTACTTAAAAGACATATTACGATTCAGAACAATTATGAAATTCATGTTCTGCTCTAACACTGCCATCTCTTATGTTCAGAGACGCATTTTTTAACATTTGTGAAATAAAACGGAATAAAAAAATATAGAATGCAATCTTTAAATTGTATCTTTCTAGAATGCAAGACTCAATCTACTTTGGGAACACTATCTATATACATGCCAAGTTCAGATCGAATTAAAATTGAAGTCAAAAATACATACGTCACTTCTTCAGAATAAATCGTTTTCCTTCCTGCATTTATGTGATTGCCATTCCTAGAAATAAAAATAAATTCAATTTTGAAACATCCGTAATACAGAACGTTTTAAAAAGCGGACGAATGAAGTTTATCTGAGAGAAGAAAATATTATTTTCTTATGTTTGAGAAATTTAGATCATTGTTCATATACATGAATAATTTGTAAAAAAAATGAAATTCAAACGCGTACATTCGAGGCTTTCAAGGATAGCTGCAAAATCCAAGGAATTCTGAAATTATTCAAAACTGTAAGAAACATTTGTGAATTTACTTTAGCTAAAAACCGCTTCCAAATTCGAGCGCAATGATATTACATCTTCACTGATCGATACAGAAGCTTTGTATCAGTTCGTCCATATGAAAACAACATGAAAGTTATTTTAGTGATAAATAGTCATTTTTTGCATTTGCAAGTCTTCATTCAACTGCCAGATTGACTTCTTATCAGCAAACCCAAAGTATATATTGTGATAAGGTAAAATTTACATAAATACAATACTAATACTTACCCATAGTGTTCCCCAGTTGACCCTAAAATTGGTATGGTGGGATATGAATAAATCAAAGTACATTGCGTATATTCTAGAAGAACCAATCGAATTGTGGCCACTAACATATTTATTAAACACATAAATTATCAAACATTAATAATAATACAAACACTATACATTTAAAAGTACCAAGCTTGACCTCGAGGTGTACGGGATAGTTATGGTAATTGCTACTTCAAATTATCATTAATTAAAATTCAATTTGTTCAGTAAGGGAAATCTCCCAAAGCTTAAATTTGCACCGACACTTAGATTTAGATTAATATATATAATACACATTACATCACAATTGACTTAAAAAGAACGCCATACCTCCACCACAGATGAAATGACAAATCACAAGTGCCTACTGTCACGGGCAACGTTGCGAGGCTCCCTATATTCTCCTCCGTCCAACTACCGGTTGATGTCAGATTCCTCCTAAAGAGTGCTGGCCTGCGTCCAGATCCTGGCTACACGCTGGCGATTCAAAGTGTCACTAATGGTCGAGTTGCCTGCTGCAGAAGAGCCCGTGTGGTGACAAGGGAACCAAAGTGACTTCCGCGGCTGCCCGATAGTCAAGGTCTACGATAGTAGATGATGCTCCAACTTCTAGTGACTCGGATTCCGTTTCCTGCGATAGTTTCGTATGACTAACGCTACAAATACAGCAGGGTTGTAGGTTTCCCTATTACCGTAGACTGCCAGAGTTGAAAGCGGCTATATTCGCAGTCGGTGCGGGATATAAAAGTATTTGAGACCCTCTCTCACTCTAAGAAAATTGGAATCTGACTTAACTTTTTTGAAATTGAGTCTCTTCACATTTTGAAAAGGGAGGAGCAAAATTGTGGTGAAGGTTACCTCGTCTGCTCATTCGTTCCATCACTTATATGTCAGAAATGGGTGGTGCCAATTCTGGCCAAATTGTTGGATTGCGTAGTGACGCTCATTTCATATGCTTTCCAATAACATTGGATGACCAGAGGAATTCTCAGAGCCGGGAGGTCTCGTCCGGGCTCCGTAGTGACCTAACACTTGACAGGGGCTATAAATTTCGAGAGATTTGTAGTTTTCGATTTGACATTTGCTACGATATCTCATTTTATGAAATTTGCAACTTCTGTCTTGGCCAATTCAAACCATGGCGCCGAACTGTCCCATCTTGTATGTGAGGAGGCAGTGTATAGCAATTACTTACTGTTTACATGGTCTACATTTGTGTAATTACTACTCCCCCCTTTCATTCCTGGGGCTAACCCGGGGCATGAACAGTATTTGCATTATGTGCAAATATATGTTAGGCATCATATCATATATATTTTAGGTGGGATCGAGTTCCATGTTCCCCAGTATTCTACCAGGAGCATGAGTTTATTTACTAAAAGGAAATTTTGTACTAATAAGGGTTATTATTGTGTCATTAATAATTTCTGTCAACTGTACAACAGCTTCCCCGATAATTTTAATGTTTTTAATTAATCGGAAACGGGTTTTAGAAATCATTTATTGTAGCTATTTTACATTTTACTGTATTTTACATTCGTTAGCAAGTGTTTTTAGAATATCATTTGTTGTTAATAGTTTGCATTTTAAGGTATTTTACAATATTTTAATCTGTATATTGTATATTTCTGTATTAAATGTTATCTTACACGCTATTACTGGGACTTCTTCCTGTAGCTTGCATCCTTTTAAATAAATAATATATATATATATATATATATATATATGTGTGTGTGTGTGTTGGCGTATGGTGGGAAGTGGGGACATTCATATGTTTACACACCTTCCAAGTGGGGACGCACCGGCAAGTGGGGACGTCCTCGCTTTGGATTTTTGCAGAAATGTGGTATTTAATGACATATAATATTCTAAAAAAGTTTGGTAGACTTTTGGCATAGGTCCCCAGTTAGGTAGTATATGTATATAGTCTGTGTATAACTGTGTATAGCTCGCGAATATCTGTGTGTGTCTTGCAAAAAGACACGTCCGCGATTTATCAGAATTGCAACATATTGTGTGTATGCGGAACTGGTTTTCAGAGGGAAGGCGTTAACTGCCCTCTAGCTAAATCTGCGAAACACCCGTGTTGGTCTTTGAGCGAAACCGAGGACGACTCATAGAACTATCAAACTGACGTATTAGCTTCTTGGGAGCCCCTAAAACCACTAGAGCCCCCCTAAAGGATACCCCCCCTCCAAAGAGGTATGCATACATTTTTTAGCAGGCACAATCCCCTCCGCAAATTGTTGTAATTTTGATTTTGAAATATATTTCTAACTCGCCAAAAGAGAAAAATATTACACTTCTGAAACTAATGTAATTTTTTTTTCTTTTGAGATCTCATTTATAGTTTGGGAGCCAATGTTATAAGAAACAGATTCTAGCTAGACTGTCTTTTATTATTTCCCATATGTCAAGAAATATTCCCGTCCAGGAAGCTAAAAATGTTTAGAAATTAAGTATATACAACCATCTTCACAGCATATTTTTGCATAGCATTTATAGAAATACAGCGTGGTTCAGTTTTTGAAGAGTTGTGTGTAATTGTAAAATACAGTCTTTCTCTCTGTATGTATAATATGTATCTGTGTAAGCATTTGCCTGGTAATAAATGGAGCACAGGTTCGGAATTCAAAACACGGTTAAACTCAAACCGCGAAGCGCACTTTTTTTTTCTTTTTGATATCAATTAAAACTTATATTTCAAATACTTTTTTTTTATTTTCTTTTAATCCCTAGACTCTTGACACTGCATTTTCTCTTCAGTGAGTTAGAAAAACATCTCTCCTGAGATGGTTCAACAGTTTATTTGTTGCTGCTAATGCGAGTTTTAAAAAGACTTCATAAAATCGGGAAAATGGATGTACTTTATTTTAAATGTCAGCAATCTGAGAGCAAAAATTTTGTTCTGAATTTAATATATACACTTTTAAACTTGCTTATACACTTTTAAAGCAAGGACCATGCATATACACCTTTAAAACGCGGACAATGCATATACACCGTTTAAACGCGGACGATGCGTATACACCTTTAAAACGCGGACGATGCATATACACCGTTAAAATGCGGGCGATGCATATACACCGTTAAAACGCGGACCATGCGTATACACCTTTAAAAGGCGGACAATGCATATACACTTTTAAAGAGCGGACCATACGTTTACTCCTTTTAAATGTGAATTATTTTTCAAAAAAAGAAAAAAATATATATCTTGAGTGGGGCGCATATTATCATCTTGTGTTTTTATGTTATTTATTTGATTTTCTAAAATAAATATTCAGAACTAGATTGCTTTCTACTTGGTTCGTTTCCTCCGAAAATTAATAGGTCTCTGAGTGATGTTCATCGATTGAAAAATGCTCACCAAACTTTATTCGATTTATTCAATTTGTTCGAAAGATATGGCACTACATTAAAAAAAATATAAATGAATTAAAGTTTTAATATCTCGAGAGCAGATCGGGATAATTTCTAAATAATGATGTCCATTCATTTCGGATTTAAGCTGTCTTCACCATTAATTTGTTGTACGTATAAGAAGTTAAGGCACTCCATTACGTAGAAAGAGTTTCATGTTTCTTACATTAGATATGTACTTTCTTATACTATATAACACAGTGTAGAGAAAGTATTTTTTTTTTCCACGAAAATTTTCGTTTTCAAAAATTTGATGCCAATATATGTTTTAAGACATCCTGAACACGTTTTGACTATTTTGGAGTGAAGTCCGTCTATCTGTCTGCATGCTTGCGGTCGACTTTTGTGTACACGGCAGCAGTTACAAAAAATCTGATGTGGACAGCACAAGACTTTCCTTCTTATATAATGCAATGAATTTACTACATTTACAGTTAAAACAATGTTATTCTTATAGTAGATACTTATATTCTTTCCAAGATATTGAATTTTCTTCAATTAGTCGTCATTTTCATTGATATAGCGTCATTTTTATTACATTTGGCAAGATTTTCGTTAATTTGGCAACATTTAAAAAAGTCGCCAAGTTGGCGACATTCCGCCACATCTGTCACCAAAATCTGGCTAAGCGCTATGGACGGAGAAATCAGTTATTCTTGCAGCAGATAAATGAATATTGACGCTCAGATGCAAAAGTATTATTCAAAGTATCTTTTCTCGTGAATGGAACGAGTTAGATTCACGAGAATGATATCACCAAATTTATCGCATGATATTACATACAAAAAGGGAACATGTTTCTTAAGATGTAATATTTTTTTTTTATTTTACTTGATTTTTTGATGAATTTATTTGAAAAATGGGCAATATATTGCGAACTTTTAATGCTAACGTCCTACAGTTTTTGTCAATCGTTTTCTAAGGAAATATTATATAAGAAATGTTTATTTGAGTAACTTTAACAAAGTTAATTAATTTACAAGGTTTTGGTTTTTTGATGATTTTTTCAAAATTTCACTCGAAAATTTATGGGGGTTCTGAACATTCGATTGCATTTAAAACCAATAGGCTTCCAGTATTCACGGATTGTAATTTCTGTACTAAATTTCATTCAAATCGCTCCATTCGTTCGTGAGATATCGTTTCCACAGACTCACTGGCACACACACATACTTTCACACGCACACAGACATCACCTCAAAAATGTTCGATTCGTGATCAGAGATGCTTCAAACTTGCTCTCCCGTCGAAAACTCGAATTCGAATTTTCGGCCCCTTCACAATAGTTTCCTTATACATTATGTATATAAGGTGATATGTGGGTCGTCACACGCCAGGTATTGGCGCTATATAGACCGATCTCGTAAAGTGGAGTAAATAAAGAAATACATAATACCAGTAATTAAAATGAAGAGGCTTAATTTTAAACAATAACAAAGAATTTATTTCATTAAGACAAACCTTATTTAATAACTATTAACATCTGGTAAATTTCATATACCAACATCCTTAGTGTAGTACATTAAGACAATCAAATCTCCTCATTCTATGATCATAATATGAGCATTACAATTATTAACCTATTAATGTGCATTAACTCACTATTCTTACTAGCCTACGTCTTAATGGCCCAGGTTAACCTTATTTAGGAGGGTCAGAGAGATAATAATAATCAAGGTGCAAAAATATGTGTAGAATTGCCCTACCTCGATCATCACTGCCGATGTCGGACTTTATGACGGCGCGCTCCGGCTCTGTCCCGAGGGCTCGCTCTCTCCGAGATCCGTCGCTCTTGCGACCTCTTCTTTTCACTCCCAAAATTCAAGTCCTCGATTTCAAAAACTTAAAGTCCAAAGTTGCTCTCTGTCTCTACCCCCTTAACAAGGCGCCCCTGTCCATAATTGGCTAAGTAAATTAAGGGCTACGCCCTTCAGGCTATATTATTGGTCAAGGCCCCCCTGAAATATGAGATATGCAGTCTCCAGTTTTAAAATCGTTGAAAGTTCTCACGAGAATTTTCCCAAGGTTCGAGTGATATTAATTGACTCTGGGGTCAAGAAGTTCAACCCCTTCCGTTTGTTGTAACACCTCACGCTGACATGAACTTGAGAAGCACCCTCTCTTTTCGAAATGAATGTCCGGTGCAGCTGCGTTCGAGGGAATGTTACAAAAATTGCCTCACTTCATGAGGGACCGTCTTCTTAGGTCCACTTCCTTTTCCAAAAGAGCAATGTTATATTGGGAATTGAAAATTACAATATAACAATTACCCTTCTTCCCCCCCCAAAATTTTGGTGGGAAAAAAGCCAATTACAAAGTGCCCGCTCATAGTTGCTGCAGGCGTGTCCACTGTGTAGTCCAACAACTCGTCTTGCTCTCATCTGTATCTACTGTAAAAATGCACTATATACACATATACACAAATCATATTATCATATATATACTCTTATATGCCATCAAAAGAACACGAAAATACTATACAAAAATACAATTCTCAATGTGTCTGCAAATAACGATATCTGTGTCGTTTAGTTGTACTTAATATCGATTAAAAGTCTATTCATGTAAGCACAAGTTCGTCCACTGGTGATATGTCTTTTTTTTTTTTTTTTTTAAACAATATAGTTCCACACAAGTTCAAGGTGTATATCTGTAAAATTGTTCACTTATGATAACCAAAGTCACTTTGACCGTCACTTGGATAATTGTTGGGATCAGGGACTTACGCATATGGTCCCTAATAATATCACTTTGTCCCCTTGTAGTTATGGTGGAAAGTGTAAAATATCTTTCCTTTGGAAAAAAAAAACACTGATATCACTGCACACTTGGAAACCGCTGAAATGTAAATCGCTCCACTGCTGGAACTCGTTGCAGAACTGGATCGCTGTCTAACTGGAATTCGCTGAACTGTAAGGCGATGAACTGCTGGAACTCGCTGAAGGATTGGACCGCTGTCTAACTGGAATTCGATGAACTGTAAGGCGCTGAACTGCTGGAGTCACTGACCAAATGAGAATCTTTGTGCACCAGGAATCGTTGAGCAATGTGAATCGGTGATCAACAGGAATTGCTGACCATTTGAGAATCGTTAGGCAACCGGATCTGTACGCTGTGTCATGTTTTGTTTAGTACAATCAATACACATAGATTACACTCAAGCTTATTAAAATACTCTCTTCTCTTAAAACTCCCTTAAGTATCATTTTTTTATAAATTCAATTTCTATAATTTTAATTTGTCACCCGGCACACGAAACATTACAAAAAAAAACTCTCTTTTTTTTTTTTTTTTTTTTAAACTCCTTTAAATTTTTTTATATTCTCAAAAATTGCCCCATTGAAATTTCTACACTTTATCTACTTTAAATCCTTCCATATAATATATACATTTTCTATTCAAATTTGATACTCCCTTTAAACTTACATTTTACAAATTCCTACTATTTATTTATTTTACATTTCTCTACCTTATGTATATATATATATATATATATATATTTTTTTTTTTACATTATATACACTTCTTATCTAACATCCAATCCATCATGTGTTCTGAACCGGACATGCCATAAATATAACTCATGTACATATTTATAATAAAATACTTAAACAATTACACTATCCTCTCAAATACTATCAAAATAAGATTTATATAGGTTCAAAAATTTCCGCACAATACTTTAAAATTTTCCTACAAACTGAGATGACAGAAAAAAAAAAACCATGTAATCATTTAATTATCCTCCTACTGAAAATCTTATAACTCCCCTGCGATTCTATATTACAATATCCATAATTATACATTTTCTTTCACATATCCCCTGATTTAATCCAAATCTTATACTTGGATACGGAATTTCCCGAATTCCTTACATTATTCACTTTCCCACTTAATGAAAACATACTTAAATTTTTTGTAAATCTTATCACTCACTGAAATTCTCTCAATGCCTACAAAATTACGAATTTTCTCTCAAAAACCACCTAACTCAATTCAAATCCCATACTTGAATACCAAAATGTACATTTTCTTTTCTTATATCCCCTGTAATTGAATGCAAAGTCTCCTGAATTAATTCATTTCTCCTTTTGTGTAACATATATTCTAGCATCTAAATTCCCTGTTCAAACAGAAAAACTCTAGCCCCCAGAGAAAATCAAGTAGTGGTATACAAGGTCAACATGTCCTTCTTCCATTGTGTCATTTTCCCTGGAAAGCGGTCCCCTTTCTGGCCTGCGGCTAATACGGGCATTTCTTCGTGTAACTTCCCATGGCCAATTAGCTGTACAAATTTTTGAAGATGTCGTTTTGGCAAAATGGTACAAATTTTCTCGTCTACGTTTCCGCCATGTTGTGTTCAGTGGCTTATGACGACGGGATGTGCGCGTAGCAGTGTGTGTGATTGTCTGCGTTTCGCGACTCCTATGGATTACGCAAGGATTCATTTACCCCACGGATTAATTAAAATGCGGTTAGTGTCCTTTTGTTCTACCATTGTATTTTATTATTATATCATGTTTATTCCCGCGTTCTAGCGTTACCTTCGAAAGTTCGTCTCTCTCAAAAATTTTATATGTGCGACCCATTCAAAATATATGTAGAAACGCTTTTTTTTTTTCAAATGCTTTTTATTTAATCTACAATTCGCGTATGTTTATTAAAATTATCTATTCATTTTAAATTATAATTTGTGTATAATTTTCATTACCATTATCTTTTTTCTTTGAACTGCCATTATGATTTTTAATTAAAATTCTCTATCCATTTTAAACTCTAATTTTAATTTTTAATTACCCATTGTTTAGTTATTTGAATTACAATTTTTATTTTTAATTATGAATTATTTATTTATTTAAACTAGAAAAAAAAAAATTTGTTTTTCTTTTTTTCTTTTTTTTTTTATTTACCAATTATCTAATTATTTTAAACTATAATTCTATAACTCCTATTTCCTCACGCGTATTCATCCAACAATGGTTGATCAATCCGCTAATTAAATGAAGAGCGCGTGGAGAAAGTTTACTTTTGTTTTAAAATTTCACTGTTCTTTGAAAAGAGTTTTTTTTTTTTGAAATTCAAAATATCCCTTTATTTAATATTCCTAATTATCTTATCCATCGAAATTTTTATTGCCTGGAAATCAAAGTTCTCTTAAAAAAAAACCCTCTTTTTATAGAGTTATAACGACTTTTTATAGAATTCTAACGATGTCCCCCTTTTGCTTTTTTTTTTTTTTTTTTGAAATGTGACGTATCTTCTCTGTTATTTATGTTCTTTCCAAAATTTGAATTTAATATATCCACATCTTTAACCTATCAACCCTAAAATTTCTTTTGTCCTACAACGATACTTGTTATTTATTTTGTAACAATTATTTATTTTTTTAAATCACAATTTTTATTCATAATTCCCAATTATTTATAGTTCCATATTTATTTAAACTTTCTTGTTCATTTAAACTTTCAACTAATTAATGTATGATTTATTTAAAATTTCCTCAATTTTTTTTTTTTTTTTTTTCACAATTTGTTTACACTTTCTTAATTAATGTAATACTTATTTACATTTCTTTAATTTATAACTCAATGTTTATTTAAAATTTCCTTTATTTACAATCCAATATTTATTTAAAATTTGCGTTCCATCTTTCGCGTTGCATTTTGTGAATGGCGATTTTTCTTTGTTACTAACATTCTCAAAATTTTGAATCACGGTTTGTCCGCGTTCTTACCTATGTTTAAACTTCTTTCGTGTTTTAATTGAATCAATTTAAATTTAAATTCTTTAAAGATCTCAAATCATATCTGTGTTTCGGCCTAACCGGTGTTGGAAGAAGTACTGTGCGTGAACAATTTGTACTGCTTATATCGTCCCCTTGTGAATTTCCCGCTGATTCATCTTTCCCCTGAACGTTTTCCATCTGTATACATCCCCCATCCACTTGTGTTGGTCCCTCTTGCGCATCTCGTTCTATTTCTCCCGCCTTTTCATTCGTGTTTGCTTCAATTCGTGTACCGTCCCCCTGTTCTGAAAGTTCCAAATTCTCGTGTGTTTCTAGCGTGCTATGTCTGCCTGATTCCCCCCCTGCTGAAAGAATGTTTGCGTTCGGAGAGTCTTTTGGAGGGATGATTGCATTCTCTCGTGCGCTCTGAGTTGTTTCGTTTTGTACTTGTGCGGTAACTGGTTTCGCGGATCCAAGAGTAAGAGTGTTTTCGTGCGTATGGTGTGGTTTCGCGTTGTGTGCACTGGTTTGACAAGACTCTCTGTACTGTCCGTTTGCTATTTCCTCTTCCAACATGATAAACGGAATATTCTCATTTTGACCGTGGTCTTTCTTTAGTTCCGGTTTCGGTTCAGAGTTTTGTGCGTTTTTAGGAGTGGGGAGAAGAGGTGACTTGTATTTGTTTATGTAGGGCATTTTTAGATGTGGCTTGCGGTCGGGAAGAGTCCTTAATCTATTTATGTGGGCTTTTATGATTTTAGAATTTGGTTTGTCACACAGTTTTATTTCATATATAAATCTATTTATTCTATTAATTACTCGATAAGGTCCCGTGTGGTTCCCCTTTTTATACCGATTATTATTGTTTTCCATGAACACCCTTGACCCGATTTCCAAATCCCTGAATTTAGCTCTTTGGAGTTGTTGACTTTCTTGGCGTTCTTTCGCGAGAATTAAATTTTTATTTGCCTCCTTAAATGCGTTATTCATCACTGTTATTTTTTTTGATATATAATCCTGATATGTTGTTTCTGTATTATTTTCTGTTACATTAGTTTCAAAAAAAGTTGGAAGGTCTCTTCCAAAAAAAAGAAAGTTTGGTGTTTCTTTGGTGCTTGAATGTACCGTCGCGTTGTACACAGCTACGTGGCATTGTACTGCAGTATCCCAGTATGGCGAATTCTCCGCTAATGTCGCTAAGGTGTGTTTCAATTGTTTGTTAGTAACCTCCACTATACCGTTAACCCATGGCGAACGTACCGATGCTATTCTGGCAACTATTCCGAGTTTCTCTGTCATAATTTGATGTATATTAGATGTAAATTGAGAGCCTGCGTCCGATAACACTGTCTTAGGACATCCCCAATTCATAAAGTAATTTAAGAGTCTATCAGCAACCGTAGTGGCCGTTATATCCGGGATAGGAAACATTTGTATATGTTTGGAGAAGTGGTCTACCACCGATAACACATATTTATTATTTGAAGTGCTAGTTTGAAACGGTCCGCAAATGTCTGTCGACAAAATTTGCACGGGCCCATCAGGTATAGGATTTCTTCCCAGGGGAACGGGCTGATTTTTTCCCTTTTTCTTTCTACACTGTTCGCAAGATGTAATAAAATTTTGTGTGTCACTGTACATACCCGTCCAAAAATATCTGTCCGATAAAAGTTTATAAGTTTTATCGATCCCTGCATGTGTTACATGTGTAATCGCTAAAATTTCTTTCTGTAAATTTCTGGGTATAACTATAGTTTTGTTCAAATTGTCTCTCCAAGGTCTGTCCTTCCAGTTTCCTACGTGCATTAATAAATTAGTTTCCTCGTCAATATATAATGTGTCATAATGTTTACCCTCTTTAAAATTCCGGTTTTGTAAATTTTCTCTGATTATTTTTAATTTTGGATCTTTAATTTGTTCCTCTAAAATTCTATCTAATGCCGGGATTTCTGTTATTGTGTTTATCTGTGCAATATAGACACTATCCTCATTCACATATCCATTTCTTTTCACCGTGTTTTCTCCCTTAATTTGTTCTATCAGGTTAATTTCTCCCCTTGGATTCTCAATGTTTTGTTTTCCCTCATTCTGCTCTGTTTGTTTATTTTCAAAATCATCTCTACTTAAAAAATCCGCTAATAAATTATCTTTACCCGGGACGTGAATAAATTCATAATCATATTCAGATATCTCTAAAAGCCACCTCTGTAATACGCTGGGTGGGTTTTGTATTTTTAAATGCTGTCCCAAAGGTAAATGGTCAGAAAGCACAAAAAACTTTCGTCCGAAAAGAAAATTCCTAAAAAATTTCATTCCCTGATGCATAGCAAGTAATTCAATTTTCATGGCCGGGTATTTTTGCTCCTGTATCGATAATTTCCTGCTAAAATATGCAATCGGTTTTAAAATTCCCTCTCTGTATTGTAAAAGAGCGCCTCCTATGGACTGAATGCTGCCATCGATATTCAGATAAAAGTCTTTGTCAAAATCTGGCTGTATAAGTAATGGTTTCTTGAAAAAACATTCTTGGAGTTCCTGGAATGCCTCCTCACATTTATTATCCCATTTAAATTTATTATCCTTTCTTGTTAAGTCTGATAAAACCGCGGTTAATTGAGCATAATTTTTTATTGAATTTCTGTAAAAATTACAAATGCCTAAAAATCTTTTTAATTTTCTTAATGTTTTTGGTACTGGAAAAGAAGTGATTTTGTTTATATTTTCATCTGTTGGTGTAATGCCTTTTTGACTAATTTCAAATCCTAAATATGCTACTTTTTCTACAAAAAATTTACATTTGCTGGGTGTCAGAGTTAGGTTGTATTTTCTTAATTTATCGAATACTAATTTTAATTTATGTATTAATTCTGAATAAGAGTTAGCCGGGATTATTATGTCGTCGATGTAAGCTTGTATGTTTTCCTCTCTTAAGTCCGCTAAAATGGTGTCCATAACCTGTTGAAAAATTGGAGCGGAGCTTACATGTCCAAAAACGAGTCTTTCAAATTGGTAGTTGCCATAGGGCGTTGTAAAAGCAAATAATTCTTTTGTGTCTTCAGGTAAAACCAATTGGTTGAATGCACTATGAAAATCCAGTTTCGAATAGTATCTATGTCCGGCTAATTTAGTTATAATTTCATTTACACGGGGAATTTTGTAAGGAAAAAGAGTGGATATGTTATTAATTAATCTCAGATCTAAACATAAACGGTACTCTCCACTTGTTTTACGCACTAAAATCATCGGCGATGCAAAATTTGATTTTGTTCTGGCAATTATCCCTGCTTCTTCTAACTCTTTTAATTGATTTTTTGCGGTATCCTGCAGTGCGTACGGAACGTCGTATGGCCTGGAACGTATTGCGTGGTCATGTGCAAGCTTTATCACCGGTTTTACGATGTCCGTCGCTCCTAAAGTTTTTAATGATTTTGAAAAAACGTCCGAATATTGCATTACAAATTTGAGGAAATCTTGTTTAATGTTTGGGTCCATGTGGTCAGTATTAAAATCTTCTGTTTTCAAATCTTTTTTTCTTTCTTCAATTATCTCCGGTTTAGCCTGTATTAAATTTATCATCTCTTCGTATTTATGTGTCCGTTCACTAATTTCTGGTTCTTTAATGTCCTGTTGTTGTATCGTAAAATCTGTCGTAATGTTTCCTAAAGCCATGTTTTTATTTAATGTAATTGTCGCATTCGTGTTATTCTGAACTTCAATTTTAATTTTGTTCTCATTCATGTGGTGTATTCCATAATTCATTACAATGTATGATTTTTCTTTGGGTTCGAACAAAACCTCTGTTCCATTTTCTAGACTTTCCTCACTATATACTACAACATTCTCCCTCGAATTCGGTTTGATTTCTACTTTTCTTAAAATTTTGGCTAGATTCGGTCTTTCCTGTATTATCTCATTTATTTGTCTATCAATTTGCCTATCAGAATTTAAAATTATTTCTATGTCGCCCATCTTCAGAATGTTCTTTTGTGTATCCAAAATGGCTTGATTTTTCTGTAAAAAGTCAAAACCCAATACTCCCTTAAATTTTTGTGTAAATCTTGCTGTTGTGACAAAAAAAATATGTTTGAACTGTTTTCCCTGAATTTTAAATGGAATTTCCACAGTCTTTATATATTCAATACTATGTCCTGTTAAAGTTGATATTGTAACACTCCTTGACACATATTTAATTTTGACATTATCTTTAATTTTATTGAACAATTCTAATGATAATACACTAACGCTCGCTCCAGAGTCTATCATGAGTTCGCTTTGTATATTTTTAAATTGAGCTATTATTGTTGGCAATTCTGTTTTTTCAATTTGTTCTCCTACAGATGCAATCGTTTCCTCATGTTTTTCAGTACTTTCATCGTTATGTATCTCCAATTTCTTATTTTCTGTTTGTACAGGAATTTCAATTTTTCTCGGGAACTTTACCCTGTAATTTTTCTCTCTTTGTAAGTTATTATTTAAAGCTCCCACAATTAGTTTAAATTATCTCTTCTATTAGGGAAATTTCTGTATTCAAATCTTGTATTCATCTCTCTCCCATTGTTTCTTTGCCCGCCCGATTCTCTGATTCTGTTTTGGTTTGACTCGTCCCTATTATATCGTTGTTCCCTAGAAAATCTACTTTGTGGAGGGGGTGCTGCATAGTAATTTCTGCTCTGTTGATAGTTTCCAAAGGCGTGGTTTGGCCTATAATCGTATGTGTCCGGCTGGGAGGAGTAAGTTCTGTGGTCATCATACGGCTGGGTTTGAAATGAGTGGGGAGGAGACTGTATTTGATTATGCCACTGTGTCCTCGCGTTGTTTATGTTTTGACTCTGTGTTTGTTTAAAATGATCAGCTTTGTATATTCGGCATTCTCTCATGAAATGTCCCTGTTTATTACAGTAGTGGCATGTTACGAGTTTTTTTGTTTGTGTCGTGGGAATTTGTACTTTTTCTTGGATTTTTAATGTGTTTATTTCTTGGGTAATTGAATTTAAAATATGTGCGTTAAATTCCTGTTGCTCTTTGCGGAGCGTCTCAATTTCTTGTCTATATGTAGCACTATTTACATTTGCCGTTATCGCAGCTAAATTTGCCTGTTCCAAGTTTGTGGCTATTTTTACAGCTTCATCAAAATTTTGTGCATTAGTTTTTATTATTTCTTTCTGGAATTCAGGTGTTACCGCCTCTAAGAATTTACTTAACCTTAATTTATCCATAATCTGTTGTGTCGCTTCACTGTGCTCTGTGTCGCCAATATAATTTAAAGTTAGTGTTGTTATTCTGTGTGCTAGCTGCTTAATCGTTTCTCCCTGTGTCTGTTTTGCGGTCGTGAAAAGGATCTGATTTGTTGTAATGTTCGGTTTTTCTGTAAAGAACTCTAATAACCTATCCCTAAATTTTTCGAAAGATGTTTCCCTTCTTAATTCTTGTGACCCTATATAAAATTTTCTTGCATTCCCTCTTAACCGCGATTTCACAATTGCTAACTTTTCCTCCTCTGACCAATCCCCCAAGCTGCTTAAAGATTTGATCTGGTCAAAAAAAATTTCTACATCATTCTCTATGCCATTGCATTCCCCTAATAGGTGTATAAGTCCTGGTAACCTGCCCCTCGTTGCTGGATGATTTTCTCCGCTTTCCGTCATTCTAAATTTCACTTTCTCGCAAAAATTCTATATCTAAAATTATCTCCTGTTTTTACACCTCAAAATGTTCCCCCAAAATATTTAAATACAATATCACATAAATTCAAAAACATAATTCTAATCATTTCACTATCTACGCATGCAAATACTTCAATCCTCATAATTAACTCCTCAAATATTACACAAATATTTATATAATTCAAAAGTTTCTTAAAAGCTTCAAGTTCCCTAATAATTATATTTTCACATACAATATGGCATGTCTCATTAAGAACACATAATGATTCACTATTTGCTTGCTTCTCATACTGTGAAATAAATTTTCTTAAATTTACCTATATTTATTTTAATTTTAAAATTCTTTCTTTAATTTAATCCTTATTTTACACACAAAAAAATTTTTTTATTCAATCTTTTCATTTCTCATTAATTCCAAATATATTTATTCTCTTCATTAAAATTTAAATTCTGGCATATAACTGGTCTAAAACAGCAAAGTCGCCAGAAGGGTTAAATAATTTTGAATCGAGGTTTGATTGCTCATGAGCACCAATATGATAAGGGTGCAATAATTTTGAGTCCAGGTTCGAAACTGGTTTAAACGGCACCAAAATGATATGTGTGCAATAATTTTGAGTCCAGATCCTGGTCACGGCACCAAAATGATATGTGGGTCGTCACACGCCAGGTATTGGCGCTATATAGACCGATCTCGTAAAGTGGAGTAAATAAAGAAATACATAATACCAGTAATTAAAATGAAGAGGCTTAATTTTAAACAATAACAAAGAATTTATTTCATTAAGACAAACCTTATTTAATAACTATTAACATCTGGTAAATTTCATATACCAACATCCTTAGTGTAGTACATTAAGACAATCAAATCTCCTCATTCTATGATCATAATATGAGCATTACAATTATTAACCTATTAATGTGCATTAACTCACTATTCTTACTAGCCTACGTCTTAATGGCCCAGGTTAACCTTATTTAGGAGGGTCAGAGAGATAATAATAATCAAGGTGCAAAAATATGTGTAGAATTGCCCTACCTCGATCATCACTGCCGATGTCGGACTTTATGACGGCGCGCTCCGGCTCTGTCCCGAGGGCTCGCTCTCTCCGAGATCCGTCGCTCTTGCGACCTCTTCTTTTCACTCCCAAAATTCAAGTCCTCGATTTCAAAAACTTAAAGTCCAAAGTTGCTCTCTGTCTCTACCCCCTTAACAAGGCGCCCCTGTCCATAATTGGCTAAGTAAATTAAGGGCTACGCCCTTCAGGCTATATTATTGGTCAAGGCCCCCCTGAAATATGAGATATGCAGTCTCCAGTTTTAAAATCGTTGAAAGTTCTCACGAGAATTTTCCCAAGGTTCGAGTGATATTAATTGACTCTGGGGTCAAGAAGTTCAACCCCTTCCGTTTGTTGTAACACCTCACGCTGACATGAACTTGAGAAGCACCCTCTCTTTTCGAAATGAATGTCCGGTGCAGCTGCGTTCGAGGGAATGTTACAAAAATTGCCTCACTTCATGAGGGACCGTCTTCTTAGGTCCACTTCCTTTTCCAAAAGAGCAATGTTATATTGGGAATTGAAAATTACAATATAACAAAGGAAAGTAATATTAATGGATTTTCACGAAACTTATTATTCGGCTCTGTTATAAGTAATCTAGAACATTTTTTTTTAATTCGAGCGAAAACATCGACATTTATTTCAAATTATATATTTTTTAACATGACAGCACAGGACAAAATTTGATACACTCATGCTTAAAAGGGTTTATTTATATCTCAATGATCACGAGAGTTCAATGTTTAAGACATTGTTATAAAAGATAGCAACGATACAATTTTATTTGTTTGTCACGACATTACCCCCCCCCCCCCCCACAGTGTCAATTTACACCCCCCGGGAGTACATGTATTGCATCAATCGAAATATTTTTGCCAAGCCATTAAAAGTGAAGCATAACACGTAAACGCGTATGGTACTAATCACTTGGACCCACGATATCAATTTTTGAAATTTTTTCTTGTAAAATTGGAAACAAAAATTTAATTCTGGTAAGAAAAAGTCGAGTGGAGCCACTCTCCAGTACATTTTAGAAACAAACGGTTTGCCATTTAGTCGGTTGTAATATATAATATCTACATATAACATATCTACATAATTCTTCTACATATAACAAACGTTAAATCACCTGTATCACAACAATTGTCATATTCAATAAAGCAAGTTATCTGTGGGTCTGTACAGCCTGTAGTGGAAATTTAAGCGTCGTATGGCCGTGAAATTTAATAGAAGCAATAATCCAATCTTAGTTTCACATTATAACAACTGCAGACGAAAAACCATTGTGACTCCATGAGAAAGCGCTGTAACGTCGTAATTAAGGCTAAAGGTTATATAACTAAGTATTAACTGACATGGTGAGAATTTCTGTATTTATCATTTCTTATATGTATTTTACTTTTCCTCTTTATAAATGCTGTCATTAAAAAATAAATCATAAATATAATTGCCTTACCATCTTGATTAAATTATCTTTCCATTGATATATAATTTTATGATATTTGTACAAAAAACATTGGCTTATGAGCCATCAAATTTCAAAAATACGCTTTTTCCAAAAGGTTTCCACAATTTTGACCTCTACTGCATATATATATATGTTTTTAATCTGAAAATTAAATTTCTCGCTTTGTAAATGTACTAAAACAATGTTGTTGTTGTTGAAACCCAGACCGTCCGACCTACCAGAAAGGTGTAAGGTAACTGTTTGGACGGTCGGGAAGTGCCAGCCAATTTAGACCGGAACCCAGTGGGGGAGGCATCCACATGGACCGTACCCTCCTTCCCCTACCACCAACCTCTCAGAAGGACTTTCGGATCCACAAAAGAAGGACTTTCGGATCTACTAAAACAATGTAGAAGACCCAGACCGTCCGACTCGTCCAGAGGACTAAGAGCAACTATTTGGACGGCCGGTACTAAAACAATGTGACGTAACACAAAATGTCGCTCTAAATTACTCATTAAAAGTACTGTTGGAATACAGTCTAATATTTACAGAATCACAAACTGTCATTTACAATGAAATGCTAAGCTAATTCATTAAATAGCGAATACTATCCTCAAAAACAGACCTATCCCCCAATTCAAATTCACTAGTATTTCGTCAACTCTCTCCGACTGAATGATTACTTCCTTATATACTCCCCCCAAAAAATTTAGACAGGGGTGGCATTTTCGAAGCTAATCGGTATTTCTGGAATGTTCTAGTGGATACGAAATCTCGTTCATAGGCACAGAGTTGCCGATATTTCGCCAAATCTGACACCCACAACCTGAAAAATTCGCCAAGGTACAGTAAATCTACTTTCATGTAAAACAGTGTTTGACTGGAAAAGTGTTGTTTCCATGCTGGGAGGCAAAGTTCTGTAAAACTTTTACATATTCGTAGCAGCATAGATTATAAAGTCATCAAAGAACCAATTCCAAAAATCTGATGTGGGCAACACATGACTTTCCTTATATAATGTAATGAATTTACTACTTTTACAGTAAAAAAATAGGATTTTCTTGTAGTAGATACTAATATTCTTTCCAAGATATTGAATTTTCGACAATTAGTCGTCATTTTCATTGATTTAGCGTCATTTTTATCCATTTGGCGAGATTTTCGCTAGTTTGGCAACATTTAAAAAAAGTCGCCAAGTTGGCGACATTCCGCCAAATTCGTCGCCAAAATCTCGCCAAGCGTTATGCACTAAGAAATAAATTTTTCTTAAAGCAGATAAATGACTATTGGCGTTCAAATACAAAAGTATTATTCAAAGTATCTTTTTTCAAGAATGGAACGAGCTAGATCCACGAGAAGGATGTCACTCAATTTATCGCATGGTATTACATATGAAAAGTAAACATGTTTCTCAATAGGAAATATTTTTCTTTTTATTTTATATGACTTTTTAATAATTTTTTTAAAAAATGTACAATATCTCGAGAACGGTTCACGTTAGCGTTCTAAAATTTATGTCAATCGTTTTCTAATGACAAATTACATAAGAAATGTCTATTTGCGTAACTTTATTAGTGGTTTTAATTTTTTGACGATTTTTTCAAAATTTCATTCGAAAATTTAGGGGGGTTCTGAACATTCGATTGCGTATAAAAACAATAGGCTTCCAGTGTTTACGGATTGTGATTTTTGTTCCAAATTTGGTTCGAATCGGTCCATTCGTTCGTCAGTTATCGTCTCCACAGACTCACTGACACACACACACACATACACACACACACACACGCACACACACACACACACACACACACACACACACACACACACACACACACACACACAGACATCACTTCAAAAATGTTTGATTCGTGATCAGGGATGCTTGAAACGTGCTCTCCCGTCGAAAACTCGAATTCGAATTTTCGACCCCGTCACAATACTTTCCTTATACATTATGTATATAAGGAAAGTAAAAATATATTCTTATTTTACATGATATGTCTTCTCGTACCATTCGACAAAATTGAGATATTAGAAACATTACTCAACGATGAGTTTTGTGACTATATAACCATACATGATTATACAGGAACAAAGATCCAAGTCAAAAAATATAAGAGCCCCACACACAATACTCATCTAATACAGCCTGTGTAGCAATCATCAAGCTCGCACCGGAGCAACGCCTGGCTACTGCTACAATCGACGAATGTTGAAATGCAGACCCGAATTCCTAACGAAAATTAGTACAATGGATCGAATCCGGTTTAGATCACTTGCATAAGATCCGACATGAACTCTATAAGAGTACAACATGCTGATTCATATATATACAATGTCATTGCGTGTAAAAAATTTCTGGTAGTTTTATATTATTACTTTCCTTATATACATAATGTATAAGGAAAGTATTGTGACGAGGTCGAAATTGTGACGAGGTCGAGAGCACGTTTCAAGCATCCCTGATCACGAATCAAACATTTTTGAAGTGATGTGTGTGTGTGTGTGGTTAACAGAGTGAATCAAATAACTTGTATCGTTTGCTTGTTTGCTTTGATACCGTGTTTACCAGTAATATAAACACTAGAATGACGCTAGTTTCAATAGTTTAAATGATGCAGTTGCAACCTACGGTAAGCATGAAAATTCAGATTGCATTTTGCATTATCATGTTGTAAATACCTCTTTCCCTGTTTAGGTTCTCATTTAAGGTTCGTAATCGATTATTCATATTTGCTCAAGATCAATTTGAATCGTAAACAACCTCTAAGTAACCTTAATCTGAAACAAAAGCTAATATACCTGTCGACTAGAGTTCAATGAAGTGATAACGACCATTAAAATCTTAACATCTTCATTCACTGTTAACCTCGCTGGAAAACACAAAACACGATGCTTCATAAAAATTCTTATACACAATAATTACACTGCTAGACATACTTTCTGTACACAACACCGACCAATTAAAGATATTCTACCTTCACGTAACTCGGTACTAATTAAACGTTCTGAACATATTTATTTTTTTATTACTGCATTTAAACCAAACATGGAAAAAGCTCATGTGATAACTTTAGCTACGACGACGAGTATCTCCTATATGATCCACGCATCAAGCAGTAGTGTGTAAAGAGCCCTTCTGCTCCAGCCGGAAATAGAACCCTGGATCTCCCAACTTGCCAGCCGACCCCCGACCGTTGAGTTACTGGGACTGCTCTATAGTTGAGTCACTGAAGGCGTACTAGTCGTACTAGGGTCACTTTCAGACCTCCGACATGTTTACTTTAACCTAGAGGGTCCCTGTTCGGGCACCATTATAAAGTCCCTTGCTGCCCAAACCGGGAATCGAACCCTGAATCACCGAACTGGCCAGCTGAGGCTCTACCGTCGAGCTACTGCCAGGCAGCAGAGTGGAAAGCTGAACCGCCTCTCGGCCTGCAGGTTTTTATTCCCCACCGCTGAGAGTCGTCTGCAGACGACAAGGCTAAGGTCCAGAAGCCGATAAGGTCCAAAAGCATGTCGATATAAAGCCAGTTGGAAGACTGAGATAGAACTCAACGCCAAGAGCAGACAGAATATCTGAGGGACCCTTAATCGCACACTCCACGCCCAAAGAGCAGTCGATTAAAGCAGAAAACACTCAGGGGAACCTCCATTGATTGAGGAAACCTGAGCGAAAAACGTCCCAACTCCCTGGGGAGTTCAAGGGTACACGATAAGAACAGGAACGATAGAAGTCTATTGCAGTGATCGACCAGAAAAGCCATAATAAGCCAAACTTTTAGCAGCAACAACAATTTATTTTTTTATTTTTGTAATTTCGCTGAGGATTCTACCGTTGAGCTACTGGGACGAAGTTACAAGCTTTTATCGTCGAAGTGGACTTTGCAAGTGTAGCAAAATAATTGATTCCTTGGTACCCGCAACAGAATACGCAGAACTAATAAAACACTTGACGAAATAATGCAGAACTATTGCCAAAATTTTTAATTAAAATCTCGATAAGTCTGCCGCTTTATAGGTCTGACCCATTGCGACAGTGTGTTTCTTCTGAGCTGAAAGATTTGTATAAATAATAATACAATATCCCCACAATGTTCTTTAAACTAATATTATTTTTATTTTTTAGAAAACTTTACTATTGTTGTTTTAAATTAGCACTTTTACCTTATTATTACTCGTAAAAATCTGATGTGGGCAGCACATGACTTTCCCTGCAGATATATTCACGTTCTTTTTATTTCTGAAATAATTCATTAAATAGAGTTTAATTGCACAAAGTAACACACATAATTATTTAAAATTACACCGAATTTGCACTTTTAATTCAGGTTTGGTTTTCATTTGGTAACTGGACTTATTACTTTCCTTATATACATAATGTATAAGGAAAGTATTGTGACGGACGGGGTCGAAAATTCGAATTCGAGTTTTCGACGGGAGAGCACGTTTCATGCATCCCTGATTACGAATCAAACATTTTTGAAGTGATGTCTGTCTGTGTCTGTGTGTGTGTGTGAAAGTGTGTGTGTGTGTGTGTGTGTGTGTCAGTGGGTCTGTGGAAACGATAACTGACGAACGAATGGACCGATTCGAGCGAAATTTGGTACGAAAATCACAATCCGTAAACACTGGAAGCTTACTGTTTTTAAACGTAATCGAATGTTCAGAACACGCCTAAATTTTCGAGTGAAATTTTGAAAAAATCGTCAAAAAATCAAAACCGCTAATAAAGTTACGCAAATAGATATTTCTTATGTAATTTTTCATTAGAAAACGATTAACATAAAATTTAGAACGCTAACATAAACCGTTCTCGAGATATTTTACATTTTTCAAAAAATTATCAAAAAGTCATATAAAATAAAAAATATATATTTCCTATTGAGAAACATGTTCACTTTTCATATGTAATACCATGCGATAAATTGTATGACATCATTCTCGTGGATCTAGCTCGTTCCATTCATAAGAAAATATACTTCGAGTAATACTTTTGTATTTGAACGCCAATATTTATCTGTTATAAGAATAACTTATTTCTCCGTCAGTAAAGCTTGGCGAGATTTTGGCGACGAATTTGGCAGAATGTCACTAACTTGGCGACTTTTTGAAATGTTGCCAAATTAACGAAGATCTCGCCAAATGGATAAAAATGACGCTAAATCAATGAAAATGACGACTAATTATCGAAAATTCAATATCTTGGAAAGAATATTAGTATCTACTATAAGATAAACCTATTTTTTTTACTGTAAAAGTAGTAAATTCATTGCATTATATAAGGAAAGTCATGTGGTGCCCACATCAGATTGTTTTTAAAGGTGACGAAGCGAAAATGAAAAAAAAAAATAAATAAAATATCACGAGAACAGCTAGTCCTGGTGTAATGGGCTTGGTCTTATTATTTTCATCATCAAAAATTACGTATAAAACAAGCATTTAATTGTTATATTTAAGCATGCATAGTCTTTTATTTTAAATGTTGACGATTTTTGTGGACCATTTCGCAAGAAAAACATGTTTTTTTTTCGAACCGTTCTAAAATCGTTCAGGACCAGAGTAACCCACAAGTGCCTTATCTACCAAATTTTGTAAATTTTGGTCTATTAGTTTTTCCGCTAGAGTAGATGCAAGAAATTTTTGCAGGACATTTCACAACAAAGAAGCGTTTTTTTTATCCTGAATCACACCAAAATCTAATCTGGACCAAGGTCACCCACAAGGGACTTACCTACCAAATTTTATGAATTTCGGTCAATTAGTTTTTCAGTTAGAGTGGATACATTCATTGCACAGACAGACAGACAGACAGACACACACACACACAGACACACAGACACACACACAGACACACAGGCACACACACAGACACGCACACAGACGTTACGATAAAATGGTTTTTTCGTATTCTTGAGGAGTTAAAACGTATAGATTCGTCGAAAACTCGAAGTGCGATTTTCGGCATGATTCCAATACTTTCCCTATACAATAGCATGTATTGCAGGGAAAGAAATAAGAAAAACAGGTTTATCTACATAAATAGAATTGAAAATTTGTCTGTAGTGCATGTGTGTGTGTGTGTGTTTCATCATGACGAGAGAACGGCTGTACCGAATTTGATGAAACTTCGAATCCACGAGAATTTAAGTACGAGTATATCTTTTAATGATATTTTAGCGCTTTTCTTTGGCATATATTGATTCAGTTACCTATTTTCTTTAAATTTGCTTATAAATGGGATCATTATGTTTTATTCTGCAGATCTGCGTGTCAGGATAATTTTGATTTAATTATATAATTACTGTAAATTTATTTATAAACTGAATCAGTATGTTTTATTCTACAGATCTGTCGGTGACGATAATTATGTATAAAGAGAACAGACAGTTTTTAATCTTCTCTTTAGGAGCATTAATTTTAATATTACTTTCCTTATATACGTAAAGTATAAGGAAAGTATTGTGACGGGGTCGAAAATTCGAATTCGAGTTTTCGACGGGAGAGCACGCTTCAAGCATCCCTGATCACGAATCAAACATTTTTGAAGTGATGTCTGTGTGTATGTGTATTTGTGTGTGTGTGTGTGTGTGTGTGTCAGTGGGTCTGTGGAGATGATAATTGACGAACGAATGGACCGATTTGAACCAAATTTGGTACAAAAATCACAATCCGTAAACACTGGAAGCCTATTGTTTTTATACGCAATCGAATGTTCAGAACCCCCTAAATTTTCGAATGCAATTTTGAAAAAATCGTCAAAAAATCAAAACCACTAATAAAGTTACGCAAATAGATATTTCTTATGTAGTTTTTCATTAGAAACGATTGACATAAATTTTAGAACGCTAACACGAACCGTTCTCGAGATATTGTACATTTTTAAAAAAATATCAAAAAGTCATATAAAATAAAAAAAATATTTCCTATTGATAAACATGTTCACTTTTCATATGTAATACCATGCGATAAATTGGGTGACATCATTCTCGTGGATCTAGCTCGTTCCATTCATGAAAAAAGATACTCTGAGTAATACTTTTGTATTTGAACGCCAATACTCATTTATCTGCTGTAAGAATAACTTATTTCTTAGTGCATAACGCTTGGCGAGATTTCGGCGACGAATTTGGCGGAATGTCGCCAACTTGGCGACTTTTTGAAATGTTGCCAAATTAACGAAAATCTCGTCAAATGGATAAAAATGACGCTAAATCAATGAAAATGACGACTGATAGTCGAAAATTCAATGTCTTGGAAAGATTATTAGTATCTACTATAAGAAAAACCTATTTTTTTACTGTAAAAGTAGTAAATTCATTACATTATATAAGGAAAGTCATGTGTTGCTCACATCAAATTTTTTTAATATAATGTTTTGAATTACAATGTCATTTAGAATACTATAGGAATTTACACATGACTGTGAATTTTAAGTTTCTTTGTATCGTATTTTCCGTACGAAGAACGGGTATACTGTTAGTTTAATACTTATATATACTAATTGCCAAGTGTCCGTCTGTCCGTCTGTCACTCGTTTTTTAGGCACTTCCCGAATAGATAGGCACTTGCAAATTGGTACATGGCTCGGTCGTTCGATAAAACCCCCTGGAAAAATCGAATTTTTTGGAAACGTTCTCTAGAGGGGGTGATCCCCACCAAAACGTTCGAAACTTGAAATGATAGGAAAGCATGTTTTGCGATAAAATAGCGACCTCAAATTTGGTGTATGGATAAATCGTTCGAAAGGAAGAAAGTGTGCAATTTCAGATTTCTAATATTTTCTACTTAAGGGGGTGCCGTATACCAAAATGTCCGATTTACTGAATAAATGAGAAAAAGCTGCTTTAAAATTTGATAGAGGCTTGGAATTTAGTATATGAGCTAATCATTTGACGAAAACACCCAACACGAATATTGATTTTCAAAAATGTTCGTTTAAGGGGGTGCTCCAGAGAAAAACGTTCGAAAGGTGAATTGATAAAAAAAGCATGCTTCGGGATGATTTAAAGATACCAAATTTGGTGCAAGAATAGATAGCTTGGAAAGCAGAAAATGTATAATTTCAGTTTACCAATATTTTCTTCTTTAGGGGGTGCCGCACACCAAAATGTTCGATTTTCGGAATAAAGTAGAACGCCCCTTTTTGAAACGTGATAGAGGCTTAATATTTGGTATATGGGCGAATCATCTGATAGAAGATATATTTAAGGGGATCATGATATATTTGAGGGGGGTGGGTACTCCACACAAAAACATTCGAAAGGTGAAATGATAGAAAAAGAATGCTTTGCGATGAAATAGAGACTTTAAATTTGTTGTAAGGGTAAAAGTTAGAAAGGAAGGAAGTGTGCAATTTCAGTTTTCCAACATTTGCTATTGTAGGGGGTACAGCTCACTAAAATGTTCGATTTGCCGAACAAATTAAAAACGCCTCCTTTACAATGTGATAGAGGCTTGATATTTAGTATATGGGCTAACAATTTGATAAAAAACCAAAGATGAATACAGTTTGACAAAATGTTCATTAAGGGGGTACTACACAAAAAAGCATTCGAAAGGTGAAGTGATAGAAAAAATATGCTTCGCGATAAGATAGAGGCTTCAAATTTGGTCTACGGGTAGATGTTTGAAAGGAAGAAATGGTGAAATTTCAGATTTCCCATATTTGCTACTTTAAGGTGTGCCGCACACAAATATGTTTGATTTTACGAATAAATGAGGCACGCTTCATTTTAAATGTGATCGAGACTTGATATTTGGTATAGGAACCAATCATCCTGATAAAAAACCCAAGAGAGAGTTTTTCAAAAATATTCATTTATGCGTGTGCTCCACAGAAATACGTTCGAAAGGAGAAATGATAAAATAGCAATGCTTCGGAGTGAGATAGACGTTAATGTGGCGTACGGGTAGATAGTTCGAAAGGAAGAAATGAACAACTTAAGTTTCCCAATATTTTCTTCTTTAGGGGGTTCTGCACTCCAAAATATTCGATTTTCCGAATAAATGTGAAAAGCGAATTATTCAAAAATTTACATTATTCAGGGGTTGCTTATTGCGAGACCTTTGATTTTCAACGGGTATTTGGCTAGTAAACATTTGTTTGCAAAACAGACGATTCTCCTTTTTAAAGGCCTCTAACTTATAATAAAAGTATTTCTGTTTCGTCGATATAATCAAGTATTACTCGACAACATTGTTGCCCGAAGCAAATCGTCCTTCTTCATCTGGAAATGAAATAGTTTTGGGTTTACAAAACGTTCTAGAAACATTATTTTCATTCTTTCGCATTTGCTATTCTTGAATCAGTACAAACAAAAAGTTTTAGTTGCTTAAATATATTGCGAAGAACAAAACTGGATGAAAGTTATTTCTCTATTTGCATATACAAGTAAATTTAAGACACGGATGTAGTATTCATATATATGTTTAGAAATACAATTATAAAATTTTAAAGATATAATTAATTAAGAAGAAATATATTTTAATATAAAGAATACAAGCAGATTACTTGTTTCAATATTTCCTTTTGACAGCACATAATTTGCTCAAGAGACTCAAATTGATTACTTATATGTATGCTGTAATTTAATTTTATTTAAATAATTAACAAAGACGTAATATACTTAATATATCCCCCATGGAGAAAATTTGACGAAAACTTCCTAACCAAACTACAAAAATTGAGAAGTTCCAGAAAGCTCCAAAAATCGCACAGTTGGCGATATTTCGCCAAAATTGTCACCATCTCATCAAATTTGTCGCTTATATCAAGCGATTTGACGCTCAAATAACAAAAATGGTTGCTTGTAAATATCAGTTTTTCTCGAGGAAAGACGAACTTCTAATTATTCATAACAAAACTTATTTGTAATTATAGTTGCAGTTTCAAAAAAAATGTTTTTTTCATTTGGCGACTTGCCGCAGTTTGAATGGCACCAAGTCACCAAAAGATATCCTAATGCAATATCCTAATGCAATAAATAAATCCATATCTTCTTTGTTATGAAAAATGATGTATGAAATGTGAAATTAATTAATACATTCAAACATTTTTATCAATTTTTTACAATTTCTAAAACAGCTGTGAAGTCTTTATGACTTTGTTCATTCTGTCTATCTATCTGTCCTTTCACATGATAACTGCCGTAAGAATGACTTTATCAAAATGAAATTTTAGTATGTTGTTGAGACGGTCTGTAGGATATATAGGAATGTAAATGAATAATTTCACCCAATTGGTTTTCAATTTAACCCGGGTTGAAAACATGAAATACATTAAACCCTATGGGTCCTAATTTTCCAATTACTTTTTAAGCGGAGTTAAAATTCACAAATTGCTTTGAAAATTTAAAGAAATATTCAATTTATCAAGTAAAATGTGTAAAAAAATGTCCTCAAAATGTATTAAGTAGTTTTTTAAATAAAAATTAAAATAATATTACACCCATATTATATGAAGAGATCACGTGACTCGTTACAAAATTAAATATGGCATCCATTTTTTTTTCGCTTAATGAAAATCGTGATTTTTAAGGAACGCTTTTATTTATATTAATGTTGTATCCGTCCTAAAACCGCTTTATTTTTACTTATTATCTGTGTATCTAAATTATGTGCATAAGCTATTACAATATTTATTATTCTAAATGATCACTAAACTTTGATTATTTCTACAACGAAGCCAAATTCTAACGCATGCAGAAAGTAAAGAAATCAAGTGATTGTAAGATGAGTTGTAAAATAATTGCTGACTTCTTGCATGCCAAATTATTTATCTCTAGAATCTGGAATATATGTGATATGAGTGAAATATTCATTAATTTTACATAGAGAAGCTGACGATTTTATAGCATTGCCTTTTCCGATGAAGTTTTAAGTTTCCAAGTAAAATAAATTTTTCTAGTACTGTGATGATTTTAAAAATATCATCGCTGAATGTATCGCATTTTAGAGATGTTTAAATAAAATTGCATTTCAGTTAGAAAATGTTTCATAATTATGCATGAAGTTGCCCCTGAAAGTTGCCTCATCCTATATAGCACCATGGATCGGCTCCTTGAAAGTTGTCTCATCCTATGGCACTATAGATCAGCTCCTTGAAAGTTGTATCATCCTATAGCACCATAGATCAGCTCCTTGAAAGTTGTCTCATCCTATGGTGCTATAGATCAGCTCCTTGAATGTTCTCTCATCCTATAGCACTATAGATCATCTCCTTGAAAGTTGTCTCATAGCACAATAGATCAGCTCCTTGAAAGTTGTCTCATCCTATAGCACCATAGATCAGCTCCTTGAAAGTTGTCTCATCCTATGGCACAATAGATCAGCTCCTTGAAAGTTGTCTCATCCTATAGCACCATAGATCAGCTCCTTGAAAGTTGTCTCCTCCTATAGCACCATAGATCAGCTCCTTGAAAGTTGTCTCATCCTATAGCACAATAGATCAGCTCCTTGAAAGTTATGTCATCCTATAGCACAATAGATCAGCTCCTTGAAAGTTGTCTCATCCTATAGGACCATAGGGGTTTCCCATACACCTGCATAAAAAGAATATTATAACTTCAATACTTCTTGAGTGAACACTTCTCTCTGAACCATGACTTTCCTTGACACCTTAAAACGAGCATTGAGTGTTTGAAGCACTCTATAGATATTAATAGTATCAAAATAGTTTTATTGATTCAGATAAACCTAATTCATTCTTATGTGGAACTAAAATGTTGCCAACAGGTACAAAGAAACTAATAATTTATCTAAATATTTTAATATGTAGTTATAAATATCATAATAATAGAGGAAGGAACATTTTTAATTGTTTGTTTACGTGCTTGCCCGTTAGTTTCGTATCCGAAAATACCATAGCTTCTAAATTAAGTCTAATTATAGTTTAAGTAAGGTTCGGAAATACCGTGAAGCGATTTCTTTCAAGTTACAATTAGATTTTTAGTTATTTTATACTGAAGCATAATTTTTATCAATTTTGACACAAATAGGTTATTGCCGATTGAAAATATTATCATGGAGTTTCAATCTTAACACCGTAACATAAAATCTAAGAATGAGCTTTACAACGAGCTTTAAACCGAATCCGCTTAATAATGCAATTTTGGACATCAATTTTGAATTTTTATAAGACTTATATATAAGTGCTTTGAACTGAAACTGCCTCAATTTGGTTCAATTTTGTGTGTTATACAGATTTCTTTTCTATTTGCCTATATACCACTGACGCATATAGTAGAGACATTGAAAATGTTTCATACTTTATTTTTTACTTCTTAGTTTTCATTTTTTGACGTAATTTGCGTTGAAACCTTCATGGATCGACGCATTAGAAATAGGAAAACATTGCGTCAGAAGACACTGAACCGTAATTTGCAAAGGAGATTCGTGGAAAAAGCAAAACTATTGTCATCACATACATAAATGGTGTAACGCAATGACTTGAAAATTAGATAGCTGAAAATATTCCGAAAACTGATTGTGTACCGAATTTTAATTTTCTACGTGCTCTGGAAGCTGAAAATAAGTGCATTAAAGAGATGGCATACGTAAATGACGTAACGACGTAACGTTAGCTCCTATAATACAAGCTAAATTATGACCGCCATGTTCTATAATACACGCCATGGTGATAAGAAGTGAGAACCAGGGCCAGTCCTCCTGGAACTTATGCTAGGAGGATGGAATGTATTCAAAGAGATATAAATATATGTATTCCATCCTCCTAGAACACACAGTGAGACGCACCTGTTTTTACTCGTTATTGTCGCCAACACGATATTATAGCTTTTATCTCCATTTTTCTTCTTCTTTCTTATTCATTCATCAATCTAAACATTTGTATCCTTTTTCGGAAATTATTACAGCAATGTGCGGGTGAACATTTATTGCAAATTTATATCACAATACTCGATGTCGGGATACTGCGCAGTAGAAGCAAAAGTATGGGCAATATTGATATAACATGGCAAAAACGCTAGAAGTCTATAGGAGTCTTATAGGTCTCTTAACGTAACTTAATGACGTAAACAGATGGCAAATTCAAATGTTTCGCAAAATAAAACTGTGTGCCAACTTCCAACTCCCTATGCGGTGTGTGCATCGAGATCATGCTCAAATATATCGAACGAAAGGATAAATAGAATTAACATGAAATTAAAATGAAATTTTGAGAATAAAAAGTCATGTGATTAATTAATCTCTCCCAAATGCAAAATTTTCGCAAAAGGCTCAGCTAGTTACCAGATAAAATTTTATCAGGATCTGGATATAAATCCTTTTGACTCTCAAAATAACCATTTTTCGGCTGCATTATCAAATATTTTCTCTTCAACGCAAAATAAAATGGCGCCAGATTACGAAACGTGCTTAGGACCGTTTCCATTCTCTTGCATTCATCTCTGCTGCTACTTTGTGTTAAAAATTAGCTTCAATTGTTTCAAAAACAATGCTGAGTGGAAATGGGAGAACGCTGCTTTCTTCATTTGCATATGGAAATAAGATTCAGTTGTCGTGAGCGCAGAGTTTATGCGTATGCTTAGAAATGCAATTACTAAAATTTGAAACACGATTAATTTGTAAGCGAAGCTTTGAAGGTAAACAATGGTTACATATTTGCTATTTTAAAAATTATTGCTACAGCCTCCGTTTTAAATGACTTTAATTGATATACTCTTAAATATCATTTACCCATTATAAATTGTTATTTCTATGTGAACGCTTCAAATGTTTGGTTCTGATTTCAATATGAACCACTTATTGAATTTATGATGTGTTAAATAAAGGCGTGTTAAGACTAAAGGTGAAACACAAACATTTTTACTTTCCCTGCAATACATGGTAATGTATAGGGAAAGTACTGGAATCATGTCGAAAATCGCAACTCGAGTTTTCGACGGATCTACACGTTTCAAGACCTCTAGAATACGAAAAAACTATTTTTAGCGTGACGTCTGTGTGTGTGTCTGTCTGTGTGTGTGTCTGTCTGTCTGTGTGTCTGTGTGTCGGTCTGTCTGTCTGTGCAGATGGCTTTTGCAAAATGGCCCACAAAAATCGTCAAAATCTAAACTAAAGAACTAGGTATACTCAAATATATCCATTAAATGCTCGTTTAATACATAATTTTTAACGACGAAAATAATAAGACCAAGCCCATTACACTAGGGCTAGCCGTTCTCGAGATATTTTAGTTTTTCGTATTTTCTCTATACCACCTTTGAAAATAATTCCGGTTACCGAATGAGAACGAAAATTGAATTAAAAGTGAAATAAATTTAATTAAAATAAAGAGAACGTGAATATAAGTCTGCAGGGAAAGTCATGTGCTGCCCACATCAGATTTTTATATTTGCAACACTGAGGGGAGATAAGGACTGTTATAAAAGATCAAATTTTCATTTCATTTTTTACTTTCCCTGCAATACATGGTAATGTATAGGGAAAGTATTGGAATCATGCCGAAAATCGCAACTCGAGTTTTCGACGGATCTACACGTTTCGAGACCCCTAGAATATGAAAAAACCATTTTTAGCGTGACGTCTGTGTGTGTGTCTGTGTGTCTATCTGTCTGTGTATCTGTGTGTCTGTCTGTCTGTGTGTCTGTGCAGATTTTGTATCCACTCTAACTAAAAAACTAATGGACCGAATTTCACTAAATTTTGTAAGTAAGTCACTTGTGAGCGGGGCTGGTGCTGATTAGTTTTGGGTACGATTCGGAATAAAAGAACCCGCCTTTTTTTGCGAAATGGCCCGCAAAAGCTTGTATCCACTCTATCTGAAAAACTAATGGACCGAATTTCACAAAATTCGGTAGATGAGTCACGTATAGGTCACCCTGGTGCTGATTAGATTTTGGAACGATTCAGAAAAAAATAACCTGCCTTTTTTTGCAGAATGGCCTCTCAAAAATTGTCAAAATCTAAACTAAAAAGCTACGTATGCTCAAATATATCCAATAAATGCGTGTTTAATGCGTAATTTTTAACGAAGAAAAGAATAAAACCAACCCCATTACACTAGGACTAGCCGTTCTCGAGATATATTAGTTTTTCCTATTTTTCCTACACCATTTTTGAAAATAAGTCCAGTTTTCAAATGAGAACGAAAATTGAATTAAAAATTAATTAAATTTAATTTATATAAATAGAACGTGAATATCAGTCTGCAGGGAAAGTCATGTGCTGCCCACATCAGATTTTTATTTATGGAAGCAGTAATCAAAGAAAATATCTGAAAAATACTTCAGTGATTCATTTCTCAACTCAAATATAGGAAAATAAAATCACGTATACACTTCAGATTAATTGGAAAATAAAAAAAATATGTGTTAATGAGCAAACATGCAAATAATTATATAAATAATCGAATGGAGAGTTAAAAATTGTGCGTTTCAAGACAAATTAAAGTATGAAAATTTGAAAATTTGCAGTCGCCGGGACATGATGGGGGGGGGGGGGGCGGTATAAAATACAAGTAATTATTCTTAGTCTCAATTTCAGAAAAAGAATTAAACAATCACATCTAAACTAATTTTTAAAGATACGTTAACCCAACCCAAATACAGGAATAAAAATCTGATGTGGGCAACACATGACTTTCCTTATATAATGTAATGAATTTACTACTTTTACAGTAAAAAAATAGGTTTTTCTTATAGTAGATACTAATATTCTTTCCAAGATATTGAATTTTCTACAATTAGTCGTCATTTTCATTGATTTAGCTTCATTTTTATCCATTTGGCGAGATTTTCATTAATTTGGCAACATTTCAAAAAAGTCGCCAAATTGGCGACATTCCGCCAAATTCGTCGCCAAAATCTCGCCAAGCGTCATGCACTAAGAAAAAAGTTATTCTTACAGCAGATAAATGACTATTGGCGTTCAAATACAAAAGTATTATTCAAAGAATATTTTTTCATGAATGGAACGAGCTAGATCCACGAGAATGATGTCATTCAATTTATCGCATAGTAATACATATGAAAAGTGAACATGTTTCTCAATAGGATTTTTTTTTTTGTGTGTGTGTGACTGTTTCATAATTTTTTTGAAAAATGTACAATATCTCGAGAACGGTCCATGTTAGCGTTCTAAAATTTATGCCAATCGTTTTCTAATGAAAAATTACATAAGAAATGCCTATTTGCGTAACTTTATTAGCGGATTTGATTTTTTGACGATTTTTTCAAAATTTCATTCGAAAATTTAGGGGGGTTCTGAACATTCGATTCCATATAAAAACAATAGGCTTCCAGTGTTTACGGATTGTGATTTTTGTACCAAATTTGGTTCGAATCGGTCCATTCGTTCGTCTGTTATCGTCTCCACAGACTCACTGACACACACACATACTTTCACACACACACACACACACACACACACACACACACACACACACACACACACAGACACCACTTCAAAAATGTTTGATTCGTGATCAGGGATGCTTGAAACGTGCTCTCCCGTCGAAAACTCGAATTCGAATTTTCGACCCCGTCACAATACTTTCCTTATACATTATGTATATAAGGAAAGTAATAACAAGAACGCCTTGCGTTGCTAAAATAAGTGGGGGAGTAAAAAAATTGTGTATGTAAGAGGGTGAAAATTAAAAGCTAAATATTCTTAACGTACAACAAAAAATAGAAAGCATAAAGACTTGAATGAAATACCAATTTTCTCTTTCCTTGCATACATCATAAAATGTATAGCAAAGTATAGTGGCAGGGGCTGAAATTCAAATTCCAGATTTCGACGAATAATACGTTTTAAGTATTCCTGAACTTTAATCCAACGTTTTTTCTAATTTCGCTTGAAACACTTTATTAGTTCAAAAGATATCGCATTCAGAAACTCTCACGCACACAAATATACACAGCCATCACCTCAAAACTGTTCGATACAAGTTCAAGTAGGCTGAAAACGTGCTCTTCCATCAAAAACTCGAATTCGAATTTTCGACCCCATCACACTACTTCCCTTAAAATATTTTTGTTCGCTTTGCGAAATGAATAAATATTAATAATTAAGGTTTTATCACGTCTAATTCAATAATAAGAATAAAATGAAAGACACATATCATAGATTAAAAGGTCATTTAATCAAATAAAACCATCCTATAAGATGTGCAAATGTTAAAAGGCCAGAGCGCTTTCGGGTATCACTATATCCTTCATCAGTGGCTATACGAAAAATTACCGTGGAAACAAGCTCATATGTAGATCGGCAGACAAATTTACGTAAATCAGCTACATAATAATGATAATATTGACAAGCTATTGAAGATTAATCAATTACAAAGTTACAATAATAAGTGTTGTAAACGGGAGATTTAAAATTTAAACTCATATTAAATACAAATACAAAGAAAAAAACAATGCAAAATGTCCAAATTGCAGCCAGGGCCTCACTTGGTTGTCATACCTCCATTTTCCGTAAACCCACTTTTACTAACTCTTGAATCGCTGCTAATTCATCTCATCCTATATCTTCTAAAAAAGCTTCTTTAACGCTTATTTTAATCGTGCTTCTAAGGTTTGTTCGTCTATTACGGCTAATGAAATGAACTTTATCTTCAATCTTGGCCATGAAGCCGCTTATTCCTTTGAGTTTATTTATAAAATTTTCACTCATACTTGCCTTAAATTTATTCAACCAGATACTAAACATTTTGCTGTGATGCGCCTGATGCCGTATAAATCTAGTCTTCCGTATCATCCGAAGTTTTTCCGCCACCTCATTCAATTTTACCATAAATATAAATTTAAACCTGCTCACTCAAATAGTATTACTACCTTATTCAATCGCATTCGTACTAATAAGTTTAGGGATAGAGATAACTTAAAAGCCATGCTAAGTTTTACGTTATACCCCTTTTAACTCCTGACAATAACTACAAGTTTTACATTGGTAGTACTGAACTATTGGTATTCGATTAGCTGAACATGATCGTGACGTCAAAAATGGTAAACTTGCTACGACTCTTGCCCAATGTTTTGTTAATGATAACTTTTGGCCCATTTTTGAAAAAAAATTCTTTTCAATTCGTTGCAATAACCCTCGTAATATTCTTCTTTATGAATCCCTGTTTATTTATATCTACCGTGACTCCATTTGTAATTTTGCTCCTGTGAAAATTTTAAGTTACGCTTGGCGACTCGTTCTCGACTCTACGCGTTGTTGTTGTTGTTGAGACCCAGACCGCCCGACCTACCAGAACTCAACTCTATGCGTTGTTGTTGTTGTTGAGACCCAGACCGCCCGACCTACCAGAACTCAACTCTATGCGTTGTTGTTGTTGTTGAGACCCAGACCGCCCGACCTTCCAGAACTCAACTCTATGCGTTGTTGTTGTTGTTGAGACCCAGACCGCCCTACCTACCAGAACTCAACGCTATGCGTCGTTGTTGTTGTTGAGACCCAGACCGCCCGACCTACCAGAACTCGACTCTATGCGTTGTTGTTGTTGAGACCCAGACCGCCCTACCTACCAGAACTCGACTCTATGCGTTGTTGTTGTTGTTGAGACCCAGACTGCTCGAACTACCAGAACTCAACTCTATGCGTTGTTGTTGTTGAGACCCAGACCGAGAACTCGACTCTATGCGTTGTTGTTGAGACGAGACCGCCCCACCTACCAGAACTCGACTCTATGCGTTGTTGTTGTTGAGATCTAGACCGCCCGACCTACCAGAACTCGACACTATGCGTGTCAAACTTCTACACAGTTATCTTTGACGTTTCAGTTTATTGTAATTTACGCTTCACTGCAATTTGGACATTTTTCATTGTCTTTTCTTTGTATTTGTATTTAATACTTGTTTAAATTTTAAATCTCCCGTTTATAACACTTATTATTGTAATTTTGTAATTGATAAATCTTTAATAGCCTGTTTATATTGCCATTATTCTGTAGCTGATTTATGCAAATTTGTCTGCCGATCTGGTCTACATATAAGCTTGTCTCCACAGTAATTTTTCATATAGCCACTGATGAAGGGTATAGTGATACCCGAAAGCGCTCTGGTCTTTTAACATTTGTACGTCTTATCGGATAGTTTTATTTGATTAAATAACCTTTTTATCTATGATTTGTGTCTTTCATTTATGCTTATGAATAAATATTACTTAATCATTTATTACTTTCTTTATATACAATAATGTATAAGGAAAGTATTGTGACGGGGTCAAAAATTCGAATTCGAGTTTTCGACAGGAGAGCACTTTTCAAGCATCCCTGATCGCGAATCAGACGTTTTTGAGGAGATGTCTGTGTGTGTGTGAGTTTGTGTGTGTGTGAGTCAGTGAGTCTGTGGAGACGATAACTGACAAACGAATGGACCGATTCCAACGGAATTTGGTACAAAAATTACAATCTATTGTTTTTATATGCAATCGAATGATCAGAACCCCTCTAAATTTTCGAGTGAAATTTTGAAAAACTCATCAAAAAATCAAAACCTCTAATAAAGTTACGCAAATAGACATTTCCTATATAATGTTTCATTAGAAAACGATTGACATGAATTTTAGAACGCTAGCATGAACCGTTCTTGAGATATTGCATATGTTTCCAAAAATTATCAAAAAATTAAATAAAATAACAAAAAATATTTCCTATTGAGAAACATGTTCACTTTTCATATGTACATCATGCGATAAATTTGGTGATATGATGCTCGTGGATCCTAGCTCGTTCCATTCATGAAAATAGATACTTTGAGAAACACTTTTGTATTTGAACGCCAGTAGTTAATTATATGCTATAAGAATACATTATTTCTCCGTACATAACGCTTGCAGAGATTTTGGCGACGGATTTGACGGAATGTAGCCAACTTGACGACTTTTTTAAATGTCGCCAAATCCAAGAAAATCTCGCCAAATTGATAAAAATGACGTTAAATCAATGAAAATAACCTCCATTTGACGAAAATTCAATATCTTGGAAAAATATAAGTATCTACTATAAGAATAACCTATTTTGATTTTACTGTAAAAGTAGTAAATACATTACATTATAAGGAAAGTCATATGTGCTGCCCACATCAGATTTTTTCATATCATCTCCATGTGATTCTGAATAAAACCTAACATTTTTTTTTAAATATTGATTCATTTTTACTTTCCTTATATACATAATGTATAAGGAAAATATTGTGACGGGGTCGAAAATTCGAATTCGAGTTTCCGACGGGAGAGCACGTTTCAGGCATCTCTGAACACGAATAAAATCTTTTGGAGGTGACGTCTGTGTGTGTGGGTGTGTGTGTGAAAGTATGCGTGTGTGTGTGTCAGTGAGTCTGTGCAGACGATATCTCACGCCAGAATAGAGCGATTCGATTGAAATTTGGCACGAAAATCACAATCCGTGATTACTGGAAGCTTATTGTTTTTAAACGTAATCGAATGTTCATAACCCCCCTAAATTTTTGACTGAAATTTTGAAAAAATCATCAAAAAATTAAAACCTTTAATAAAGCTACGCAAATAGACATTTCTTATGTAATTTTTCCTTAGAAAACGATTAACATAAACTTTAGAACGCTAGCATGAACCGTTCTCAAGATATTGCACATTTTAAAAATAAATTTATCAAAAAATCCCATAAATTAAAAAAATATATATTAACTGTTGAGAAACATGTTCACTTTACATATGTAATATCATGCGCTAAATTTGGTGATCTCATTCTCGTAGTTCTAGTTCATTCCATTCATGAGAAAAGATACATTGAGTAATACTTTATATTTGAACAGCAATAGTCATTTATCTGCTATAAAAACAACTTATTTCTCCGTCCATAACGCTGGGCGAGATTTCGGCTACGAATTTTTCGGAATATCGCCAACTTGGCGACTTTTAAATGTTGCCAAATTAACAAAGATCACGTCAAATGGATAAAAATGACGCTAAATCAATGAAAATGACTACTAATTGATGAAAATTCAATATCTTAAAAAGAATATAAGTATCTACTTTAAAAAAACCTATTTTTTACTGTAAATGTAGTAAATTAATTGTATTATATAAGGAAAGTTATGTGTTGCCCACATTAGATTTATTTTTTACTTTCCTGCTGTGCATGTAGGGAAAGTAAATATAAATGATTGATCTACATTCATAGACGTTCAAATCCTAGAATTCCCTTGCAACAGAAAACAAACCGTCACACATGGAAACAAAATCACGAAAATAAATTACTTGTATTTTAGTATGATGAACTAATTTAAATATTAGGAAATTGGGATTTAGCCATGTCGAGAGGAAAATTGTATTCAAAATTTCAAAGTCAGAAGTAAAAATATTAATGATAAAGTAATATTTATGCATTTCGTAAAGCGAACAAAAATATTTCATCACCCAAACTGTGTCTACCTCATTTTATAAAGTATTCAAATGTTTCAACGCTTATTCAGAACTTTTGAATTTTATGGTCTGCTTTTGACGTGTGCGTCTAGACATTCAAGGCACATAGTTCTTTGTTCAAGGTAAATGAGATATCAGCGTGAAACTCAAAGGCTTTTGTGATTATACAAAATGAAGAATTGCAACGGAATTGCTTTTTTAGAAATAAAAAATACATGCATTTTAATGGTAAGTTTAAAGTCTTGTGAGAGTTCTGTATGCAGAAATTCTGGGGAAAATTTGCATAATGTATTACTTGTCAGAAATATTTTATTAACTTTAAAATTAATTCTTTAAAATGAACTGCAAAAAATATGCACACCGTTGTCGTGTAGGGGTCGAAATGTCCATCAAGAAACAAAAAGTGTTTTTATCATAAAAATAACGTGATAAGAAAATTTTATGTGACCCATTTCGACAGGAAGAACTTGGAAAATTGTCACAGTAGCGGAGTGATTAGAGCATCGGCTGACAAGTTGGAAGTTCCGCGGTTTGATCCAGGGCTAGAACAATGAGACTTTTACAAAGGCACTCGTAAAGATTATCCCTGAAGATTGGAAACAACCAGTTGAGGATATTTAGTGAACAATACGAAATATTACGTAAGTTTAAAGAACATGACCACACACGATACTAGACTGTTTATAAAAAAATGTTGAGAAAGCCAGGTGGTCGTTCAAATCAGCAGTTGTACAACGATCTGACTTCAGGAGGAGGATATTATAGAAAGATTCACTTAGGGACAAGAAGAACTTAGAATTTTGTTCCAGTAGCTAGATGGTTGAAGCATCGGTTGACAAGTTCAAAGATCCACGGTTTAATTCCAGACTGGGACAAAGGGATTTCTACAAAAACAAGCGAAAATATTATTCACGCAGGTTGGATTAAATTATAATGAAAGCATGAAAAAGACCCAGTTGTGAATTCGAACAATACGAAATATGACGCTGGTTTAAAAATCATGACCACACAGAATACTAGCCTGTATAAAAAAGGCAAAAATCTAGGTGGTCGTTCAAATCGGCAATTGTACGACGTTCTGACTTCAGAAGGTGGAGATTATAGAAGTCACTCAGGGACAAAGAACTTAGAATCTTATCCCAGTAGCTTGATGAATGGTTGGATCATCGGCTGACATGTTCGAAGATCCACGACTTCCACAAGGACACCCTAAAAGATTTACCCTGCAGGTTGGATGCAATGATCGCATGGGGGTCTGTAAAAGACCCAGTGGCGAATTCACAGTGAGCCATACGAAATATGACGAGAGTTTCAAAAGCATGACCACACATGATACTAACCTGTCGAAAAGCAAGGTAGTCGTTTAAATCAGCAGTTGCAACTATTATTGAATTCAAAGATTTTCTCAGCGAGTTCTCGAAAAATTCTACTTGGCCAAATTTTATAATTTCATTTTAAACGAAAAGTCTGTACTTGCAGATTTGCCCAATATTTTTGACTAATTGAAGATTACATTCATATTCGAAATGTGACCATATTTTAGTCTTTTATATCATTACCAACGCATTCCGGGAATTTTCTACGCCCATTTTTACAATCTCATCTTTAAAGAAAGATTTACACCTGTGGACAATATATTTGGATAAATAGATAATGCGTTCAAATTTGTAATGCGATCATATAATGATTTGAGAATTGAAATAATGCTTAAGAGAAACTAAATGCTGAATATTGTTCATAAAAAACCATCTGATGAATTAATTACTCACTCCTAATTGCTGAATTTTCGCAATAGGCTTAACTAGTTCATATATATATATATATATATAAATTATAATACTAAATTATAATACTTTTAGGAAAGACTGCATTTACAAATGTAAAAAATTTGCAGATGAAGCTATAAAAAGAAATTATCCAGTCAATTTTGTACAACATTATTACAAATCCTTTTTTAAAGAAAATTTGTAATCTGATTGTTGATATAGAGATTTAATATTCATGACTGCGTAACTATTATCCTGATATTTCTCTGCGCATGAGCAACTTTACTTATATAAAGAGACGTTCCATCGGGTTGGACTAGCGGATGTTTCTTCTTCATGGATTCGTTTACTTCTTTGGTTCTGAGTCTGTTCTGGTGCTTTTATTTTCGCACATTTGGGAGGCTGACCATGGAATTATGTTGGTTCCGTGAGCGTTACCCGGGTTGTAAAAGCTGCTTTAAGCGGGAAAGGGGTGTCGCAATCCACCCCTACCATTCTTATGTAATTCATATGGTCACTCCCGTTCTTTTCTACTTTCATTCATATATATATATATATATATATATATATATATATATATATATATATACATCTTACTAATAATCAATTTAATTTTCAACATCCAATTATACATTTCTAATAATAAAACACCGAAAATTATTTTACAACGTGTCTTCACGACAAATTGCCTAACCCGCGAAAAACTACACGTACAGGCCAGGCAACCATTGTCATTATTTAATGGTCTGGGTCGACTTAACCTTGGCAACACATGTGGTGACCTTAACAACAAATTAGGCGAAACATCGTCCACTTGGCGACGTATGTAGAGTTCTGGGAACTTAAAAAATTTTGCAGATTGGTTAAGAATTTGAGTTACGCAATGCATTTTTCTTGACAGGGGGTACATAATCTGGTCTACAGAGGATACATAATCTAGCCATCCTTCTATTAGATGGTAGTAAGTGTTGATTTTGCACATCAGTATCTTGAGAACATAATTTTGTATTTTGTGTCCTAGTTGAGTATTTAATGGCTTTTTTACTGTACCTGACAATTCCTTTTTAATGTTTTGTGTCAAAGTTTAGTATTTAATTGCTATTTTAATAAACCAGACAATTCCCTTTTAATGTTTTGTAGAATTGTGTATTTAATGGCTATTTTTTATGTCCATAACAATGTATTTATGTGTTGTGTCTGAGTTGAGTATTTAATGGCTTTTTTACTGTACCTGGTAATTCCTTTTTAATGTTTTTGCGCCCGAAATGAGTATTTAATGGCTATTTTTAATGTACCTTATAATTCCTTTTAATATTTTGAGTCCGAGTTGAGTATTTAATGGTTATTATTAATGTACCTGATAATTCTGTTTTGATATTTTATGTCCGAGATAAGTATTTAATGGCTATCTTTAATGTATTGTGTCCGAGTTGAGTATTTAATGGCTAATTTTAATGTACCTGACAATTCCTTTTAATGTTTTGTGTCCTTTAAAGATAGTTAGGAAGTAATTAGCTGTATATTGTTCTTGTTTACGCTTATGGGTGCTTTAAATAAAAATGTTAGTTATCTTAAATTCATACTCATTCACACCCATGATTTCAAAGAATGCATCATAGCAATAATATTTTAATTTATTCGACCAAAACTATAGTATAAGGTGAATAAATTTAAGATTTGAATTAAAATTATCTGAAATTCTAAAGTCACATTTTGATAAAACGTATTTTCAGTGATTGCAACATAATGAACAGAGAATAAATATAGCGAATCTCCTATTTTAAAAATAAGTAAAATTTTATTTAAATTCGAGGGAAAATAAACTCAGTGTGCCCTAAAGCAAATACCATCCTGAACTTTATATAATAATATAAGTCAGACGGAATCAAATTATTAATTCTTACGCAAATAATTGCACTTTGAAAGATTGAAATAACTTGCGTTTAGAATATATTTATAGGCAGATTCTCAAGATGGATATGAAATATAAACAAAAATTTAAATACTATATCGGTAACATATGCTATTTTCTTAGAAAGGTAAATAGGAATATATTATTTTTTATTTTACTGCAGGCTGTTTCAAAATGAATATTTTTAAAGGGAATAAAATGCATATATTTGATTCTGCTAAGATTATCGATTTAATTTAACTTGCATTATTAAATGTGTAGCGGCAGTGGCCATAATCGGACTTGAGTTGCCACGCTGAAAGCATTAAAGCAACTTGCCTCCGTACAAAATGTACTCAAAAATCTGATGTGGGCAACACATGACTTTCCTTATATAATGAAACGAATTTACTACTTTTACAGTTAAAAAAATGTTATTCTTTTAGTAGATACTTTATTCTTTCAAAGATATTGAATTTTCTTCAATTGGTCGTCATTTTCATTGATTTAGCGTCATTTTTATTTATTTGACGAAATTTTTGTTAATTTGGCAACAATTAAAAATGTCGCCAAGATGGCGATATTCCGCCAAATTCGTCGGCAAAATCTCGCCAAGCGTTATGGACGCAGAAATAAGTTGTTCTTAGAGAAGATAAATGACAAATAGCGTTCAAATACAAAAGTATTACTCAAAGTATCTTTTTTTATGAATGAAACGAGCTAGATCCACGAGAAGAATGTCACCCGATTTATCGCATGGTATTACATATGGAAAGTGAACATGTTTCTCAATAGAAAATATTTTTTTTTATTTTATATAACTTTTTGTTAATTTTTTTGAAAAATGTGCAATATCTCAAGAATGGTTCATGTTAGCGTTCTAAAATTTATGTCAATCGTTTTCTAATGAAAAATTACATAAGAAATGTTTATTTACGTAATTTTATTAGCGGTTTTCATTTTCTGACGATTTTTTCAAAATTTCACTCGAAAATTGAGGGAGGTTCTGAACATTCGATTGCGTATAAAAACAATAGGCTTCCAGTGTTTACAGATTGTGATTTTTATACCAAATTTCGTTCAAATCGGTCCATTCGTTCGTCAGTTATCGTCTCCACAGACTCACTAGCACACACACACACACATACTTTCACACACACATACTTTCACACACACACACTCACAAACACAGAGATCCCTTCAAAAATGTTTGATTCGTGATCAGGGATGCTTGAAACGTGCTCTTCCGTCGAAACTCGAATTCGAATTTTCGACCCCGTCACAATACTTTCCTTATACATTATGTATATAAGGAAAGTAAAAAGGAAAATTTAAACATTCGTGAATAAATTTGCATACAAAACCGTGCGATATAGAAAACAGCAAAATGAAGGTTTAAAGAAAGCATTAAATGTTGTATAATATCTCTCTAAATTAAAAAATCTGATGTGGGCAGCATATGACTTTCAGCACGACTAAATGTTATCTTTCATGTTCTCTTTATTTCTTTAATAAATCATTGAATTGAGTTAAATTGCCCACAATAACACGCACAATTATTTGAAATCGCACTGAATTTGCCTTTTCATATCAATTTTCGTTTTCATGGTAACAAGACGTATTTTCAAAATCGGCATAGCAAATCTGTGAAAAAACTATAATATCTCGAGAACGGCTAGTCCTAGAGTAATAGGATTAGTCTTATTTTTTTTTCGTCAAAATTTACGTATAAAAGAAGATTTAATTGATGCATTTGAGCACACGTAGTCTTTTATTTTAGATTTTAACAATTTTTACGGGTCATTCCACAAAAAATGGCAGGATCTGTTTTTCCGAATCGTACCAAAGTGTAATCAGCGCCAGGGTAATCCATAGCCAACTCACGTACTAATTTTGTGAAACTTGGTTAATTATCTTTTAGCTGGAGTAGATACATACGATTTTGCAGGACATTTCGCAAAAAAAAGCAGTTTTTTTTATCCCCAGTCATACCAAAATTTAATCAGCACCAGGGTCACACAAGTGGCTTACCTATAACATTTTATGAAATGTCGTCAATTAATTTTTGAGTTAGAGTGGATACATACATTGCACAGACACACACACACGCGGACACAGAGGGAGAGAGAGAGAATGTAAGAGAGAGAGACGTCAGACTAAAAATAGTTTTTCCATATTCGAGAGGTCCTAAAACATGTAGATCCGTCGAAAACTCGGGTTGCGATTTTCGACATGATTCCAATACTTTCCCTATACATTGCCAGCCATAAAGAGCTTCACCAAACAGGTCAGCAAGCGCCAACGAGTGGGAGGTGTCAACAGCAAGCGGTTCAGCAAGGTTCATTAAACAGGTCATCAAGCGCCAACAAGTAGGAGGTGGCAACAGCAAACAATTTAGAAAGGTTCATCAAATAGGTCAGCAAGCCCCAACAAATAGGAGGTGCCAACAGCAAGCAGTTCAGAAAGGTTCATCGAACAGGTCAGCAAGCTCCAACAAGTACGATGTGTCAACAGCAAACGATTCAGCAAGGTTCATCAAATAAGTCAGCAAGTGTCATAGCGGGTTCCGTGGGCATCTAAAGTCACCACGGATACCGGCCAGACACGGCAGACCGAGAGTCTAACTCTCCAAATTTACAGAAATACCCAGGTTCGAAACACACCTCTCGTCAGTTGGAGGATTCCAACTGATGACCTGTGAAGGAAAACCCAACAAATACCAAAGAATTTACCTTTACCTTCAAGATTCCTCCAGAAGCTGAAAACACTTAAATGCAATTCAACTACAACTCAAATAAAAACACAATTCTAATTCAAATCCAATATTTATTAATTACTCAAGAAATGGAGTTGCAGATCAAATACAATTACTGATTTAATAATTTAACCACTGGACCTCTCTTTACCAAAATCATCGGCTCTTTGCCGGAACTTAATATTAATTCTATAAATCAAGTAATTACTCACAAATTACATATATTCCAAATTAGCAAAATAATGGTATGGTCAGAGAGAATGCACACACCCGGGGAACGTTAAAGGCTTAAGTATTAACTGTATTTCAAAACAGTATTTAATTTCATTTAAATTACAATGGCATAGGTAATGCTTCAATATGAAGAAAGAGGCTGTAGGTAGAATTTATATAAATAATGCTGGCAGAAGATCCTAAGGATAAAATGTTCTGCAGTGGTCGATGCACATGTCCAGACGACTGCCCATCGGCAGGTCTAAGCGTACAAGTCTTACCTCAAAATATTCTTGGAAGGACTCATGGCAGATAGAGCACAGGCATCCACTGATAGTTTCCCTCGGGGCAAACATTTCCCCGCTCCAGCAGGAACGGCCGAACCGCAGTTTCCGGCAAGGTGCCGGATCAGGTCAGCCGAAGGAACAGCTTCATATTTGCTTTCTCTGGTCCCGGTGCTCGACCAAGCAAGACGAGGCATCATCTCTAACGCCTACACGGCGGTCGACGGTCGGCGTGGGCAAGGCATCATCAGATCTCGGCAGTGGCGACGGTGACAGCAGTGGCGGTGGTAACAGCAGTGGCGAGTGGCATCTCTCCCGACCCTCACAACACGGTAACTCCGCCTGAGGGCTAAGTCCCGCGTCGACGTGAGTTCGAAGATGTTTCCAGGGAGAGAGCCCCGAGTTACAATTTACACAGCTTATATACATTCCAGATGGATCCAGAACCCGTCCAATAGAAAAATCACTTGGGCTCACAACTTCTCCTTTCCTCCAATCGAAAATTACTTCCAATTCAAAATCATCCACAGTTCCGCCCCACAACGGACGATTCCAAAGGCACGCGTATCTGCCGCGTGACGACAAGGAGACATCTGTCTCCGCCAGCAAGCCAGACTAACAGGCGTCATTCCCAGAGTGTGCGAGAATTATATAACGAAATAAAAATGGCCACAGTTCTGCACAGAATCAGATACAATACGATAATAAAATATATAATGACCTGAGGGTTCCATGACGCAGATTAATTAAATAAAAGTTTAAAAATACAGAAGTTATGCAATTTACAAAGGAGTGACGAATGCCGTCACGACAACTCCCCCGCCCTCCGGGAAAAAAAATTCGACAAAGGAGGATTTTTTTCATCCACACCAGCAGAAGCAAGTAGACATCAGGCTCCTTGAAGTCGAACGTACCTTCAAGAAAAAATTTCAGCAAAAATTTTGAGAAGATGCAGTCGGCCAAAACTACATCAGGGGCTCTTGACACGAACACCATTCCACATGGGCGCATGTCGAAGAACCAGAGCCAAAAGTAGCCTAAAAGTGACTGCAAATGAGTCCAATCCTAATGAATACAAGCCCTTCACAAAAGTTCCACATTATGTGAATTTCCAAAAATATTAAGTGATTACATTAAAATTTCAATAAAATTCTAATTTTCAATTAAATTCAAAGTTTCCAAACAAATTCAAGATTTCAATTAAATATTTACAAAATTAACCCTCAAGTCAGCACTAAGTTAAAATAAATTTTTCAATTAATAAACTATTTTCAGTTATCTGCTTTTAAATATCAAATATTATTTCGCATTCTTTAAATAATTAAATTTCCAGCAATTATTTACAAGTGGTCAGCATAACATTCTTCAATTATAATATTAAGTTTTATCATCTTCAATCTATTGCAATAAAATTTAATGACCACACAAAGTTTTCTTTTCAATTATATACAGCAGCAAGTTTGTGGCTCAAGGCTTGTCTAAATAGACACAGAATTTATCAATAACTATTTTTAAATAACAATATAAATATAAAACAGATTTAATTAAAGTGACCATACCAAGACAAATAAATTTTATACCAACCTGGTCCAGTGGCGAACAAACATCCATTGACAATCAAAAGGTGTCCATTTGACACAAAAGTATTTTCTTTTCCTCTTACAAAGAGGCAGCGAGCAGGCAACATTCATGACACAGGTATTCTTACCATAATACCATTTTAATATATTATACAATTTTCAATTCAAATATTTAAATTATTAATTAATTATCATTTTAATTTTCAACAATATTTTCAAAATCATTATTATTATTATAATTCTTATTTACTATTCAAATTTAAATCATTCTTTTATTAATTTAATGACACTTTTTCCAAATAATCATTTCATAAATATAAACATTATTAATTTATTTCACTTATTCAACCAGATCATGTGGCAGAAAAGGGGGATCAGTGGTCGAAAAACACATCCACATTTTCAAAAATTTCATCTCGAAATTAAATTATTTCTTTTTCTTTTTCAAATGTAATCAACTGTGGACAACTGTGAACAACTGTGGCAAGTAATCAACAATGGTGACCGGGTGACAGAACCGAACTCAATATACTGTGATTATTTATTTTCCAATATTCAAAACATCATTTTCTCCAAAGTCCTGTGACTCGCAAAAAGAAATACATGAAAATATACACTAAATAAATATGTCAAGAAATTTTTCTTAACATCAAAAGATTAAATATGAAATATAATATATGCGATTAAATATGCAAATAATTATCAAGAGATTCTTTCTCCTAATAACAGCAAAAGGATATATATGAACATATAACATAAATAAAACAAGAAACAAATGTGGCAGTAAGGGAAGGTCTTACTCCACAAAACACATTTATATACACTTCTCATTCCAAAAAAAAACATTCTCTTAATACCACTCAATGGAATTTGGAACATCCCCGAAGCAACAGACAAAGACAACCAGCTCCTAGTACTGGCGTCAGCAATTTTAAAGAAATTTAGAAGAAAGGCAGTGTGCCCGTCAACACAACTACCACACCTACAAGAACAGAATGCGGGTAACACTCAATACCTGCAGGGCAAAAGTTCCGAAAAAGGCCTAAAGCAAGGATGACCAATTCCACATCCTACTACACATGTAAAAAAAAATACAGTTTTTATAATAATTCAATTTATGTACAACACAGCAATATGCAATTTATTTTGGTCTCGCTTTTCGAGAACCAACCGAGTCACGGAGAAAATGCCAAAAAATTTTCTTCTGTCACCACCGGTTCACACCGAAAATAAAATATATATTTTTTTTCATAAACAACAAGTGCCTCAATTTCATCAGTGCTCTACAGGCACGGGCACGAAAATCAAATTTTGAACTTCAATCCACTCATTTTTTTTGTAATAATCATTTCTTATGTATTAATATCTTTTCTTTTTCTCATGAAGTTCACTAAGCTTTGCCACCAAGTAAAAATATCTTAAAATTTCAATACAAATTTTTCGCCACTCCCCAATCAAAACATCAAGACCACAGATCCAAATTTCAAATTTCTTAAATCAATATCTAAATATTACCAAATTCTTAAATTATTCGTAAATAACAAATCATTAAAGTATCAATTTTTCAGAATTTCAAACATTTGTAAATAAATAAGTGTCATCTCAAAATTCACTAATTTTCATTTAATTTCATTAATTTCTTTTCTCAAATTTAATATATTTCTCTTAAAATTAAGTTTAAGTTGCCTGCCAAAGATGTTATAAAGTTATTTGAAGTCAAGGACGAAATTCAATCATTCAAAGAAAAAATCTTTTTCTCAATGTTATTTCACTTTTGCACCAATTCTCAATGTCAATTTATTAAGTGCAAACAAAAAATTTAAATGTGCAACTCCTAATTAAATGAAATCCAAAGTTTATTTTTATAGTTAATCATTACGTTTTCAAAATAAAATTCTTAAATTCAAATCAAAATATTTTTAAGTATGGATTTCAGAAAGTAAATATGTAAAGTAAAATTCAAAAAAATTATCAAGTAAATTAACTTGTGGAATCCAATTTAAAAATTCAACATTTCTCAAAATAAATTAGAGTTCACTGACTCTTACTAGATTTCCACATAAGGTAAACAAACTTTTAAAATGTTCTTATTTCATTTTAATTCAAATTGTGGAACACATTCTCAATGTTTCATATATTTCCGTAATTAACTTAGAGTTTCTTTACTCTATTCCGTTCCACATTTCCAATACAATAAATCATTATATAACTTTTGAATATTTCAATTTGCATTGTTTATTTGTGGATTCACTTTCCATATATCAATTCAGTATTTGTAAATAAATTTAGAGTTCCTCTGCTCTAATTCAAAATTCCACAAAACCCGACTCCAATTCAATTATTATAATATTATTTTTTTTTCTAAATATTTCATGTTACCAACAGGAGTCGCAAAATTATTCTAAGTTTTTAAAATATTTCCACATTCAGTTATTTTATAATGCAATTATCTTTTAATATTCAAATTCTAATTCAGTTAATGTATTTTTCGATGTTAAAGCGAGCATTCATTTCAACTCAGTCATACAATTAAAAAATTCTACTTCTACACTTTAAACCAAAACTTATCGAAAGTAGGTCAAATGTTTCTTATACGTCAACAGAATTATTTCATTTTCGCTCTGCACCATGCAGGAATGTCTAGAACGGGGGGGAAAGAACATTTCGTTTACACATTCGGCGTCAGCTCATTATCGGCTGAAGTAAACTCAGCTCTTTTAAACTCAATCGAAAACCCAGAGCCCAGGAATAGAACTTTCAATTTCTTTATGCAATTAATTTCTGAACAATATCATTATTTTTTTTTTTTTCCATTCAATACCAAGGGGAAACAAGGGAAATCTGAGGCCGAAAATACATTTCAACTTTAAATTCAATATCAACGATAATAAATAAGTCACTTTTCGACTTTTCTCACAATATTTTCAAATTAAATCATTTCATTTTTCTTATTTTTAAAACATTTCTCCACAATTTCCATTTAATATTTCGACATTATATTTTCAAATTTTCAACACCTCACCTGCGAGCAACTCATTCTGACAGAATTTTCAAACTTTTCAACAAAAACTCGCCGGACACAATACGGAATTGAGCAAATATTCTGACCAACGGTTCTTCCCGAAACAAATTTTTTTACTTTTTTTTTTTTCTTTTTGAGCAAGACTTTTAATTGCTACCGAAATTAACACAGATGAGTGCAAAGAGGGATCAACCCACAAAAACGACAGTTCTTAATATTAAGTAACATTCCAAACAAACAAAGTCAATTCCAACCCAAGACATTCAACACTCCTCAAAATTGTTTGTGAGGCAATTTCGAGCAACAAACACTGACTGGCATGCACAGTCAACCAAACACAATGTGTAAATCGGGTCGCGAATCCGATACACAACAAAACGAAACTGAACTTAGGAAGGTCAAGACACGAAAATAAATATTTAGCGAAAATGTTTGGATGCAAAATTTTAGCAAGGAGGCAGAAACAAACAGGTGGAGAATCAATCATTTCATTTAATCATCCTGAGGCAAACAAATCAATTTCAATCATTCACAAGCACTCAGGGAAAATCAATATACAAACATGGCTCTCAGTCCCACACAAACACATTTTCACAAGTTGACTTTTCAAAAATATCATTTTTCATAAAATTATTATTTATCTTTATAAAACTGTGGAACCAGATTTTTCATTTCTTATTCGTAAATTCTATTATTCTCATATCTTAACTGTTCCGTCAATTATTCATTTTTTTTTTTTTTTTCAAGTCAAAATTTTCATTTCAATCCTAAGTCAACATTTTCCAATAAATTTACCCCTTTTTTCAAAAAAATTCCTGGCTCATCCCCGAATTATTGAAATGACACAGTACATACATTTCATTTTGATAATACACAATTTTTCACTTTATATCTTTTTATGTACTTATTTAATATTTCATTTGTAACTATCATTATCAAATATGTGTCAATATAATAACTCATATGAAAATCAATTATTTCTATTCTATTTCAGTTTACCATAATACAATATTTTTCATTTACCGTACTTAAATGTACTCTTCTCTTTATTTATCATAAACAATTCACAACTCATTTATTTTACTCAATAATTTACGTGATCAAAAGGGACCTTTATTTTATATTACTATTATATTTTTTTCCATGAAAACTCAAATTTACTATTTTGGTCCATCAACTCAAGTCTGTCTGTCATACAGAACTCAAAAACCTGTGTGCTCTCTTGGCTACACAACAACAAAACTTTTTTCACACGGAATTATTTTTATTTTCTCACGTAATTATTTTTATTTTTAAACTCATCATATTTGTCAATTCTTATATGTCATAATATCAGATGTTATAAAACACAGGGTGTAAAATCAAATCATTTAACTATTTAATATTTCAGTATTTAATATCTTAGTATTATTTAAAATTCAAATATTTAATTTAAGCATTTATAATCAATTTACAAAATTTTTCGATCAAATCTCAAGAACAACCCTCACTTCCAGTTCAAAATTTCAAATCCATTTTTAACCATCTAACATTCCATGAGACTCGGACTCTGCAAACCCCAAATTTTCATTCTTTTTTTTTTATTATTTATTTGGGAAAGGGCTCAATGAGCTCGTCGTAATAAACTTCTTTTTTTTTTTTTTTTTTTTTTTTTCTTCTCATTTGCAGCGAATTTCCTCGCATAAACTCAAACAAAAATTTCAAACCGAAACAAGAAGAATTCTCAAAATTCAAAAGCGAAAGTTCTTTTAAAACAAATATTTACATTTAACTTTCTTATATATCAACTTTAATTTTCAATTTAATTAATATCAAGTTTTAATTAATCAATTTCTTAATTCTTAATTTTCACAAATTTTCCAAAGTTTAGAACATTTCTTTAGAAAATTTAAAACATTTTTACTGTCAGCTACTTCATATGTATTATTACTTTATATCACTCTATTATACACCCCTCAACAAGTCATAATAAATAAACAAATATAGAATTTTTCCGTTCCGTGCAACTTTTGCACCATTTTTTTTTTCAAAACTGGCTATGTGCCACTCTGCACATACCAACAACCAATACTTTATATTTTTCACTTCACAATATTTTTCAACACATACTTTTTTCACATTAAATGAACTAAATTTATTCTATATTTCAGATGTTATTTCAATAACACAAGTCATATTCATGTAGTCACAATCTGGTAGTCATAATTAAGGATTGTCATTTCAATGCAGGTGTACTTCGATTAGATTCAAGTTAAGCAATTAATATTTCAAATATCACAAATTTTATTTTATTTTATTTTTCGAATGAAATTTCAGAAGACGGCCTCCATTCTCGGCCCAAATTTTCAATCTCACATTTTAAAACAAAACTAAACACACGGAGTTTCAAAAACTGCCAACCCAATTTTTTTGGGGAAAAATGCTCAACAGAGCTCGAAGATAAAATTACAGCAAATTCTTAAATCTCACACATTAATACTCTCAAAATTCAGATCAAAAACAGAAGAATTCCACAAAATTTCAAATCGAAACCATTTCTCACTTTAGAATTTTATACCATTTAATTCAATTTTTAAAATAATTCTTCAATTAAATTTTCACTTTTAACAGCTTTATATATTATTATAGTTAGTAATTTTCAATATCATAAAAATTTTCAGATTCTAAACAATTTTTCAAAACTGTATTTTTAACCATTTTTATCGTACACCAAGCATTTTTCGTTTTACACCATGCCACTTTTCACAAGATTTCACACATTTAAATTATTTTTCTGTATAATACTTTTTACAATAATTTCATAAATAATGCATACAAATTTTCAATACAAAAGTGTGCAACTCTCAAAACCAAAACTCAAACCATACCAAGGTCCAGTTTCACCAAAAATTTCAAAAACTCCATACAAACAAAATTTTAAAACCACACAGGTGCTCGAGAGGGAAGGTCAAAGGCACCAATTGTCATAGCGGGTTCCGTGGGCATCTAAAGTCACCACGGATACCGGCCAGACACGGCAGACCGAGAGTCTAACTCTCCAAATTTACAGAAATACCCAGGTTCGAAACACACCTCTCGTCAGTTGGAGGATTCCAACTGATGACCTGTGAAGGAAAACCCAACAAATACCAAAGAATTTACCTTTACCTTCAAGATTCCTCCAGAAGCTGAAAACACTTAAATGCAATTCAACTACAACTCAAATAAAAACACAATTCTAATTCAAATCCAATATTTATTAATTACTCAAGAAATGGAGTTGCAGATCAAATACAATTACTGATTTAATAATTTAACCACTGGACCTCTCTTTACCAAAATCATCGGCTCTTTGCCGGAACTTAATATTAATTCTATAAATCAAGTAATTACTCACAAATTACATATATTCCAAATTAGCAAAATAATGGTATGGTCAGAGAGAATGCACACACCCGGGGAACGTTAAAGGCTTAAGTATTAACTGTATTTCAAAACAGTATTTAATTTCATTTAAATTACAATGGCATAGGTAATGCTTCAATATGAAGAAAGAGGCTGTAGGTAGAATTTATATAAATAATGCTGGCAGAAGATCCTAAGGATAAAATGTTCTGCAGTGGTCGATGCACATGTCCAGACGACTGCCCATCGGCAGGTCTAAGCGTACAAGTCTTACCTCAAAATATTCTTGGAAGGACTCATGGCAGATAGAGCACAGGCATCCACTGATAGTTTCCCTCGGGGCAAACATTTCCCCGCTCCAGCAGGAACGGCCGAACCGCAGTTTCCGGCAAGGTGCCGGATCAGGTCAGCCGAAGGAACAGCTTCATATTTGCTTTCTCTGGTCCCGGTGCTCGACCAAGCAAGACGAGGCATCATCTCTAACGCCTACACGGCGGTCGACGGTCGGCGTGGGCAAGGCATCATCAGATCTCGGCAGTGGCGACGGTGACAGCAGTGGCGGTGGTAACAGCAGTGGCGAGTGGCATCTCTCCCGACCCTCACAACACGGTAACTCCGCCTGAGGGCTAAGTCCCGCGTCGACGTGAGTTCGAAGATGTTTCCAGGGAGAGAGCCCCGAGTTACAATTTACACAGCTTATATACATTCCAGATGGATCCAGAACCCGTCCAATAGAAAAATCACTTGGGCTCACAACTTCTCCTTTCCTCCAATCGAAAATTACTTCCAATTCAAAATCATATACAGTTCCGCCCCACAACGGACGATTCCAAAGGCACGCGTATCTGCCGCGTGACGACAAGGAGACATCTGTCTCCGCCAGCAAGCCAGACTAACAGGCGTCATTCCCAGAGTGTGCGAGAATTATATAACGAAATAAAAATGGCCACAGTTCTGCACAGAATCAGATACAATACGATAATAATATATATAATGACCTGAGGGTTCCATGACACAGATTAATTAAATAAAAGTTTAAAAATACAGAAGTTATGCAATTTACAAAGGAGTGACGAATGCCGTCACGACACAAGCACCGAGAAGTAGGATATGCCAACAGCAAGCGGTTCAGCAAGGTTCATCAAACAGTTCAGCAAGCGCCAACAAGTAGGAGGTGGCAACAGCAAACAATTTAGAAAGGTTCATCAAATAGGTCAGCAAGCCCCAACAAATAGGAGGTGCCAACAGCAAGCAGTTCAGAAAGGTTCATCAAACAGGTCAGCAAGCGCCAACATGTAGGAGGTGCCAATAGCAAGCGGTTCATCGAACAGGTCAGCAAGCTCCAACAAGTACGATGTGTCAACAGCAAACGATTCAGCAAGGTTCATCAAATAAGTCAGCAAGCACCGAGAAGTAGGATATGCCAACAGCAAGCGGTTCAGCAAGGTTCATCAAACAGTTCAGCAAGCGCCAACAAGTAGGAGGTGCTAACAGCACGAGTTTCAACAAGGTTCATCAAACAAGTGAGAAAGCGCTAACACGTCGGAGATGCCAACAACAAGCGGTTCAGCAAGGTTCATCAAATAGGTCAGCAAGCGCCAACAAGTAGGCGGTGTCAACAGCAAGAGGTTCAGCAAGGTTCATGAAACAGGTCAGCAAGAGTCAACGAGTTCGGCGAGTCCTTCGAGTTTCTCTGTCGCATAGCGCAAAAGCTATAGCATACAGAAATAGGAAATTTGATACATTTGTGGAGGAATAATAGAGAAACACGGTGAAATAAATCTTTTTCAATTTAACTTTAGTTTGACTTGAAATATCTCGCAAAACTCGTTTTGCGAGTGCCAGCGAGTAGGAGGCGAAGTTTTCCGACTCGGGAAGCGATTTACGGAGGTTGGAGAAACGTATCAAGCAAGGGGAGAATCGTCCTAGTGTTGTAAACAAATTTAATAACAAATAAGAACAACATCTGTGCTTAAATTGTAAAATAAATCTGTTAAATTTCTTTCTAATTCTTTCAGTTAGTGTTAGTAAAATATTTTCAATAGCAGATAGGATTTACAAGTGTTTTTACTGTAACCGAGGAAAATGTTTTCAACAGTTTAAATTCATCTTTTCAAGCACTAACTTTTGCTATAGTTCGCGAAACTTCATTATTGGGACAGAATCCTCCTCTGATGAGCATTCTATGTGACAAAATATTTGGACCTCTGATGGCCATTTGCCTTATTTAAAATATAATCTTAAAGTAGGTTGAAAATTCTGTGCGATTTTCCTTTTCTCACTCATGCAGGTACATAAATTGCAGAAATAAATTATAAGGTTTGAAACCAGTATATAGAAAAATTAGATTCTTCATCAACATTTAAAAGCATGTGACGCAAGAAGTCTTAAAATTGGAGAAATGTATTATACCGGGAAATCACATTATTGGTACAGTAAATTGCACGGGATTGTGATGAAAAAGCTTTTTGCAATATTTCAGCTCTTTCTAATAAATTATTTTTAAGTGCTGAATACGAAAGGCATAACATATACCATCATTTCCATAATGAGATTTTTAAAATCAGTTTCTATTAATCAATTCAATTTCTATCAATTATTTTTTATTAAATTAAAATATTCGATATGTTTTATTATCATATCTACAATTACCAATCCAAATAGTTACTTTACACCTTTCTGGTAGGTCGGACGGACTGGGTCTCAACAACAACATTTGGTACCCATAGTGAGAAAAATTATTTGAACACAAAATAATATAACTCATTGCAGGTGTTTAAGGAGGTTTAGCATTTAAATGAGTAAATAAATACGTTCAACAAATATGGAAACTAAAGGGGGTATAGTACACGAAATGCAGCGCTGCTTTCTAAAAAAAGATGCAACCTGCAGTCCCCGAACAGGCTCTGACATAAGGAGTATGTCACGCGCACATGCAGGCCTCTAGTGTTTTCCACCTACCTTAACTGCCTATCAATTTAACAAGATTACAAACAGTAGGGCAGCTTAACTAATCTGAAATTTAACTAAATTTCAAGCAGCAAGGTATCTGAATACCTGTCAATTCGCCATTTAATTAGATTGACAAAGAAGAAGTCCCCTAACAGTCAGAAATCTAAATTAGATTTCTATTATCAGCAAGGCTGGATCACTAGCGCATCTCCCCACCTTAACTGCTTCACAATTTAAGAAGATTGTGAAACAGCAAAGCGGTTGATCCCTAGGCTTCATCCATGTTTTGATAACTGCGCCATTCCTACATAATCACAATTGGAACCACGCAGTATCCAACTTAGTCATGAAGATATTCACAGATTGGAATTTTTCTTCAAGAGAAGCCCTTATTCTACATTCCATAAATGTCCACATCCTAAAGTAAGTTTCTGCTGTAGCCCACATGAATGTGATTCTTCAGGTCTAACAAGCTTCCAATACATGCAATTCACTTCAGGATCCAATGTATAATAATCCTTTCTTTTATATATAGCATAGATTTCACATTTTAAAATTAATATGGTAGATAACAAATTATCAAAATTTTTTTATTTTATATAACTCCTCATGGTTGATGGTCGTCTGTCTGTCTGTCATGTTATACTTCTTTGATTGCATTTTTAATGCACTTTCCTACGTCCTAGAGAGTTAAAATTTGGTACACAGCTTATATTTGCAGAACATTTTATTCTACAAAAATTCGGTGGATCCTCAAATATAGATCCTACATTTTTTTTTAAATGACCTGCAAAAAATCCCCGTTCATTTCTATGAATCATTTTTGTAAGATTGTTAAAAATTCTGATTGAGGCAGCACATGAATTTCCCAGACTCCTATTCACGTTTCCTTTATTTCTTCAATAATTATTTGAGTTTATCTGCAAAACTTAACAACCATAAGTATTTTAAATGACACTGAATTTGCTGATTAAATTTAAATTTCGTTCTCATTTGGTAGCTGGACTTATTTTCAAAGGTGACGTAGAAAAAGCGCAAAAAAAAATTAAATATCTCAAGAACGGCTAGTCCTAGAGTAATGGGGTTGGTCTTATTATTTTTGTTGTTAATAATTACTTATAAAATATGCATTTGATTGATGTAATTGAGCATACGTAGTCTTTTATTTTTAGATTTAACTATATTTGCGGGCCATTTCGCGAAAACGACAGATTCCTTTTTCTCAAATCGTACCATAATCTAAGCATCAACAGAATAACCTACAAGTGATTTATATACCAAATTTTGTTACATTTGGTCGATTAATATTTCAGCTATAGTGGATAAAGACAATTTTTACCGGCCATTTCGCAAAAAAGGCAGGTTCTTTTATTACGAATCGTGCTAAAATCAAATGTACATCAGGGTTTCCCACAAAAAACGTATCTACCAAATTTTGTGAAATACCGTCCATTAGTTTTTCAGTTAGAGTGGATGCAATATCCTCACAGACACACAGAGACACACACAGATACATCCACACACACCCTCACACACTCAGACGTCACGCTAAAAATAGTTATTTCGTGTTCTAGAAGTCCTAAAACGTATAGATCTTTCGAAAGTTCGAGTTCCGATCTTCGGTACGATTCCAATACTTTGAATATATACACACACACTTATATTATCTGTGTATGTGTATTACCTGTGTTTCTAAATTTCGTGCTTACGCAATTACAATATTTGTGATTTTGAATGATCACTAGACTTTTATTATTTCTACAACGAAGCCTAATTCTAACTTATGCAGAATGCAAATAAATCAAGCGTATGTAAGATGAGTTATATAAGAATTGCTCAATTATTTTCACGCAAAATTATTTACATCTGGAGTCTGGAATACAAGTGATACGAATGAAATATTCTTTGCTTTTATATAGAGAAGCAAACGATTTATATTCCGATGAAGTCTTTAGTTTTTAATTATAATAAATTACTGTACTACTGTGATAATGTAAAAGATATCAACACTGAATGTATCACATTTTAGAGATGTTTAAATAAAATTGCATTTCAGTTGGAAAGTGCTTCATAATCAATGCTTATGCATGATTGATATTTCTTGTTTTAAATATCCTCTTTTATTATTTGTATGCAACCTAAATTCCGTCTCACGGTTATCAGGTATAGTGGTCCCCGTTAAATGTATTCTCTTATCTAGAAAATCTATGGCCAAAAGAACAAGAGTGGTATAACCATTCTTCATTCAATATATAAACGAGAGTATATATAATCAACTATACACATATATTCCATTCTATTCCGTGTTGACGAATGCATAAAAAGAGTGAAACCAGTTCATAGATGGTATTATTTACCTTTGCAAATCATCTCATTTTTGTTATAATAATCTGGCAACTATTTCGCATTGTCTAATACTATGCTTTTTATACTGCTAGTTTATATCCTTCAATGATACTAGTTATATCCTTCAATGATACTAGTTATATCCTTCAATGATACTAGTTATATCCTTCAATGATACTAGTTATATCCTTCAATGATACTAGTTATATCCTTCAATGTTATATCTTTCAATGTTACTTTTCCAACTATTTATATCATTCAATGTTATGTTTTTCAAAGTAATATTTTTCCAACTAGTTAGATCCTTCATTGTTATGTCGTTCAATGTTATAATATTCTAACATGTTTTATTCTTCAATAATACTGGCTTTACCATTATCTTATTAAAATCATTTGTGTCAGATAAAAAAAAATCTTCTTGCTGTATGCATACTATTTATTAAGCCTCGAAAATTTCTGAAAATTGGATTTGAGACATGAACTTTTTCAAACTAAATTTGTTCATGCCATTTTGCATCAAATAAGTGTTCTTGCAGTTTCAATTTATGAAATGTTAGCTTTAAATTACGTTTGCTCCAGATATTTGTTTTACACCTCGCGAAAAATGCATTTTGCTGTTATAAAGTGAAAAATGCATTTTGCTGTTATAAAGTGAAAACGATTTTGAAGTAAATAGGGTTGGAGTCGAGCATATTTCGCTTATTGCTTTCATAACACTTATGTAGATAATCTATACGAAAAATATTGCTACGGATTGAAAACTCGAATTTGATTTTTCGACGGGAGAGCAAGTTTCAAGTATCCCTGAACTCGAATGGAGCGTTTGTAAAGAGCCTTGCTGCGTCAACCGGGGCAACAAGGCTCCGCATTCTGCACCCTCTAATGTCAGATTGGCGTGAAACTGATAATCTGACTGACCACCTCCTGCTATTTTTACATGAGGTTCGCTTCCGCCTACAACTATTTTTATCCAGGTTAGTATTATGCGTGGTCGTTATTCTCTCAATATGAAATTGGCGCTCAATCTTCCAGAGTCCACTGAATTCGAACTAGTCGTACTAGGTGTGAGACCAGAAATAGATCTCACACTGCTATGGTGAGACAGTTTTATGTACATTATTTATGTGTCCGAAACATCGGACAATGCCTCCAGGCTGAATGACGCCAAGGTTTACAGCACTTGAACCCAAATGTCAGATAAAACCATAAATTTAGGGGTGTCCAGACAGAGGGGGGTCGAACGACCTCGTAAGAAAATGTGAAGTAACGACATTGGATAAAAGGTTATCGTAATGTACAATAATAATGATTCCACTAATACGAGCAATTTACGGTCATGTTAAGATATAATATTAAGCTAAAAGTAACACTTCAAGTTCTTTTTGTTATTCACTGCATCACACTAGGGTCACTTTCAGACCTCCGACATTTTGCACTAACCTATATTGTCGATATGTTCGGACGCCATTGTTAAGATTATCGATTTGTTCGGGCGCCATTGTTCATTCCTTTCATGGGAGAAGATGTTGTTGAGACCCAGACCGTCCGACCTACCAGAAAGGTGTAAGGTAACCGTTTGGACGGCCGGGAAGTGCCATCCAATTTGGACCGGAACCCAGTGGGGGAGGCATCCACAGGGACCGTACCCTCCTTCCCCTACCACCAACCTCTCGGAAGGACTTACGGACCCAATGTTTAACGTGATCGTACTCCGCATGAACACGGCGGCAGTTGTAGCAGCGGCGCAAATCACTGGACTACCGCGCCCGAAATGTGACAACAGCACGTGGTGTTCCCAGGTGGTCACCCATCCAAGTACTAACCACGCCCGATGCTGCTTGACTTCGGTGATCTAACGAGAACTGGTGTTTTCAGCACGTTAGGACCGTTGGCGTCATGGTAGAAGATGTATAATAGTTTTGTATTTTGACGCTTAAAAATTCGCCAACATTGAGACAAAAGACATTCGTCCCAGAATGACAAAAATATTGTTAAAATTACAAAAAGGACAGCAGTATTCAATTAATTATTGTAAGAACCAGTGGCGGTTCGTGAGTGACGTGTAGAAGTGGGCGCTTATCTATGTATATAAGCCTATATAAGTATTAGAAATATATATATATATAGTATATGTAATTACATATGTGTTTTGTGTATAGAGACGGGTGTATTATTAAGATAAATAAAATAGCATACCTTCCAACTGCTCGCTCGTTCATTATTACATTCCTGGACATATATGTACGCCCCCCTCCTGGTGAAAACATAACATAGTTCTAATTTACATTAAAGTAAAATTGTGGGGGATAGTTAAACTAAAAGTTACGTCCAGAAAGTTGTTTAAAAAATATGCATATTCTGGTGATACTTATAGATGGTTCAGAGACTATAACTGCTAGTAAAATCAAAATCGGTGAATTGGGTGGCGAGATAGAAAATTGGAGGGGGGGGGGCTTACTGGAGTAAAGATTACGCTCAGGGATTTGTCCCGTTAAAGATGCATATCCAGATGACATGTAAAAATGGTGCAGAGACTGTAGCCACTAGCAGAACCCAAATCGCTCAATTAGGAAACGAGATGTAAAGTTGTGGGAGTTAGTTAAGTTAAAAGTTATTCCCAAGGGGTTGACGCAAAATATGTATACTCAGATGACAGGTATAGATGGTGCAGAGACTATAGTCATCATCAGAATCAAAATCGCTGAATTAGAAGCCGAGATAAGAAATATGGGGTGCTACCTCAATTAAATATACGCCCATGGGGTATATGAGCAATATAATCGCCAACGGGGAGCTAGAATTTCCAGAAAAATAACGTCAGATAAAAGGATCATGTTGAAAATTTAACTGTAAAGGTTTTTAACAAATATTTAGATATTCCTTAATTTTTAGGTATTTTTTAATGATAAATAGCTGAAAAGTAAGATAGCAGGGTAGGTCAAGTGGCTTTTCAAACTGAGTGTCCCATATTACCCACAATGGACACAGATACCCCTAAAATATCATTAATAACACCCACTTATTCAACTCACTTATTAAAAGAGAAAAAAACATCTATCGAAGATGTTTTAAATTTCAATTTTCTAAATCTAATATGATTTCGCCATGAACCAAAACTGAAAGATCTAGGTCAATAGATTTAATAAAAGAAATCAAAATTGCAAAAAAGAGTAATTTGTTTTCAAATGTTTATAACTTCCAAATTTATTCATAAAAAAGACGAAAGAGAGAACATACACATTCTTAAATGTAGAAAACTGAAGCCAAATTAGCGATCTGAGCCAATTTGAGAGTTCCCTCCTCATGTTTTACTACTCTTCTATTTCTCTTTGGCGAAAGACATTTTAAAAACGCGACACATATCAAGTCTAAAACTGCAATGGCTGTTTTTATCTAATTATTCTATTCACACCAAATATCTAATATTGTTCCCATTCTCTTCGTTCGCTCAGGACAAGCATGTAAAAGGGACGCAGGTTTAACAGATATCCCTGCATTCCCTGTATTTTTCCCCTTGGAAATTATATGCACTACAGCTTTCTTAGAATCCCTTTTCTCGGAGGAAAGCTGTAGTGCTGCCATCTAGTGACATTTTCCAATACTTATTTCCATTAATTATCGGTTTAATTGAAACAAAAATTCAGATTTTTTCAATACAAATTGTATTACATCTGTGAAACTAAAACAATAACTTGGGGTGTTTACTCAATGGTGCCGCGCGCCCGCGACTTCCTTCAATAACCGCGCCTGGTGTAAAATCTATTTCCAATATAAAATGAAAATTATCGTTTTAGTAGCTCAGTGATTAAGAACGTAGACTGTGCAGCCGGTTATCGATGGTTCCAATCAAGACTGACAGGTTAGTTTTCAAGTTTACAGTTTATTTTTAACATATAAGAAACCTTCGAAATATAATCTAAATTAGAATTTTTTTATAAATCAGTTACTTTGGATAATTCTCCTTGAAACTACCTGCGATAATTACTTCCTATGAGAAAGTAATTATCGCAGTAAGTAATTATTAATTACAAACTATGAGATAGTTACTATGAGAAAACTTTCCAAAATATTTATATTTGATCGCAGGAAATGTTTCAATTGAAACATTAATATTAGAATTTATATTATATTTTCCTTTACATAATACCTATACGTAATATTAATTTAGAATTTATTTAGTTACAAAATGATGCTAAAATAAGAAATTGCGTTATAAAGAAATATCAAAGGATATCCGTTATAAAGAAATGTCAAAGCCATACCCCTTAAATTATTTTTAACCACATTAGTTTTTTATTTAAGTTGAATTCGGGTATAACTTTCTCTACAATCCATGGTAATGCATATTGCAATCGTCGAAATTTGGAACTCGTGTTTTCGACAAATCTGTATGTTTCATGCACTCTACACGAATCCGATTTTTTAAATTTTATGTCTCTGTGTGTTTTTCTTAGCAATGTATGTATCCAATCTAGATCAAAACGTATACAACTAAATTTTACAGAACTAGGGTCTCCACCCCTTGCTCGCTAAACTTAGCCAGTCTCCGTAACTACCCGTTTGCTCTAGCAGAGATTGCTTTACAAGCTATTTCAAACCAAACTAAAGATTACATCGGAAAATGGCTTATTTCATCGGATATCCCGATTATTTCTCTATAAATACACCAAATTTCATATTTTGGTATGATACAGTTTTTACGGTACGTGACAGAGAATGTCGAGAAACGCTTCGATACGGAAGAACATTTTGCACTTCAGAAGTTGTGAGGTCTAAATAACCTATCGATTATTTCCCTCATTTTGCACTATAATTTATGCTCGCTTAAACTAGCAAGTCTAACTGGTTCGGTTGATAGACCAATCACACCGAGCTATTCAACATTTCCTGCGTTCCAAATTCAGAGTAGGAATATGTTTCAGATCGTGAGGTTTTCAGTGTTCTTTGAATGAAGTAAGGGTTCTGGAGTAATGTCTGCGTGAGTAGTGGGTTCTTGAGTAGAGACGATAAAGGATTTGAGTAGTGAGTAGAAATAAACCCCATTCGATACAACGATGACTAGGAAGAGTCTAGAATTCGGGGTGTGGCCATAGTATGGGGCGAAGTAACAAACTGCAGGGATAAGCATATAAACTTTGTAAATCCGTATCCATGTAAGCATTATCACCAGCCTAGTATATTGTAGTAGCTTGTATAATTGTCATCTAGTCTGGATGTGTTGTTGAAACCCAGACCGTCCGACCTACCAGAAAGGTGTAAGGTAACTGTTTGGACGGTCGGGAAGTGCCACCCAATTTAGACCGGAACCCAGTGGGGGAGGCATCCACAGGGACCGTACCCTCCTTCCCCTACCACCAACCTCTCGGAAGGACTTTCGGACCCACATGTTTAACGTGATCGTACTCCGCATGAACACGGCTAGTCTGGATGTGTGCAATAACAATGGATGTGTGCAATAACAATTAGTATATATGTTATCTGTTGCTTTAAACAGCAATCTGCTGTAATTTCTGTAAAGTCCCCCAAAAAACTGAGTTATATTTAACAAGAAAGATCAATCATGCTTAAAGCATTGATTATGAAACACTTTCCAACTTCAATGCAATTTTATTTAAACATGTCTAGAATGCAATACATTCCTCGGTAATATTTTAAAACTTATCACAATACTACATTAATTTATTATATTTGAAACCTTAAACCTTCATCGAAAAAATTAACTTCATTCAAATGACTGCATTAAAATATAAATTGCCTGATTTAAACATCTCTAAAATGTGATACATTCCTCGGTAATAATTTTAGAATTATCATAATAATACGATAATTTATTACATTTGAAAACTTTATCGAAAACAACTGAAATTCATTCAAATGACGTCATAAAAAAATAACACGCCTGACTCTCTCTATAAAAGCTACATTTCATTCATAAATAATTCCCCCATTCATGTCATTCATCACAATACTATAATATTTTATATCATTTAAAAATTAAGACCATGGAGCTACAAGTAAGTAAAACTCTATGCGTAAAACTTCATCGAAAATTATCGTCCTTCTCTTTCTAAAATCAATGAATATTTCATTCATATCAGCCATGCAGACTCCATGGACTAAATGATTTTGTGTTAAAGAATTACAGCGATTCTAATACAACTCATTCTACATATTTTGCTGTTTACATTTTACATAGGTGAAAAATAGGCTTAATAGTAGAAATAATCAAATTTGTATGAGCATTTAAACTGAAATATATTGTCATTGCGTTGTTAAAGTATGTAGATGCACAGAATTTAGGCAAAAATAAAGTAGTTTTAGGATGGATACAACACTCAATATGAATTAAAAAGCACTTTAAAAATCACGATTTTGAGACAAGATGGATGCCATATATCATTTTGAAGTGGGTCATGTGATCATTTCATATCATGGACACGTGATCGCTTCATATAAGAGGTGTTATTATTATTTTAATTTTTATTTAAAAAACTACTGAATATATTTCGCTGAATTTTTTTTTTTTATATAATTTATGGAACAATTTGAATATTGCCTAAAATTTTCGAAGCAATTTGTGAATTTTAAATCCGCTTAAAAAATACTTGAAAAATTAGGTCCCATAGGGCTCAATGTATTCCATTTTTTCAACCCGGGTTCAATCCAAAACTAATTGGGTGATATTATTCATTTATATTCCCATAGGTCCTATAGACCGTCTGAACAACATACTAAAATTTCATTTTGATTAAGTCATTTTTACGGCAGTTATCGTGCTAACGGACAGACAGACAGACAGAATGAACAAAGTCATAAACACTTTTCAACTTTGTTGTAAAGTGTTAAAAATGCTTTTTATGAGGAAATGTGTTGATTGAATTCTTGTTTTTTTGTTTTATACGTAATGTTACAATGAAAATAATGTGACATCCTCTATTACATTACGTTTCATTCTAGGATTATTCTAGGATGAACCGTTCTCAATATATTTCAGATGTTTGAAATTAGGGATTGGATTTTGCCACGCTGCCATTTTAAAATACGCAAGATCACCAAATAAAAACGGAAACTTGTAGTAAACGACAAAGTCAGTGCAACTTTGAAAAGTGTCCTTGCTATTTTGTGCAATTAAACTCATTTTAATGGATGATGACAGGCAAAAATAAAATAATAATTTAAATCTGTAGTGAAAGTCATGTGCTGCCCACTATGAGATTTTTTCTTATTTTACAAGAAAAAATTACTTGAAAATACATTACACAAAGCAAATATGTAAAATGTATGCAAATATGTCAATCCAAATATGTAAAACAATGAGAGCGAAAGAACTACTTCTCGAGAAAAATATTAACGTATGAAAAAGATGATAAAACCTTCATTGTGCCAATGTGCTTCTGTTTCATTTTTGGCAGAATTTAAATATTTTGTTATTCTTTATTGATTTTTTTTCTTGTTGGAATTCTTAGAAGTACTCATTTTGACGTAAACTCCGACCGTTAAGGACACGATATTTTCTTAAATTTAACTCAACTGTCAGAATAACGGAAGACTCTTCGAGTGCTAAAATAAATTACTTAGACATTGTGTCTTAGACGATACGAAGCACTTCTGCGTGTAATATTATATAAAAAGCTAAAGTACTAAGATGAGTTAAAAAGCTTGTAACACTTACTTCGACGGATTTACACCTCTTGAGCAAGTTAAAATTAAAAAAGCTGACGTGGATACAGCACATGACTTTTCTTACGTAATGTAATAAATTTACTTCGTTCACATTGAAACAATGAAGCATAAGATCTACGGCATAATGTCTTAAATGCTGAATTGTACATTCGGCGCTTTTCCGGATGACAGCACGTAATAACTATTTCAAAATACCCAGTCGAAATACCCAGTTTCGGAATACTTGCAATTTCCCCATATTGGTATTTACAGCTGAACTCCAGACGGAGCAGGCATATAAAAACGCCGGTGCGATAATCTGGTTAAAAAAAATCTGATGTGGGCAGCACATGACTTTCCCTGCAGACTTCTATTCACGTTATCTTTATTTTAATTACATTTAATTCACTTTTAATTCAATTTTTGTTTTCATTTGATAACTGGATTTCTTTTCAAAGGTGGCGTAGAGAAAATACGAAAAAACTAAAATATCTCGAGAACGGCTACCTCCAGTGTAATGGGGTTAGTCTTATTATTTTCTTTGTTAAACATTACGTATTAAACAAGCATTTTCTGGATATATTTGAGCATCAGTAGATTTTTATTTTAGATTTTGGGGATTTTTGCGGGCCATTTTGCAAAAAAGGCAGGTTACTTTTTTTCCGAATCATACCAAAATCTAATCAGCACCAGGGTGTCCCACAAGTGACTTATCTACGAAATTTTGTTCAATTCGGTTCATTAGTTTTTCAGCTAGAGTGGGTACAAGCTTTTGCGGGCCATTTCGCCAAAATAGGCGGGTTCTTTTATCCTAAATCATACCCAAAACTAATCTGCACCAGATTCACCCACAAGTGACTTACCTACCAAATTTTATGAAATTCGACCAATTACTTTTTTAGTTAGTGTGGATACAAAATCTGCACAGACAGACAGACAGACAGACAGTCAGACACACAGACACACACACAGGTGTCACGCTAAAAATAGTTTTTTCGTATTCTAGAGGTCTCGAAACGTGTAGACCCGTCGAAAACTCGAGTTGCGATTTTCGGCATGATTCCAATACTTTCCCTATACATTACCATGTATTGCACGGAAAGTAAAATTAATTCATTAAGGAGGGGAAAGTGGAATTTTCTACCGAGAAGTGGAAGAAGGGATGCATGGAATATTTGGACAGCAGATGATTTCGTAACAATATGCTCTGTGAATGTCATATGGGCGTCCATTGTGATGTCCATATATTTCGCAGAGCGAGAAGAAGATCTACTTTTATTAAAAATTTTGAAGGTAAAGTTACGGTTAAATTGTCGATATTTGAGCTTAAAAACACACACTGAACTTTAGGAAGGGTTACTTTCAGTTTTCCAGGTCACAAGCCAGTGTTCAAGTCTAAGTTTCATGTAACTGAGTGGTGTGTTTATGGAATTTTGTTGAGAACAGCTCCATCAGCAGTGTTGTTGTTGTTGAGACCCAGACCGTCCGACCTACCAGAAAGGTGTAAGGTATCTGTTTGGACGGCCGGGAAGTGCCACCCAATTTAGACCGGAACACAGTAGAGAAGGCATCCACAGCTACCGTGCCTCCTTCCCTACCACCAACCTCTCGGAAGGACTTACGGACCCACATGTTTAACGTCATCGTACTCCGCGTGAACACTGCGGCAGTTTTTGGCAGTGGCGGGAATCGAACCCGGGCCTACCGAGTGCAACTCCCGCGCGCTAACCACGGGGCTTCCATCAGCAGTGTGTTATTTGTAAAAATAGCCATCTTAACTTGTGACATTTTCGGCAAATCGTTGATGTAGATATTGAATAGGAGGGGACTAAGATCTCATTTTTGGGGAACTGTGCCTTAATTCTTCTTCTTAAGTATCTGTTTAGACGGCCGGGGCAGTGCCACCCAATTTAGAACCTAATGGGTGTCCGGCCTTAATTGATTGGATAGAAGAAATAAATTGATCAATTCGTACTCGGAAGGAATTATTAGTGAAATGCGAATTGATGATGGTCAAAAGTTGCACCGAAATACCAAGTCGAGCCAACTTGGAGATTAGCACAGGAATGTAAATTTTATCAAAAGCCTTACCGATATCAAAAAATACAACGCTGGTATACAGCATGAATTTTCATGGATAGTTTCGATCCATGCTGTTCAGGGATTAATGCATTATTCGAACTGCAGAAACAATCCAAACGTCTAAGCAACACTAATTCATAAATTTTGGAAAAGCTTGATAAATGGCTGATCGGTGTGTAGCGGTTGGTTAGCGGGAGAACTTGATTTAATTTTGGAATAAGAATTACAACGGCAGTTACCCACTTTGGAGAAAAAACGATAGTCGAGCACATGGTTTAACAGTACGGTCAGCCTGCAGTTAAAAGTAGTGGAGGAGGTTTTTATTGATATCATTAGAAATTTTATCAAGACCAGGCAATTTCCTTGACTTGATACCACTGGTGATATGTGGTATACTCACGGATAATGAAAGTTGTGCACCAAGAAGGAAGCATAAGATGGACCTGAAATTTTATGGATGGAAGGATACAGATGAATGATATACATGATCACAAAAACAGCGCAGCAGAACACGTATAAAAGGAGCTGTGGTACACAGCCCGGTCATCCTCAATAGCGCGTCGCATCGTCTCGTTCTGCGATACAAGCAGCAATACTGTCCGGCATGGTGTCGAACAGACGTCTGATGTTGTCCGGCGGCAGAAGAGTCCACACCTGTTGGACGTTACATTCCAAATCCCGAAGATTGCGGCAACGAGGCAGCTAGCTTTTGAATTGGTCCCGCACATGCTCGATAGGGAACAGGTCTGGGGAGCGGGCAGACCATGGCAGTGTCTGGACATGACTATGACTCAGGCAGGTCTGGGCGACCCGAGCCATGTGCGGACGGGCATTATCCTGCTGGAATTAAGCACCTGGAATCCCAGTAACGAATTGGAGCACATGGGGTCGTAGAATCTCATCCACGTACCGCTGGTCCGTCAATGTTCCAGGTACCTCTACTAGAGCGGATCGACTGTCGTAGGCTTTGGCTCCCCAGCCCATGATGCAGTGTGGCTGGTGTGGCGCTCGATAACGAGGTTGGGATTATGGCGTTGTGCAGGGGACCTCAACACCCGGACACGCTAATCATTGACCCCAAAACGAAGCAGCACTCATCGCTAAACATCACTCATCGCCAATCTGTGGCGTTCCACGTTGCTCTGGTCGGGCACCATTGCAACCGGAGCCGCCGATGTTCCCGTGTTACGGCAACACACGTAAGGGACTTTAGGATAGCAGATTCGCTTCCTTCAGGCGTCTAGATATATTTCGTGGGCACACAGGGGCCTCTAAGTGTGCCTGTATCGAGTATCAGTTCGCAGTGGACTCTATACGTGCCTGCCGCACGATCATTTGATCCTCTCTACTCGTGGTATTCCTGGTCCGTCCAGAGCCGGTCCTCCGTGTCTGGGCGGCATCCCGTGACCAGTGCTCCAAACACCGGACGGCACAGTCCGAACGATCCACGTAACAGGCTATCCAGAGCGCTGACCGCCCTGCGGTTTTCAGTCCGTTGATCAGGCCTCTCTCAAAGTCCGTCAGTTGCGTATATAGACGTTTCTGGCGTCTGCCTGCCATTATTTTTACTGCATACTTGTGCTTGCGTCGGCCGAAGCTTCTTGCATTAATGAGGTGTCGACTGCACACCGGTTTATAAGGCCGCTGGCTCATGCTTGCAGGGCTACTCACGGGTGTACGGCCATGTGCAATAACATCAAACTGGGGTCATTCGCATACCAGCCCGCCCTATAGCTATTTACATCATTTCACGCTTGTGCCATGTTCTGTTCTTGGTGCGCAACTTTCATTGTTCGTGAGTGTACATTAAAATATAAAATATTTACAACAAATGATTCCCAAAAGTAATTTCAGTTGAATTAAAAGATAGAGATTATGGGAAGATGTTATATAATTGACAGAAATTAATAATGACACAATAACAACCAATATTATTACTAAATTTCCTTTCAGTAAAGAAACTCATGCTCCTGGTAGAACACTGTGAAAGATGAAACCCAATCCAACCCAAGGTATATATACATTGGGTATGCTCATAAAAAGTCAATCTGGCAGTTGAATGATGATTTTCAAATGCAAAAGACTATTTTTCACTAAAATACCTTCATGTTGTTTTCATATGGACGAACCCATACAAAGTTTCTGTATCGATCAGTGAAGAAGTAATATCATTGCGCTTGACTTTGGGAGCGATGTTCAGTTAAAGTGAAATCACATATGTTTCTAGTGTGTTCAATAGTTTTGAATAATTTCAGAATTCCTTGGATTTTGCAGTTATCCTTGAAAGCCTCGAATGTACGTTTTTAAATTTCATTTTTTTTAAGAATTATTTATGTATGTGAACAATCATCTAAATTTCTCGAACATAAGAATATAATATTTTCTTTCTTCAGATAAACTTCATTCGTCCGCTTTTTAAAATGTTCTGTATTAGAGGTGTTTCAAAATTGAATTCATTTTTATTTCTAGGAATGGCAATCACATAGATGCAGGAAGAAAAACGATTTATTCTGAAGAGGTGACATCCGTATTTTGGACTTCAATTTTAATTCGATCTGAACTTGGCATGTATATAGTGTTCCCAAAGTCTTACGTTCTAGAAAGATACAATTTAAAGACCATTGCTTCTTATATTTTTTATTCCGCTTTATTTCGCAAATGTAAAAAAAATGCGTCTCTGAACATAAGACATGGCAGTGTTAGAGCAGAACATGAATTTCATAATTGTTCTGAATCGTAATATGTGTTTTAAATAGTTCAATAAAGCAACTTTGATTATTTTTCATCATACTATATTTCGGCTACTGATCACGCCTATCTTTAACACTACAGTTTATACACATTACATACCATACACTACATAAAATAACATCAATATGCACTGCACACAAATTTTTTTCTTTGCCATATGTTTTAAAACATTTGCAGCAATTTCTTATTTGCACTTTAATTGTGCTGTAGAAATTTATTATTTCTCATTTACTTTAGTTGTTTGCATATATACATAAATTTACTATTATTATATTTATTATTACATTTTACATAGGCAAAATATTTTTGTAGAATAATTTTCACTTAATTATGCCACATTTCTTACTTAATTTTAGAATTTTTTCTTGCTCTTACAATTTGTGTTGTATCAATTTGAATATATATACATATATATATATATATATATATATATTGTATATTGTATATATACCGGGTGGTCAGAATTAAAACACCCCTACTCTGAGCTCTCTATACATCGAACTACTCAGTGTAAAGGCTCCAAAATTGTTGAACGTACTATTCAAGTCATGGGGAAAGGGATAACGTGGAAAAAAAAATTAGTTCCAGAAGCACCGATAGGTGGCGCTGTGTAACAGAAAATATGCTGAAAAGACTCAAAATAATCACAAAAAAACAAAGACATGGGATATGGAATTTTTCCTTTTTCATTTCTTTTGCTGATATGAAAAAAAAAGAAGATAAAAAAGTGAAGAAACTTAAACTGTCATTGTAACTGCAATTTCGCACTCTAAGCACAAAAATTTGCATAAACCCTTGGTTTGCAGCTACTATGTTCTGGGCATAAAAGGGGATAAAACTGGGAAATTTTCATTCTTATCAGCGATGGCTGTCACGCTGCCAGAACTCGCTTTGCTTGTGAAGCTGTTTTATGAAAACAAAGGACATGCTGCAGCTGCACTTCGACAGTTTCGTCGACTTAAGAATTTGCGCAAAGGACCATTACTTCCACAAGCTCTCAGGAAAATGATCGCTCGATTCGAGAAAACTGGACATCTTGGAGTTCAGCCGGGTCGAGGACGCAAATCGACTCGTTCAGATGTCGTTGACGATGTTGCTACCGCTATTGTTGAACAATCAATGGATAACGTTATAGACTGTAGTAGTGCAAGTGGAGTGTCACGATACTTGGGTATTCCCTACAGCACAGTGCGGAACGTACTGAGAAACATAGTGCATTTTTTCCTGTACAAAATTAGTCACAATCACCACTTGCTGACCATCGACAGGGAGAAGCGACTGACCTTGGTATTGACATTTCTGGCTAGAGATGAAGTGGATGCATCGTGGCCATGGCAGATTCTATGGAGCGATGAAGCGCATGTCCATCTAAGTGGAACAGTCAACACCTATAACTGTCGCATTTGGGACACGGAAAACCCTCACACCTTCCAAGAGAGTCCACTTCACTCACCAGAAGTTACAGTCTGGTGTGGATTCACAGCTACATTCATTCTTGGACCTTTCTTTTTCGAAGAGGCTACTCCCAATGGCCCTGTGTCATGCACCATGACGGCCGGGAGATACAAAAACATGCTCGAAGATTTTGTTGTACTCCAACTGCAACAGCACCAATGTCTTGATTCAATTGCCTTTATGCAAGATGGAGCGCCTCCACACATTAAACTCTGTATTCAGCAGTTTCTTCAGCAACATTTTACTAATGGTAGAGTAATTAGTCGTGCGTTTCCGACAATCTGGCCGTCTCGTTCGACAGATCTTAATCAATGTGATTTTGGGCTGTGGGGATACTTAAATGTCTTGTTTATCGAGGACGTCTGGTAACCTTGGCAGATTTGAAAGACGGTAATACTCTGCATGTGAGAAGCATCTCAATCGACCAATTACGATCCGCAGTTAAACAAGCTGTCCACAGACTGCAGATTTTACATCATGAAGAAGGGAACCATATTGAGCAGCATTCCCTGCATCGATAACGTCCTTGTGATAAAAATGTTTGGTACGTTCGAATATAATGTGTTACAAATGTGTATTATGTGTCTTTTCAGCATATTTTCTGTTGTACAGCGCCACCTATCGGTGTTTCTGGAACTAATTTTTTTTCGCGTAATCCCTTTCCCCATGTCTTGAATAGTAGGTTCAACAATTTTGAAACCTTTACACTGAGTAGTTCGATGTATAGAGAGCTCAGAGTAGGGGTGATTTAATTCTGACCACCCGGTATATATATATATTATATATATTAACATATATATATATATTATATATATTATATATATATATTATATATTATATATATATATATATATAAATATATATATATATATATATATATATATATATATATATATATATATATATATATATATATATATATATATATATATATATATATATATATATATATATATATATATATATATATATATATATATATATTCCTGAGACAGCTCAGCCACCGCCTCCTCGCCAATTAATAAAAGTATGTTGTAAGAATTCTGTATTTAAATCTTTGGAGTTCAATGTCGAAAAAACTCACTCTCGTGGTTGGCCAAATCCATTTATACGGCGGAGTTTCGGAAGAAAGAAAAGGAAAGGATTTGGCATATTCTGCTAAAGAAAGCCATGCTACGGAATGGCCGTATCCAGTGAATAGCAGGAATGTCCATCTTCGTTATATAGTAAGTTATCGCACCAATTAGTTTTATAGTCTGTGAAATTCAGCAATGAGTTAGGTTAGAATTAGATCAGTAATGTCTCGGGTAAAATCTTGTATGGTTAACTGTGTAAATATATGTCTATATAGATTATTTGTGATGTAATATTTGTTTGAGTTCCAGCGAGGTAGCTGTGAATAAAATAGTTAATATGTTAAGTATCCGAATTCTGTCGTCGAATTCTGATGGTTAGATGAAAGGAAGTATATTTCACTTAGATATTTAAATAGTTAAAAGAACTTTTACAATGGCCCCTCTATCAGAGAAGTACTTTACAATGTTGTTGTTGTTGTTGAGACCCAGACCGTCCGACCTACCAGTACTTTACAATGTAAATGACCTTAATTATTAAAATTAATTATCAGTTATTAAAATTAAGAGGATTTTCAATTTCAAATATTCAAAAGTACATGCAGACGTTTTGAAATTTAAACTATAGAAAAGTAAAAAAAAGGTATGAAATTTAAATTATGAAAAGAAAACAATTTTTTGAAATGCATTAAAAATTCAAATTAGTGAAAATATGCAAAGGATTTTCAAATGTTAAATATTGAAAGTAGAAGAACATTTTTAATTCATACTCCTGCAAATAAACTGTGCTTTTTAAATTTAAAATGATCGAAAAGCAAACAGAGTTTTTTTTTCAATTTAATATATCGAAAAATAAACAAGCTATTTGAAATTAAAAATAATAAGGAATAAATAAAGGATTTCTTGAATTCCAATGACTGATAAATAAACTGATGTCTCTGAATTATTAATGAAGAGCGAAAAATATATTTTTGAACTATTAAGCTTCTTCCATGGCCGCAATGCATTTTGAAACGAAGCAATTTTGATATGCAATTAAAGGATTTATATTTGTATTTCAATTAATTTTTTGTTTTATTGTGGTGTGCTTTTTGTTTCATTGCGTTCTTGTAGCTACCATGTACTTTTAGATCAAAAGAAAGAAATCGCGTCAAAATGGAGACATTTTTTTTAAGGTCGCCAACGGGGGACAGTAAAGTGCACAAGTACCAAAGATTTATTTGGGCTAACGAACAAATCCTAACTGCAATATATTCACCAGGCTTGCAGAAAAACTTATGTCCAAACTGAAATAAAATCCACAGCCCCGCCACAATAAGAGGCGAATCTAAATCTTTAGCCATGAATTTATATGGTTGTGACAACCGATTTCACCCCTACCAAAATCAGTAAATCGTGCTAAATAATAATATCCAAATTAAAAGTCCAGACCAGAAGCTTAATATAATCTTACAGTATCGGCCCAGTAAGCTCATAGTCCCGGACTCGGGCCTGACCGGGGCCTAGAAATGATTACCACAAGGTCTTTGGAAAATCGAAATTCAGTATATTTTTTCCCAATAATCCATTACATTCAACAACGGCATTTAATAAATTTCTCTGTTGACTATATTCAGAGGATCGCAGTGGAGTCAACGAAATACAGTTTTAATTTTTCAAAGGAAACTACAATTTCGTAGCATCGTTCATCGATTTTTAAATTACTAGTGTTATGATGAACACGTTCCTATCTAATATAAAATATTTCACCACTTTCTCCATAGACTAACAAATTTCAAATTTGTTGGATAACAATAATGCATTTCAGAACTGACTTTATACTAGATTTCGCTTAAAATCAATAGGCATTGTTGCTACCCATTAAAGTGAGCACACAGATTTCAAGCAATTCGCTGGATTAATTTGAAAAGTATTGCGTTACAAGTTAAAAAGTAAGGTTTCTAATGTCTTGAGAATGGTTCGTGGTAACTATTAAACGATAGTGTCCATTTAATTTTGGTTAAAAGTATTTGCAAATCACTCAGTTATTTGATAACAATGAACATAGTATTTAGATGCATATTTTAAAGTTTTTTCAAAGAATGAAAACATGCAATATCTCAAGAATGATGCATGTCGTTCATTTGGTTTTAAATGAAAAATTGCATGTTTCATAGCTATTTTGGCAACATATTTTAGCATAATTATGTTTGCATGCTTTTTTTAAGATTTTCGAATAAATGTGTAAAAAGTAAAAGATTTTCTTCTGGCTAAGACGTTTCTCGATAATCAACAGGCTTCTAACATTTATTGATTAGAAAAATCGTACCAATTCCCCAATTTGTTGAGAGCTCCATATGGAAAGAGTCAAATATCTGGAGAATGACTAGTTAATAAGTTATTAATAATGATACCCATTTATTTCGAGTTAAAAAGCATTAACAAAGTATTCACTCATTTAATAATAAATGGATTATTTCATAATAAAGATAGTATCACGTCTATTCTTAATCTATATAAATAAAATTGAAAATCTGTCTGTATGTCTGTTGGTCCCATCATCACGGGAGAACGTCTGAACCAAATTTGAAGAAATTTTGTGGATAGCCTGGAAATAATCCCATTTAAAATTTAGTCTATGTTTGGAGTTTCTACAATCAGTGGTTCTCGAGATATTATTAAAAACGAAATTTTCGTTTGTCTCATCATCACGGGAAAACGACTGAATTGAATTTGATGAAATTTTGTGAATAGCCTTGAAATAGTCACCCATAAATTTAGCCCAAGTTTCGAGTATCTAAGATCAGGGTTGTCGAGATATTAATGAAAAACGAAACTTTTTCCTAGGGATTCTACTCTAACTCTGTGGTTTATCCAAATGAAAATCTTGAAAATCGTTTGAAAGTGAATTAAAACTTTATCTCTGAGTTTAATGGGAGTTTTTTTGCGCTAATTAATCACTTTCTGAAAACATGAATTGTTTGAAACATGATTTAAATGGGAAATCTATCTCCAGGGTTTATTTTTCAGAAGCTTTTACTGAACAATGAAAAGGTTAAAGAAATCTAAATGGTTATTCAATTTCGCAATTTATGAGGAAGATTCTCTCTCATGTCATGTTGCTCAGAGGCGCAATTAAATTAAATCTGTCTGTTAATTTTAATTATTATTTTTTAGATTTGAATAATAAATAAATGGATATAAAAATATATTTTGGAAAAGAACGATTTGATTTTTCTTATAGCATTTTTGACTAGATAATATCAATTACGGTCTTCCGTTTTAAACATTATTATTATTGATATTTTCGGGGATTATTGATTCAGGGATTATTGATATTTTTAAGTTATTATGCAATTGTTTTGTTATAACAAAAACTATTTAAACTCATATATTGTACGTTGTACGAGTAATCTTCTACAAATACTCGGGTATATCTTGCAATCTACGAGAATATAAGTAGTACAGGTATATTGGCATATGTTTTGATATATATTGGCATATATTGGAATCAATTACGACCGTCTGGTATAACGAGTACGGGGATTATTGATATTTTCAATTTATTACGTCATATCTTTTATTTTGGCAAAGATATTTCAGACTCATATTGTAATACGGGTAATCTTCTACTAACACACTGGCATATTTTCTTATCTGCGACAATATAAGTAGTACGGGGTTGCATATATTGATTCAATTCCTTTTTTTTTGTAAATTTGCTTAAAAAAGGGGCCAGGATGTTTTATTTTTAATTACGCCCTTGAAGATAATTTTGCATAGTGAGAACAGATATTCTTAATCTTCTCTTTAGGAGCAATAAATTTAATATTTTAACAGAATTTGCACATGATTGCAAATTATGAGTTTCTTTATATTATATACTCCGTACGAAGAACGGGTATGCTGCTAGTTCAGTTATAAAATCAACGGCACAACATCATAGATAAAAAGTTATTTAATAAAATCATCCTACAAGACGAGCATAACTTTAAAAAATCCAAAGAGCTTTCGGGCATTACTATACCTTTTATCAGTGGCTATACGAATTAGTAAACGCAGAAAGCTTATATGTAGACCAAATCAGCAGACAGATTTGCATAAATAAACACAATAGGGCAATGGTAGTACAAGCAAGCTATTAAAATTAATCAATTACAAATATAATTATAGAGGTTATACCCAAGATATTTAATTTAACACGTGTTAAATATTTTACAAAGAAAAGACACAATTCAAAAATGCAGCCAAGCACAATTACAATAAAATGATGTCAAAGATAAATGTAAGATTCACAGTAACTGTAAGGTATGCATGTCAGATCTCTTCACAGTTATCTGTGACATCATTTTATTGCAATTGTGTATTTGACTGTATATTTGAATTGTGTCTTTTCTTTGTAAAATGTTTACCACTTGTTCAAATTAAATCTCTTGGGTATAGCCCCTAAATTTATATGTGTAATTGATTAATTTTAATATCCAGCTTGTACTACTATTATTTTGTGTTTATTTATGCAAATTTGTCTGCTGATCTGGTCTATATATAAGCATCCTGCATTTACTGTTTCATATAGCCACTGATGAAGGGTATAGTAATGCCCAAAATCGCTCTGAATTTTTAAAGCTATGTACATCTTGAAGGATGATTTTATTAAATGACCTTTTATCTATGGTGTTGTGTCGTTGAATTTTGAACTGAGATTATTTCATTTTTTATGAACTTAGCTCAAATTCACTAAATATCTAAAGAACGGCGTATGTTATTGTTTTATATATGATGGTATTCGCTTTTGTATAGCAAGGCATGTATTAAGTATTAATTTCCGTGTAACATTTTTATATGTAATCAGATTTTTCTGACTTTTTATATTTCGATTCTCTAAAAGTAATCTTTGAAAAATTGAAGGTTTCCCCCATGGGCCCTCTACACAGAAAATCAATTAGTCTGTAGCGTTTGAAATAATCATGATAAATTTCCTTCGATTCTATCAATTTGCTTGAGAGATCTTGTAGTCATTAAAATAGTATATTAAAATCGGTAGAATATATCATTAAAATGATAGATTTTTATGGAGGGATTCCTCAAACGTATATATCCATTAAAATCCGGGAGGCAACATTTTGACTCTATCACAATAAGCAAAGCAAAAATCAGGGAAATGAATGAAAGATCGTCCAGATTTGAAGTTGCACTTTGATCTGAAATCTAAAGGAAAATACAGGTTCCATTTCAAATATAGAAGAAAATAATAATATTGTTTCTGTTACGGCCATTTTAAGACTTTCGTAGGTGCATAGGTACTTTTATTTATACACAGTAAATACAAATATTTGCATGATACGAATATACTAAACACACCTTAACATTCAAATATTTTGAAATACGGTAGGTGAGCTAAATATATATATATATATATATATATATATAAATAAAAATACATAAAATGACTTAAAAAGCCAAACTCGCTTCCAAAAACTTAAAAGAACATTATATATACAACGGTAAAGCGCCATGCTGCTTTATACAAGTGTATAACCATATAATCTCCCAAAAAGGACAAGTACCTATATACCCATAAAGATGATTAGATTTATCGGAAATTTATTTCTCGATTGGTCTAACGAGTGCGTGAAAGAGGAAGCATATATACTGTAGGTGGACCAGGTACAAGGTCTACTGAAAGGAAAAGTTGACCAAAGATTGTACGGAAACAGCTGAAGTTCTCCCCCTCCCTTTGCAACTGACGTCACTGTTCCCAAAAACAGATCCGTAGTCCGTAGCTGTCATCAGAAAAGAATTGAATACCTCAGCATTTATCTTAATTTAAAGGTGCATCATATAGTACATTGAAATTTCTACAGAGTAAAATGATAGATTTGATTTTATTGTTTCTATATAAAAGCAAAATATAAGAGCATAATATACAAGAAAAATCAATCATGCATAAAGCATTGATTATGAAACACTTTCCAACTTCAATGCAATTTTATTTAAACATCTCTAAAATACGATACATTCCTCAGTAATATTTTGAAAATTATCACAATACTACATTAATTTATTATACTTGAAAATATATTTCCCGTAAATTTTTGCATTTCTGTTAGTTCCTTGCCCTGTTCTTTCATCATTTCTACTTCTTGGGTTAAAATTCCTGAAGAACATTTAAAATTTTTCGTTCATAATTTTAAAGTACTAATGCTTGGCAAAGAAATTTCAATTTGCTCTCTAAGATGGCAGCATGCTTTCGATGATCCTAAGAACTAAGGATTTAGCTATATCTTCAATTTCCCACTTCTTTTATCATTATTCAAAATTCGCAAAATCTAACCTGATGTGAAATATTTTGGATGGACTTTTGCAATTTCATTTTTAATATTCTCATCATCTTTCTTCTTTAAATGACCACTCTGTGCTTCGAAAAAATTTAATTCTGCTTTTCTTCTCTCATTGTCTTCTCGCATCAGTAAAATGTGCCCCATACACTAATAAGGTGATGTACAAAATTTCAGCATTTTATCACAAAATGTCCCAGAGATAAGTTTAAATAAAGTTGGTGTGGAATTAACCACAAATTAAAATGTAAATGTTTACAACCACTGCAAATGACGCAACGCAGAAATGCATCATAGGCAAATAATATCTGCTTATCTTTGTATTTATTTACAAGTTTTCAAAAATATGCTTCCTGAAAAATGCCTTAAAATTTTACATGATTAATTACAGAATAAAACTTGGAAATGGCACAATCAAAATGAACATTAAAAGAACTTAGAAATGTATGCATAAGCAAATATCTGCCTTTGAACGGCGCGTCACACAATCGCAACAGAAGCATTATCACATGAGAAAGTTGTTTTTGCTCTGCCATTCTTACGCAAGCGTAACGCGCGCAGCCTGAGCGACCCTTAAGTATTTTACATTTCTGTTACATTTTGAGAGTGTAGTTAGCCTGTACCGACAGTATGTCTCAATACAGCAACAAATAACTTTTCAAATGCTTGTGCTATACAGTTTATGCAATCGCAATGCAGGGGCGGCTAGTGCATAGGCACTGCGGTACTGCGTGAGCGACAGTGCTCTCTTTTCCTCGCAGCCTGGCGTGCAGCTTCCTACTTGCGCATGCGCACAACAGTCAAACACCACGCCGTTGGAACTGTGAAGTGTGGTGTTTGACTGTTGTGGGCATGCGCACATAGGAAGTCACATGCGAGGCTGCGAGAGAGAGAGAGAGAGCACTGTCGCTCCCTCAGTGCCTATGCACCCTATCGCAATGCTAACGAACGAAACTGCACGGAAATATCAAAGTACTTTTCCCAATTCTCGACATCCTTCTGGGAGATTTATTTCCCGATTGGTGTAATGAGTGCGTGAAAGAGGAAGCATACATCCTGTAGGTGGACTAGGTACAAGGTCTACTGAAAGGAAGGGTTGGCCAAAGATTGTACGTAAACAACTGAAGTTATCCCCCTCCCTTTGCAACTGGCGTCACTGGTCCCAAAGACAGATCCGTAGTTCGTAGCTGTCATCAGAAATGAATTGAATACCTCAGCATTTATCTTAATTAAAAGGTGCATCATATAGTATATTGAAATTTCTACAGAGTAAAATGATAGATTAGATTTTATTGTTTCTATATAAAAGCATAATATACAAGAAAAATAAATCATGCATAAAGCATTGATTATGAAACATTTTCCAACTTCAATGCAATTTTATTTAAACATCTCTAAAATGCGATGCATTCCTCAGTAATATTTTTAAAATTATCACTATACTACATTAATTTATTATACTTGAAAATATATTTCCCGTAAATTTTTCATTTCTGTTAATTCCTTGCCCTGTTCTTTCATCATTTCTACTTCTTGGGTTAAAATTCCTGACGAACATTTAAAATTTTTCGTCCATAATTTTAAAGTACTAATGCTTGGCAAAGAAATTTCACTTTGCTCTCTAAGATGGCAGTATGCTTTCGATGATCCTAAGAACTAAGGATTTAGCTATATCTTCAATTTCCCACTTCTTTTATCATTATTCAAAATTCGTAAAATCTGACCTGATGTAAAATATTTTGAATGGACTTTTGCAATTTCACTTTGAATATTCTCATCATCTTTTTTCTTTAAATGACCACTCTGTGCTTCAAAAAAATTTAATTTTGCTTTTCTTCTCTCATTGTCTTCTCGCATTTTTCGTAAGTAAAAGTTATGCACTTGATCAGTTATGCACTTTCAGTTATGCACTTGATGATTTCTTCAGCATCGAATACTTTTCCTTTTAAAGAATTTATTTCAAATAATAATTTCTGATTTTTAAAATATAAATTTTGCCTTTCTATTTCCTTTAAATCACCTGACTGAACAACCACTAACATATTCTCAAAAATATTTGAAATCTGCTCTACATCTTGAATATTTAGCAAATCATTCATTGCCTTCTTCTCAGTTCTTTTATGATGTCGAAGTTTACGATCAGCATTTTGAGAAAATTTGTGAAATGATGCATTTTTGCTTGAATTGCCGTTTCTGCAAAGAGCTACCGCACTGTAAACCACAACCAAATCCAAAACAGCTATGTCATCAAACTAATATCCGTGCTCTATGTCTATTTTTCCCCCACGCTTCGGAAGGGACCAATGACGTCAGTAATTCCACTAAGTAGGCTCAGCGGACTAAGTAGGCTCAGACTTCACACAACTGATGTAGAAATTGATATTTTAGATTACTTTTGCAGTCATCCATATGTTCATACCGCTGCTTCAGAACGTACCGCGTGCAACAGTGTGGAGAATACTGAGACTGAATAAATGGCATCCGTTTAACATTCATGGTGTGCAAGGACATGAGCCAACAAATTATCAACATCGTCTAGATTTTTACTTTCCCTACAATACATGGTAATGTATAGGGAAAGTATTGGAATCATGCCGAAAATCGCAACTCGAGTTTTCGACGGATCTACACGTTTCGAGACCTCTAGAATACGAAAAAACCATTTTTAGCGTGACGTCTGTGTGTGTGTCTGTCTGTTTGTCTGAGTGCCTGTGTGTCTGTCTGTGCGTCTGTCTGTGCAGATTTTGTATCCACTCTAACTAAAAAACTAATGGACCGAATTTTACAAAATTTTGTAGGTAAGTCACTTGTGGGCGGGGCTGGTGCTGATTAGTTTTGGATACGATTCGGAATAAGAGAACCCGCCTTTTTTGTGAAATGGCCCGCAAAAGCTTGTATCCACTGTAGCTGAAAAACTAATGAACCGAATTTCACAAAATTCGGTAGATGAGTCACGTATAGGTCACTCTGGTGCTGATTAGATTTTGGTACGATTCAGAAAAAAATAACCTGCCTTTTTTTGCAAAATGGCCCGCAAAAATTGCCAAAATCTAAAATAAAAAACTGGGTACACTCAAATATATCCATTAAATGCTGATTTAATACGTAATTTTTAACGACGAAAAGAATAAGACCAACCCCATTACACTAGGACTAGCCGTTCTCAAGATATTTTAGTTTTTCGTACTTTCCGTACGCCACATTTGAAAATAAGTCCGGTTATCGAATGAGAACGAAATTTGAATTAAAAGTGAAATAAATTTAATTAAAATAAAGAGAACGTTAATATAAGTCTGCAGGGAAAGTCATGTGCTGCTCACATCAAATTTTTGTAATTGGGCTCTAAATCAGGAAGATGCAAATACCTCTCTCCTGAAAAACGTAATTTGAACTGACAAATGTTGTTTTAAACATGATGGGTGAAAAAATCCTCAAAATGAACACTTCTAGTCTGACACAAATCCATTCGTGGTACGTGATATTCATCATCAGAAACAATTTTCTGTGAGTGTATGGTATAGTATTTTCAGAAACCGTTTACTTGGACCCATAATGTATGATGGTACATTGACAGGTGACAGATATGTTAATGAGATTCTGAATGTGGTTATTCTGATTTTGTGGATGAACTGCCCCCTAACAGTACTTCTACGTGAGTGGTTTCAACAGGACGGATCTCCAGCTCACCATACTACAGTTGTGAAACACTGGTTAAATAACGAGTTTCAAGACAAGTGGATTGGCTTGCATGGGTCAGCCGAATTTCCACCTACATTACTTGATTTAACACCTATGGATTTTTATTTGTGGGGTCGAGGACGCACAACTGTTTATCTGTCACCTCCCTTAAATAAAGCAAAGTTGCAACAACGCATTCAAGATGGTTGTCGTGACATCACTGAGCAAGAACTTAATAGAGAGCACAGAAGTGTTATCAAGCGAATGCAGATCTGTATTGACATGGATGGGAAACATCTTGAACAAACTTTGTAATCTTTATGTAAAGTCATTAGTTCTACACAGTGTAGATATTTTGTACCCATAAATAGCAAAATTACTATTTATTCATGTAATCATTGTTTACTTTCGTAATTTGTGTATAACCCCTGAAGCGCGATCTGCCGACATGATTTTTACTCTCTGAGAACCCATGTCGATGCATCGGAAAGTGGTTTAAGTCAACATTTTTGTCTTTTCATATCTCTGGGACTTTTTAAGATAAAATGCTGAATTTTGTACATCAACTTATTAGTGTATGGGGCCCATTTTACTCATTGAAAATATTTTTATACGGGGGCTGTATAAAAATTTAAATTTTGTATTTCTTAAAATTTAATTCCCTTGAAAATTTTAATCGATTTCATAAAATTATGTAAATTTTTTTACGCAACTTTGTAATTTATTATACATGTCTAAGATAAATATTTAAGGTATAAAGCCGAGGGCAACCGACACCCTGCATATATAAGTATATATATATGTGTGTGTATGTATATATGCATATATATATGTGTATGTATATATGCATATATATATATTGTATGGCTGTCCTGATGAGAATGCAATTTCGAACTAACCGCCATTTTTTGTGTAGTTTCAATTGATTGTTCTCTATTCTTAATCTCTTATCTTGAGCTGATTATTATTGCCTATTCTCATTTTTGCCGAGTTTTATTTTTATTTACTTTTATATACTTTTAATTGTGATTTTTGAATCCTAATATTCTTCTCATCCCCCTTTCCATTGTAGTGATATGTTACCTTCTATCTTTATCCTTAGTCTTGGCTTATAGTTACTCATTTGTAACAGATATGCTAGAGATGGGTTTTTTTGTACATACAGTAGTTTATGCATAATTTTCGATTAAAATCCTTCAATTTTTATTTATATATATATATATATATATATATATATATATATATATATATATATATATATAGAATGAATCACGCGCCCAGATATCTGCATCTTTGGACTGGTTTTGCTCTTTTAGAGCTCTTCATCAAGTAATATCCGATAATTTGAATGACAGCAAAACTTGATATGTGTCGCAAATTTGATGCAGTTTATGGTGACCTCTGAATTCAGCCATGGCATGCAACCGGGTTATTTCATGCTGAGTAGCAAACCTAGAAACTACAATTTCGTGATTCCTGTCCTTAGGAATGTGAAGAGAATGAAATTCAAACTTAATGGAAAAACTTAATTATTGATTACGTGAAGACTTAAATTATTTATCTTTGCTTTTGACCCCAAATATCCGAATACATATTTTAAATTAAAATCGGCAGAAACTTTAAAACAAAATAATAAAAACAACCAAATTCGGTAAATTAAAATATCTTTAATTGTAACACCATTTATGATGTACTTAAAATTACAAATCCAGAGCGCTTTCGGACGACAGTACGTCCTTCATCAGTGGCAATTACATATCAAGAACGCTTTCGGACGTCACTTCAGTGGCAATTACAAATCAAGACCGCTTTCGGATGTCACTACGTTCTTCATCAGTGGCAACTGCAAATCCAGAACGCTTTCGGACGTCACTACGTCCTTCATCAGTGGCAATTACAAATCCAGAACCTTCCGGACTTTCACTACGTCCTTCATCAGGAACAAAATAGTCTTACACGTTAAGGCCTTTTAATTTACAAATTTGGTTGTTTTCATTATTTCACTTTTAAGTTTTTGTTAAATTGGCGTGTTTTCATACATTTTGTGTAAAATTTTTTATTTTTTATTTTGGAATGCATTCGCTTTTTTTATCAAGTGAAATGTCGTAGATCCTGAAAGGTTCTTAGGCCCTACTCACTGCGCCTACTTAGCCTAATGGATAAAGCGGTTGCGGTTCTCGTTGTTTCAAGATTGTCGCCTAGCTAGAAGGAGATTCAGGATTTATGTACCGATGGGATAAGGCCTCTATACAATACTTTGCAGTTTATATGAATTATCTGCAACACCCCTTCTTCTATAATCTATGCAAAACTGTATTAACTTTTCTTTAATATTCTACATAAAACTCATTTCCTTCCATTCATTCAAAATGAGAAGCGATTCAAAAGAAAGTATAAAACAAAGCAATCTTTTAAAATACTTCTTGAAAAAGTATTAATGTTAAGAAAAATGTCATTGTGCCTACATTTATCCGTATTAAAGTATTTCAGTATTTCTGGGAATAATTTATCTTTTTAAGATTCTATGAACTTCTTTTGATATGTTCCAGGACTGTAAACTGGACGTAATATTTTGTTCAATTTAGCGGTGATATTAGAAAAAAAGGACTGGACGTCGGAAATTACATTGAAAATGCTTAAAGTTAAAAAATATTATTTTCGTTTTCTTTATTAAAAAATCTGATGTAGACAGCACATGATTTTCCTTATATAATGCAATAAATCTGCTTCTATAACAATGAACAAATGATGTATAAGATCCACGGTCCAGTGTTTTTAAAGTTGAATTGTACTTTAAAGCTTTTTTGGATGACAACATGAACCAATTTCGAAGTATCCAATTAACTTATATTTCAGACAATGCTGACAATTATCAATATTGATAGCATCCTCAATAAGCAATATAGCCCATATATTAAAATATTTTAATAATTAATTCATCAAAAAGGCGTTAGTTTCATTTTTGCAATTTAAACGATATTTTTCTTTGGCGATATTTCGCTACATCTGATGTGAGCAGCATATGACTTTTCTGCATAATTCAAATACTTTACTTCTTACAATGCAAAATAGTGATGGACAGTACCCACTGTATAATAATAATAAATATAATAATGGTAAGTATAGTAAGTCATTTAGTACTTTTCTGGATGACAAGTAAAATTATACCAAATTAAATAATATTTCGCATAAATATAACTTCAGAGTTGTAAATATTGCTAAATCTTCTAAGCAATATACTCTTATATTAAATATATTAATATATGATTAAATCATAAATTCGGCGCCATTTCCGTAATTTTACCGTTATTTTTGGCAATTTGGCGACAGCTTCATCAATTTGGCACCACATTAAAAAAGTCGCCAATATAATATTTTTTTGTCAAATTAGTCTCCAAAGTCGCCAAATTTATCATCAAGTGTTACATATTTGAAGATACTCACTACTGCTCAATTTCATGTAATTTTTTAAATACATTTATTTGTAAAACATGCAATATGTCGAGAACAGTTCAGGCTAGCACTCTAAAATTTGTGCCATTCATTTTAGAATAAACAATTACATATAAAATAGATATTTTATGTAATATAATTAAATATCTTGATCTTTAAGGATTTTTTAAAAAATCGTGAGAGTTCAATCGTGCTTAAAATCAATAAACTTCCAGTACTCATGAATCATAATAATCGTATCAAATTATATTCGAAACGCTCCATTCGTTCGTGATATATTATATCCACAGACTCACAAGCACACACACTAACAGGCACATGCACCTACACATACTCACACATACATAGAGACATCACCTCAAACCGTTCGATTCGAGTTCAGGTATGATTAAAACGTACTTCTGTTGTAAACTAACTTCATTTCGAAATTTCGCCTCAGTCACAATACTTCCCCTATACATTATGCAGAGAAAGTAATCTGACTCATATTTAAGCAATAGGGATTTGACTACCGATCTGACTCATTTTTAAGCAATAGGGAATAGTAGACTGACTATATGTAGGAAAGTAGTAAGGACTTACACTCTGGTTATAATTTCTGTTTTGGTGCCATACGATACGACTCATATTTTTACGTCAACGAAAAAATCTGATATTACGAAAATTTGAATTAAAAATGATGATGACGATGGAAAGTAATAATTAAAACACTGATGTGGGCAACACATGACTTTCCTTATAAAATGCAATGAATTTACTACTTTTACAGTTACCGAAAAATGTTATTCTTATATCAGATACTTTTCCAAGATATGAAATTTTCTTCAATTAGTCGTCATTTTCATTGATTTAGCGTCATATTTATCCTTTTAGCGAGGTTTTCGTTAATTTGGCACCATTTAAAAATGTCGTTAAGTTGGCGACGTTCCGTTGAATTCGTCGTCAAAATGTCGCTAAGCGTTATGGACGGAGAAATAAGTTATTCTTACAGCAGATAAATGACTATTGTGCGTTCAAATACAAACGTATTACTCAAAGTATATTTTCTCGTGAATGGAACGAGTTAGATCCATTAGAATGATGTCACCAAATTTACCGCATGATATTACATATGAAAAGTAAACATGTTTCTCAACAGTTAATATATTTTTTTAATTTATGGGATTTTTTTGATAAATTTATTGAAAAATGTGCAATATCTCGAGAACCGTTCATGCTTGCGTTCTAAAGTTTATGTCAATCGTTTTCTCAGAAAAAATTACATAAGAAATGTCTATTGCGTAACTTTATTAAAGGTTTTGATTTTTTGATGATTTTTTCAAAACTTCTCTCGAAAATTTAGGGGGGTTCTGAACATTCGATTGCGTTTTAAAACAATAGGCTTCCAGTAGTCCTCGATTGTGATTTTTGTCCCAAATTTCATTTGAATCGCTCCCTTCGTTCGTCTGTTATCGTCTCCACAGACTCACAGACATATACACACACATACTTTCACACACACACATAATTTGACACACACACACACACACAGAGACATCATCTCAAAAATGTTCGATTCGTTATCAGGGATGCTTGAAACGTGCTCTCCCGTCGAAAACTCGAATTCGAATTTTCGACCCCGTCATAGTACTTTCCTTTACATTATGTATATAAGGAAAGTAAAAAAAAATTAAGAACCACTTTTTAAAGTGATCGAGCATTTCCATTCGAGCCAGAATCCCCGATTTAGTTTCATTTGATCAGTCTTAGCTTCAAGATCAGAGAAAATTCGAAGCATAACGATACGAAAGCATAACGATACGAAAGCATAACGATTACGAGCATTAAGCATACCGATACGAAGCTAAGACTGATCAAATGATCAGTTCATTTAATCAGTCTTAGCTTCAAGATTAGAGAAAATTCGAAGCATAACGATACGAAAGCATAACGATTACGAGCATTAAGCATACCGATACGAAGCTAAGACTGATCAAATGATCAGTTCATTTAATCAGTCTTAGCTTCAAGATTAGAGAAAATTCGAAGCATAACGATACGAAAGCATAACGATTACGAGCATTAAGCATCACGATACGAAAGGATTTATAGAACACTTACAATATTTGCAGAGCCCACTTCGACAATAAGATCTTGCAATTTTGCCCCAGTAACTCAACGGTAGAGTGTCGGCTGGCCAGTTCGAAGATCCATGGTTCGATTCACGGATGGAGCAGCAAGGTTCCTTACAACGGTACCCTTTACAAATCAACCCTGTAGGTTAGTGAAAAGATGTCTGAGATCTGAAAGTGACCGTAGTACGACTAGCACGGATTTAGTGGATATTGGGGATATTGAGAGCTGATTTTAAATTGAGAAGATAACGAACAAGCAGGAAGCCAAACTGGAGGATAAAAATCGCGTAAAGAGCTTTACCTGAGGTAAAAATGGCAGGGGTGGTCAGTCATATTGTAAGTTATACGCCAATCAAACATTTGAGAGGGGAGAATGCAGAGTCCACATCGACAATAAGAACTTGCAATTTCATTCCAGTAGCTCAACGGTATGGCAGGATTATATACGAACTCACCACGGCAGCCGTGGCGGCTTGTGCCGATATTAAGGTGAGCCGATTGCAGGTTTCATTCTCTCGCATCCAGAAAAGCCATAGCCAGGGAAACGTACTCGGCAGAAGCATTCACCGGGCACGGTCCGAAGAATTACCCACCGAGACCAACCCCAGTCGCCGGCCAGATCTAGACTCAGGTCATGAATAGACGCAGTCCATGCGATTACAGCCACCTGGAAGAGTCCGAGGTCGTATTGCCTCGCCGAAGCTCGACAGCCGGATCCCCGGATTTATTTGTCCCCCAGGTTGGAGTATCAGAGCTACAGAGCTAAGATCCGTTCACCATTCAGAGTGGGCCGCCGCGGGAGGGGGGCGGGGGCTCAACGGTATGGCATTGGCTGGCCAGTTCGAAGATTAAGGGTTCGATTCCCGGTTAGGGCACCAAGGTGCTTTACACATTTTGCCTAATGTGCGCTATTCTATTTTTATGCTTAAATTTGAAATGGTTTTTGACTGTTAGAATTTTGATTGTGTAGATGCCACATTTAGTAACCACTAGCCATTGAAAACGCGCGAAGCGGATGAAATCTCTTGTTGGAAATATACAATTAATCCAAATTTCCAACTTAATAAAAATCCCTCTAAATAGATAATTTTTGCCTCAAATGTAATCATTACATATTTTCAAAATCTATCGACATTAAACTTACTAAGATATTTTTGAAGTGTCAATATTTTGTTTTAATATCTAATTGTATTCCGGAATTAAAATTTTAACATATTTTCAGCTAAAACGTCCTGACATATTTTGATAAGATGCAAAATTTCGTTACACTTGCAAAACATGCTACCCTGCTCTTCTGAAGACAAATATTTATTTAAAAGGAATTAGAGTTATGCGCTGTTGGTACACTCTAAGGTGGATGTGTAACTAATTGAGTTCTGCTTAATTAAGACAGTGGGAAATATATTAAAAACTTTTCGTTTAATAGAATCTGCTGCGAAAATTTTTCAAAATTAAATAGTGGAATATTGTTTAAATATGCGAGATTCGAAGCGAGATTCCCAGTTTTATGTAAATAAACTGATTTTATCAATAAAGTATGTAGAAATAAGATAAATATTGTCGAATTCTTCGGGTTAGCGTGCAGTATTTGTATAATTTGACTGACTCACGGGGTGAGTGAGGGGAGGGGGTGACTTATCAAAATTAGCGAGCACCGTCACTATAGCAAGAATCTTGGTCTTGGTGCCATTCCATTCAACACAACTCAGAAACCAAAGGAAAACTCTTAAGATTTAAAAAATCTCAATTAGAGGTGACGATGCAATGGAATAATAAAAATCTGATGTGGGCAACACATGACTTTCCTTATATAAAGCAATGAATTTACTACTTTTACAATAAAAAATAGGTTTTTCTTATAGTAGATATTTATATTCTTTCCAATATATAGAATTTTCGTCAATTAGTCGTTATTTTCATTGATTTAGTGTCATTTTTATCCATTTGGAGAGATTTTTGTTAAATTGGCAACACATTAAAAAAGTCGCCAAGTTGGCAACATTCCGCCAAATTTGCCGCCAAAATCTCACCAAGCGTTATGGACGGAGACATAAGTTATTCTTATAGCAGATAAATAACTGTTGGCGTTCAAATACAAAAGTATTACTCAACGTATCTTTTCTCATGAATGGAACGAGCTAGATCCACGAGAATGACGTCACCCAATTTATCGCATGATATTACATATGAAAAGTGAACATGTTTCTCAACAGTAATATATATATATGTTTAATTTATGGAATTTTTTGATAAATTTATTTAAAAATGTGCAATATCTCGAGAACGGTTCAGGCTAACGTTCTAAAGTTTATGTCAATCGTTTTCTAAGGAAAAAATTACATAAGAAATAGCTATTTGTGTAACTTTATTAAAGGTTTTGATTTTTTGATGATTTTTCAAAATTTCACTCGAAAATTTAGGGGAGTTCTGAACATTCGATTACTTTTTAACACAATAGGCATCCAGGATTCACGGATTGTGATTTTTGTACCAAATTTCATTCGAAACGCTCTATTTCTTCGTGAGATATCGTCTCCACGGACTCACTGACACACACACACACACACACACAAATAAACACACACAAATAAACACACACACACACGCACACACACACACTTTCACACACACACATATTTTCACACACACACACAGACACAGTTATAACCTCAAGAATGTTTGATTCGTGATCAGGGAAGCTTGAAACGTGCTCTCCCGTCGAAAACTCGAATTCGAATTTTCGACCCCGTCACAATGCTTTCCTTATACATTATGTTTACAAGGAAAGTAAAAATTGAAATCTGCTTTACTTAATTTTCCAGCAATTCCATTCTAGTTATAATCTGAATTTCAGTTTCATTCAATCCGTCTCATCTTTGAAGTCAGCGAAAAAAAAAAAAAAAAATTCAAAAATGCAAATTGTGAGTGGTGGGGGGCGTAGCAAAAGAATAATTAAAAAATTCAAAACTACTTTTCAAAATGATCCAGCACTTCCACTCGAGCTAAAATATCAGTTTCAGTCATGTTCAAACTGTCTCAGCTTTTGGAAAATTGAATTAGGGGTGACGACACAATGGGATTTTAAAAAAACTTACACCAAATTGCTTCTCAAAAATGAGCACATTTCATTTTTATTCTAAAATTTGAAATAATGTGGTGGTGGTTTTAATATTCAGAACTTTTATTAAGTGTATTGCTGTCACATGCAGTAACCGCTATCCCTTAAGAACGAAGTCAACGAACAAAGTCAAGAAACTTGAAATCAAAAATACGAAATGGATACTCATAGAAGAAACAGAGGGTTGGACTCTTAATCCGTCAAATCGTGGATTATGAGTCCAACAATCAAGGTTTTGTATAAATAACTCGATCGGGAGTATTTCGTATTGGAAGATGGTTCCACTTCGATTTGTAATGCACAAGAGGAAACATCATGCATTTTATATATAGAAAAGAATATATATTTTCGTAATAATAATTCAATTGATAGAGCGTAGATTGTTCAGGTCAAAGTCAGTGGATTTAATCCACGGTTTTTTACAAGTTTTTACTTTCCTTATATGCATAATGTATAAGGAAAGTATTGTGACAGAGTCGAAAATTCGAATTCCAGTTTTCGACAAGGGCGAGCACGTTTCAAGCATCCCTGATCACGAATCAAACATTTTTTAGGTGATGTCTGTGTGTGTGTGTGTGTGTGTGTGTGTGAAAGTATGTGTGTGGGTGTGTGGGTGTGTGTCAGTGAGTCTTTAGAGACGATATCTCACGAACGAATAGAGCTATTTTAATGAAATTTGATACAAACATCACAATCCATGAATACTGGAAGCTTATTGTTTTTTAATGCAATCGAATGTTCAGAACCCCCCTAAAATTTCAAGTAAAATTTTGAAAAAATCATCAAAAATTCAAAACCTTTAATAAATTTACGCAAATAAGCATTTCTTATGTAATTTTTCCTTCGAAAACGATTAACATAAACTTTAAAACGCTAGCATGAACCGTTCTCGAGATATTGCACATTTTCCAAATAAATTTATCAAAAAATCTCATAAATTAAAAAAACATATATTAACTGTTGAGAAACATGTTCAGTTTTCATATGTAATATCATGCGATAAATTGGGTGACATTATTCTAGTGACTCTAGCTCGTTCCATTCATGAGAAAAGATACTTTGAGTAATACTTTTGTATTTGAACGCCAATAGTCATTTATCTGCTGTAAGAATAACTTATTTCTTCGTCCATAACGCTTGGCGAGATTTTGGCGACGAATTTGGCGGAATGCCGCCAACGTCGCGACTTTTTTAAATGCCGCCAAATTAACGAAAATCTTGCCAAATAGATAAAAAAGACGCTAAATCAATAAAAATGTCGACTAATTGACGAAAATTCAATATCGTATAAAGAATATAAGTATGTACTATAAGAAACACTGATTTTTTTTTTGCTGTAAAAGTAGTAAATTCATTGCATTGTATAAGGAAAGTCATGTGCTGCCCCCATCAGATTTTTTTTTCTTTAAATCTACATTTCTAAACTGACAAGAAAGTCAAATTTATTTCTTAACGTATTTTTCACTACGTGAGAAAGGGCTTTTAATTTACATTAAAAATTAAAACCTAATTATGACGGATAAGGCTGGTAGAATACAATTAAGATTTTACGAAAAAATAAATATATCAGAAGCATTTGAATCATTTCACTTAATTCACTCTAATGTTGCGTGTCACGTGATTTTTTTTTATCTTTGGAAAACCGGGAAATGGCGTGAGCTTATTTTGCGAAACATTTACGGTATTATGCTGTTTCCGATTTTTAATTTCCATAACATGTCCAGTGAATAAGAAAATTACTGAATGATAATTAAACACATAAATTGTCCCAGTTAATATTAAAAAATCTGATATGGACAGTACATGATTTTCCTTATGTAATGCAATGAATTTAATACTTTTACAGTTAAAAAAAATGTTATTCTTATGGTATAAACTTATATTCTTTCCAAGATATTAAATTTTCTCCAATTAGTTGTCATTTTCATTCATTTAGCGTCATATTTATCTACTTGGCGAGATTTTCGTTAATTTAGCAACATTTAAAAAATTCGCCAAGTTGGCGACATTCCACCAAATTCGACGCTAAAATATCACCAAGCGTTATGGACGGAGAAATAAGTTATTCTTACAGCAAATAAATGACTATTGTCTTTCAAATCCAAAATTATTACTCAGAGTATCGTTTCTTGTGAATGGAACGAGTTAGATCCACGAGAATGATGTCACCAAATTTATCACGCGATATTACATATGAAAAGTGAACAAGTTTCTCAATTGTTATTATATATATTTTTTAATTTATGGGATTTTTGGATAAATTTATTTGAAAATCGTACAATATCTCGAGAACGGTTCATGCTAGTGTTCTAAAGTTTATGTCAATTGTTTTCTAAGGAACAATTACATAAGAAATATCTATTTGCGTAACTTTATTAAAGGTTTTGATTTTTTGATGATTTTTTCAAAATTTCATTCAAAAATTTAGGGGGTTCTGAACATTCGATTGCGTTTAAAAACAATAGGCTTTCAGTATTCCTGGATTTTGATTTTTGTATCAAATTTCATTCAAATCGGCCCATTCGTTCTTCAGTTATTGACTACAAACACACACACACACACATACTTTCACACACACACACACACACACATACTTTCACACACACACACACACACAGACATCACTTCAAAAATGTTTGATTCGTGATCAGGGATGCTTGAAACGTGGTCTCCCGTCGAAAACTCGAATTCGAATTTTCGACCCCGTCACAATACTATACATTATGTATATGAAGAAAGTAAAAACATGTGTATATTTAATTACATAGAATGTAACAATTAGAAATTTCATTGGTTACTTAGCATCGTGATCAAATGGTATTGTAACTATTTAACGATTTGAAGGTTATGCAATTATTTTGCAAACCCCGAGTTCACCCTTAAAAGACACGAATTCCTCGTAGTTCTATCGTTTCAAATTTTTATTTTTCTGTTAGCTATAAGGTCGCCAATATTCTTTCCCGTCTCAATTTTAGGTGTGTCTTTAAACCTTTTTACAAAACTAATTTCCCTCGTCTTTAAGATTATATTCCTGCCTGAATCTTTGGCGTATTTATCACATCCCTTGCGAATGCGATGTTATCATGTCTGCCAAACAAAACGAGCTCTTTATTTCGTATTGAGGTGCTTATGAGCTATGCTTGCTCCCAAATAAGCGGTTTCTATGTCTGCAATTGCTGAACATTCTTGAGACGTTAATCATGTTTTTACTTTCCTTATATACAATAATGTATAAGAAAAGTATTGCGACGGGGTCGAAAATTCGAATTCGAGTTTCCGACGAGAGACAGCGTTTCAAACATCCCTGATCACGAATCGAACATTTTTGAGGTGATGTCTGTGTGAAAGTATGTGTGTGTGTGTGTGTGTATGTGTGTGTGTGTGTGTATGTGTGTGTGTTTGTGTCAGTGAGTCTGCGGAGACAATAACTAACGGACGAATGAACCGATTCGAACGAAATTTGGTACAAAAGTTGCAATCCGTAAATACTCGAAGCCTATTGTTTTTATACGCAATCGAATGTTCAGAACCGCTCTAAATTTTTGAATGAAATTTTGAAAAAAATCATCAAAAAATCAAAACCTCTAATAAAGTTCCACAACTAGATATTTCCTATGTAATTTTCATTAGAAAACGATTAAGATAAATTTTAGAACGCTAGCATGAACCGTTCTCGAGATATTGCACATTTAAAAAAAAATTATCAACAAATTATGTAAAATAAAAAAAAAATATTCCCCATTGAGAAGCATGTTTAATTTTAATATGTAATATCATGCGATAAATTTGGTGACATAATTCTCGTAAATCTTGCTCGTTCCATTCATGAAAAAATATACTTTGAGTAATACTTTTGTATTTGAACGCCAATAGTCATTTATCTGCTATAAGAGTAAATTATTTCACCGCCCATAACGCTTGGCTAGATCTTGGCGACGAATTTGGCGGAATGTCGTCAACTTGGCGACTTTTTATATGTTATCAAATTAAAGAAAATCTCCCCAAATAGATAACATTGCGCTAAATAAATGAAAATAACGACTCATTGACGAAAATTTAATATCTTGGAAAAAATATAAGTATCTACTATAAGAATAGCCTATTTTGTTTTTACTGTAAAAGTAGTAAATACATTGCATTATATAAGGAAAGTCATGTGCTGCCCACATTAGATTTTTGATTTTTCGAAAGCTAAGATCATTTTGATTCCTAATTCCATTTTTAAATTGGGTTTTCCTAAAAATTTCTCGATCTTATGCGAGTTCCGTTTATTTTTGTCGATTTATAAGCTTCAATGCTCTACATCTTTAATTGACATTCTTCTCTCTCGTTTTGTTCCTGAATTCGTCATTGTAACTCCTTAAATTCTTCCCTAGCAACGCTGCAATCACTTTTATTCAATGTAGAATAGTCACATTACTATAAACAGTTTTGACGTGTACACTCAAACACCTTTCCTTACCAAGTTAACGGGGTGGTTAAATACTTTCCAAGAAATCCTCCACTTTTAACTATCTGGGCGTATGTCCCATCGCTTTATTTTTGCACTGAATACATTTTTACTTTCCTTATATAAGATAATGTATAAGGAAAGTATTGTGACGGGGTCGAAAATTCGAATTCGAGTTTTCGAAGGGAGAGCACGTTTCAAGCACCCTTGATCACGAATTGAACATTTTTGACGTGATGTCTGTGTGTGTGTGTGTGTGTGTGTGTGTGTGTGTCTTTGGAGACGATAACTGACGAACAAACGGACCGATTCGAACGAAATTTGGTACAGAAATTACAATCTATGAATACTGGAAGCCTATTGTTTTTATACGCAATCGAATGCTCAGAATCCTCCTAAATTTTAGAGAGAAATTTTGAAAAAATCATCAAAAAATCAAAATCTCTAATAAAATTATGCACATAGACATTTCTTATGTAATTTTTCATTAGAAAACGATTAACAAGCATTTTAAAACGTTAGAACGTTAGCATGAATCGTTCTCGAGATATTGCACATTTTCAAAAAATTATCAAAAAGTATATAAAAAAAAAATATTTCCTATTGATAAAAATGTTCACTTTTCATATGTAATATCATGCGAAAAATTTGGTGACATCATTCTCGTGGATCTAGCCCGTTCCATTCATGAAAACAGATACTTTGAGCAATACTTTTGTATTTGAACGCCAATAGTCATTTATCTGCTATAAGAATAACTTATTTCTCCGTCCATAACGCTTGGCGAGATTTTGGCGACGAATTTAACGGAATGTCGCCAACTTGGAGACTTTTTGAAATGTTGCCAAATTAACGAAAATCTCGCCAAGTGGATAAAAATGACGCTAAATCAATGAAAATAACGACTATTTGCCGAAAATTCAATATAAGAATTTAATTTAAGAATAACCTATTTTGTTTTTTCTTTTACTGTAAAAGAAGTAAATAGATTGCATTATATAAGGAAAGTCATGTGCTGCCCTCATCAGAGTTTTAACAATGGCATGTTCAATATGCATGGGAATTTGAAGTAAAAATAGAATACATTTTTTCCGATCAATACTGCATTTACTTTTTTTCAACCAAAGTCTAACCTCACCAAAGTACTTTCATATCCCCTTCACAAAAAGCAACTTCATTTTTCTAAAAATACACACAGCTTTATAAAAAGTCTAACGATTTCCCATGTTTTCTGTGCGTGTGAAATGGGAATTGATAAATGACTCTTAAATAGCTTCTTTCTCGGAAATGAATAAAATATGAAAGCTCTTTTTTTTTTAATAATTTTGAAATATTATGTTTTGTTTTAAAATATTTTGATTGGAATATACTGCAAATAAAATTCTACGGAATTAATGTTTTTCTTTCTCATATGATTGAAATAGTGTTGTTTTTTCGAAACTTAGATGCTCTGATGATATAACTTTTATAATGAATGAACTGTATTAATATATAATGAACGGACTTTATTAATATATGAATTCTAGATTTGGAAGGATATAATTATTTCACGACCTCACGAATCATTTTCAAACGCTTTAGAAAGATGTTGATCTGTTTGTGTGCTTGTGTGTATGTATGTAGGTAAACATCCATCAAATTTTATCTATGTTTGTGAATTTCTTATTTATTTAATTGCTTTTATTAAAATATTTTCACAGTGACTATTTTATTGTCATAATCAAATGCACCAAATTTAACATAATACAGCTTATTTTTTAATTTGACAATTTCTTTAATTTGTTTCTCTGTTACTAACTTTCTGATAAGAAGCATATAAGAAGAGTTTTATTTTTTTCTTCTTCTCTTTTTTCCCTGGATGGACATCCCAGTGTGAATCTTCTGAATAAATCTATTCCATCCGGTCTACACCCAGCAAAAGTATTTTAACTTCAAGTGTTCAGAACATTAAAGTCATTATCACTTCATCTTAATTTTAATCTTATTCTAGGCCGCATCCTTATTGGCTTGACCATAAAGTTCATTTTTATGTTTCTCTCGTCGGCCATTTGGAGTACATGGTCAGCCCATTTAATTTTTTGTAATTTTATGAACTTAACATTGTCTAGTTGTTTTCAATACGTTAAAATATAGTTGTAAAGTGTTTATGACTTTGTTCATTCTGTCTGTCTGTCTGTCTGCCCGCTCGCACTATAACTGCCGCAAAAATGACTTTATTAAAATGAAATTTTAGTATGTTATTGAGACGGTCTGCGGGACATATGGGAATTTAAATTAATAGTACCACCCAATTAGTTTTGGATTGAACCCGGGTTTAAAAAATTAAATACATTGAGCCCTATGGCACCTAATTGTTTAAACATTTTTTAAGCGAATTTAAAATTCACAAATTGCTTCGAAAGTTTTAGGAAATATTCAAATTATCCCATAAAATATATATAAAAAATCAGCAAAATATGTTCGGTAGTTTTTTAAATAACAGTTACCTTACACCTTTCTGGTAGGTCGGACGGTCTGGGTAACAACAACAACCCATATAATAGGAAGAGATCCCCTGACCCACTTTAAAATAAAATTTGGCATTCATCTCTTTTCCCAGAGTAAAAATCGTGATTTTTAAGGTTCTTTTAAATTTATATTTTGTGTTGCATTCGTCCTAAAACCGCTTCATATTTGCATAATTTTTTGTGCATCTATATTCTGCGCCAACGCAATTACAATTATTTTGAGTTTAATTGATAATCAAACTTTGATTATTACTTTCCCTGCAATACATGGTAATGTATAGGGAAAGTATTGGAATCATGCCGAAAATCGCAACTCGAGTTTTCGACGGATCTACACGTTTCGAGACCTCTAGAATACGAAAAAACTATTTTTAGCGTGACGTCTGTGTGTGTGTCTGTGTGTCTGTGTGTCTGTGTGTCTGTGTGTCTGTCTGTCTGTCTGTGCAGATTTTGTATCCACTCTAACTAAAAAACTAATTGACCGAATTTCATAAAATTTGGTAAGTATATCACTTGTAGGCGGATCTGGTGCTGATTAGTTTTGGGTATGATTCGGGATAAAAGAACCCGCCCTTTTTTGCGAAATGGCCCGCAAAAGCTTGTATCCACTCTAGCTAAAAAAGTAAAGGACCGAATTAAACAAAATTCGGTAGGTAAGTCACTTGTGGAACACCCTGGTGCTGATTAGATTTTGGTAAGATTCGAGAAAAAATAACCTGCCTTTTTTAGCAAAATGGCCCGCAAAAATCGACAAAATCTAAAATAAAAAACTACGTATGCTGAAATATATCCATTAAATGCTTGTTTTATACGTAATTTTTAACGAAGTAAAGAATAAGACCAATCCCATTACACTAGGACTAGCCGTTCTCGAGATATTTTTATTTTTGTTTTTTTCTCTACGCCACCTTTGAAAATGAGTCCAGTTACCAAATGAGAACGAAAATTGAATTAATAGTGAATTAAATTTAATTAAAATAAGAGAATGTGTATATAAGTCTGCAGGGAAAGTCATGTGCTGCCCACATCAGATTTTTTCTGCAACGAAGTCTAATTTTAATGGATGCAGAATATAAACAAGTGATTGTAAAGATGAGTCGTTTAAGAATTGCTGAATTTTTTCAAGTAAAATTATTTAACTCTGGAGTCTGGTATAAAATTGTATAAATGAAATATTTCCTTCTTTTACATAGAGAACCAAACGATTTATATTTCGATAACGTCATTTGAATAAAGTTCATTTTTTTCGATGAAGTTTTAAGTTTTAAGAAAAATAAATTATCGTAGTTCTGTGATAATTAAAAAAATATTACTTTTGAATGTATCGCATGTTGCATTTCAATTGAAAAGTGTTTCGTAATCAATGTTTTATGCATGATGGATCTTTCTCGTTACGTATGGTATAGTTCGTCATCAAATTTCCAAAGACGCACTCCATTAATTTGGATACTGCCATATATGGTTCTTAAAACCTTTATTTCAAAGATTCCCAGTCAGAGAATTTTAGTCTCATAAGCAAAATATGCAAAACGGCCCATTTTAACTTTTCCGAAACTAAAATTCCAGAAGTAAAGTAAACATGTTTGACCCCAAAATAGATATATTAAAAGCTGTTTTTATTTCAAGGATGCTTACATTTTAGAGCCTCGAAAGAATTTCAAATCGGAATGAACAAAATTTTTGGAATCTCATCCTAGCTCCCGTCCAGCGCTTCATAGGACGCTGCATTTTTCAATTTGAGAAACCTTGTAAAGCGCACTTCGACGGTAAGAGCTGGAAACTTCGTTCAAGCAGCTCAAAGGCTTCGGTTGGGAGCGGGATTACCCAGTGGTTAATGCACGCGGATTGCACTCGGAAGAATCGAGTTCGATTCTCGGATCTGTCAAAACTATTCCCATATCTACGAAAATTCAACTATTCCCGTATACGGGAACGTCAAATCTGTGGGTCTGAAAGTCCTTCCGAGAAGTCGGCAGCAGAAGAAGGATGGTACGGTCCCTGTGGATGTTGCCCTGACTGAGTCTTTTATAAATTGTGTGGAACTGTCCTGGCCGTCAAAACAGATACTTTGGGTAGCTCGGTTGGTCTGGTTCAAAAGAAAGAAAGAGCGTCGAAGGCCAGTACAAAGATCCGTGGTTCGGTACCCAACTGGGATAGCAAGTTTCTTTACAATGGCGGCTGAATGAATTAACCATTCAGGTTAGTGTAGTAATTTTGGGGATATTTTTTTAATATCGAGGTCGTCCAGCTTACCTGAAGTGTGTAGAGCAGTTACAAGGAATCTGAAAGTCTGTTTTGTACTATTAGTACTAAGGTGACTTACTGCTTAGTAAGTCACTTAGTACTAATAGTACTTAGTACTATTAGTACTAAGGTGACTTATTACTTAGTACTATTAGTACTAAGGTGACTTACTACTTAGTACTATTAGTACTAAGGTGACTTACTACTCAGTACTATTAGTACTGAGGTAACTTACTACTTAGCACTATTAGTACTAAGGTGTACTAAGGTGACCTTAGTACTATTAGTACTAAGGTGACCGACACTACGAGTCGATTTCAAATCGGGAGGCCAATGATCACACAGGATACTAATCTGGATAAAAATAGAAGTCTCAGGAGGCTAACCTGGGTCAGAAATAGCAGGAGATGGTCAATCAGGTTGTCAAGTTGCCCATCAATCTTACATTAGTGGGAATAGAATGCAAAGTTCACTACAACGATAAGAACCCACGATAACAACTTTCAAATCCATCTCAATAGCTCAACGATAAATTGTCGACTGGTCAATGCGAAGACTCGTAGTTCGATACCCGATTGGGGCAGCAAGGTTCTTTACAACATTTTCATTTATAATAAATAAGCAATAGTTTTTTTTTTCTGCGCAAAATTATTTTCGCATTTATCATAAAAATCAGTTTAATTCGTCATAAATAACTTAATACACATAATGGTTATAATAACAATAATTTTTTTTTTATTCTTCAATAACATTTTTGGGGAAAAATTGTTCTGGTCATTCCAACTATCCCAACTCCCTCTGGGTTCCTATGTTTCTTGCGCCATAAAGCGCTGCTTAAGCTCCCTTAATGATACTTTCATTACTACTCCCAGAGCATTTTCACCTCTCAAAGTCAATTTCAATGAAGGTATTTTCCTGAACATTTATTTTGACTCTTGTGCACGCCCACGATTTGCATAGAATTTCTGGATTGGAGGAGAAGCCGGAAGCTGAGAATGTACCGATACACGTATTGACCGAGCTAAATAAGGAGTTAAAGACTACGAATTTAAGAATAATCATAATTATGTGTTGTTTATGTGTCGTTCGGCCGCTAGGCCATTAGACAGCTAGCACTCCAGTATTTCTCAATGATTATAGTAAACGTCACTAGTGCAGGGTACTCGTCCAAATGTTTTCCAGACATGGGCTGTCCTCGGTCACATAAAATGCAATACGTGAAAGCAGCTAGTCCAATACGATGGAGATGAGCCCTCAGACAATCATGACCAGTCACAGGTTGAATCTGGCAACTGCTTCTCGCCGAGGAGCCTCTGCAATGACAGAAATGTTCTTGCTGATGACGCTCCATGACTTTCCCTTAGATGCTTCCAGAGATTCTGCCTCAATTACGTTTTTGTTGCTGTTGTTGAGACCCAGACCGTCCGACCTACAAGAAAGGTGTAAGGTACCTGTTTGGAAGGCCGGGAAGTGCCTTCCAAATTGGACCGGAACCCAGTGAGGGGGGCATCCACAGGAACCGCACCCTCCTTCCCTACCATCAACCTCTCGGAAGGACTTACAAACCCACATGTTTAACGTGATCGTACTCCGCGTGAACACGGAGGCAGTTTTGACAGTGGTGGGAATCGAACCCGGGCCTACCGAATGCAACTCCCGCGGACTAACCACTGAGCTACCGTGTCCAAATTTATTTTTTGTATAGCATTTTAATGTACAGTTGTGCTGAATGAAAATCCATAGGCTTTGAGAATCTCTGCTCCACCATAGCACACCTTTTGGCCACAAAGTCCACTTTTTCATTTCCTGTTACTCCGCAATGTGAAGGCATCCACTATAAAGAGATTATGTGCGTTAGGTCTTTTAAAAGCTCCCTCATCTCTTAAATCCGAGTACCATTGTTGCTCTGGTTACCAGAAAGTGTCTCGAGAGCCGAACTAGAGTCTTAGAGGATAACCGCTTGAGACGAAAGTGAACAAAATGGTATGATTCCTGAAGAAATTCGGATTATTGCATTGGAAACAATAGACTTAGGATTTCCACAAGACAAATGATTGCATGTTTATACCGATGGCTCTTTACTTGACCGAACTTAGAGGGCCGGAGCTGGAGTCTCTTGCATTATGATTATGTATATTAAGTAATTAGTTTTTTAACATGAATAACATATATATCCGTCGAAGTATCCGTCTGAAATCGGAGCGTTAAAATGCAAAAATTTTAGACATTTACATTTTCCCCGCTTATGTCTCCAAACCTAACAGATAAAAATATAAGCGATTTATACTTGTTTTGTTAGAAATAGGGGACAATTTATAAACATATAAAACATTTTCAATATTTTGATTATTTTCAACTTTTTTTTCAGTAAAGAATCTAATTAATAAGTACGGTAAATACGTCTAAATTGTATCAAATATCTTTTACCAATAATTGCAAGATCTGTAGAAGAAAGAAGCGCTTCTATGGCACTCTGTTAGAAGTGCCATAGAACCGCTATGATACTTTAAAATGTAAAAATTTCTTGTCCGTCAAGATAAATATAGTTTACAGATCTTTAGTCTTTGATAGAAAATATAAAGAATCCAATTTCATTTTTGTTTCCAAGATTTGTTTTTCTCAAAGCTCTCATAATTTTTGTGCAATTGTCTTATCAAGTTGCTAACGATTGAAGATTTTCAGTTTTTAAAGTTTGAACTGCCTATATCTCGGAAACTAAAAATTGTACAGAATACGAATCGTTTATCGCCCTCTAAAATCCCTACTAGGATATATAATTGAAACTTTATTGAAGTTTTATTTTACAAGATCTTTGTGACGTATATAATTTTTGGTCATCATTTCCTTTGAGTTTACGTTATAATTTATGCACACTTTATATTAACAACTTCTGACTGGTTCCTTTATGCAGACCAATCTCCAAGCCAAGTAACATTCTGCGATCCTGCACATTGGCAAGATAAGTTTCGGAACGTGAATGAAAAAGTTAGTCTAGTTGGAAGTCCAGTAAAAACGCTATGAACAGCAGCCGTTGTGTGAATGTGAAAGAGTTGGAAGGTACATGCCCGTTGGTTCATGTTACAGTGTTGGTATTACTATGCCAGGAAGGATTTAGTATCCACTAGTTGTTTAGGACAAGATCTCGATGTCCTCGGTTGCAGTTTGGGAAGCATCTGCTATTTATGTGCTACTCAGCTGATTAGCGTAGAGATAGTTCTAACTAGACAGTTCCAGATCAGATAGAAATTCATTATTGATCTTTAAGATAAAACACGGCAACATTCAATGCAGGCTGTTTTGGTATATGTCTATCTAGTTTTTACGCAGCCAGTTGCTATATTATTATAGCGTGCACAATAAATGTGTTTAAGTTGAAATCCTGAATCAGTGTGTTATTGCCCCTAGTCGTAAGGTCTCTGTATCATTTAATCTATGATTTGGAGCAAGGTCACTCTTTTGAACCAATTTGGTCTCAGTACATAGCAATGGAAACTCAATAAGGTAAAATAAGTGACCAACTTCATATGAACTAAAGCTCAGACTTAACAATGACCTAGAAGATGCCAGACTTCACATGTTACACAAGCAAAATCTACTTTGCCTCCATCGGACGGGAGCCTCCACGGATTTTTTTTTTCTCTTTCCCGAAACCTTTTATCAAGATCGTGTCCAGATTGGTGTTAATTGCAAAAAATCTGATGTGGGCAGCACATGACTTTCCCTGCAGACGTTTATATTCACGTTATCTTTATTTATTTTTAAATTTATTTCACTTTTAATTCAATTTTCGTTCTCATTCGGTAACCGGACTTATTATTAAAGGCGGCGTAGAGAAAATACGAAAATCTAAAATATCTCGAGAACGGCTAGTCCTAGTGTAATGGGGTTGATCTTTCTCTTTTCGTCGTTAAAAATTACGTATTAAACGAGCATTTAATGGATATATTTGAGTGTATCTAGTTCATTAGTTTAGATTTTGACGATTTTTGCGGGCCATTTTGCAAAAAAAGGCAGGTTATTTTTCTTCGAATCGTACCAAAATCTAATCAGCACCAGGGTAACTCACAAGTGACTCATCTGCCAAATTTTGTGAAATTCAGTTCATTAGTTTTTCAGTTACAGTGGATACAAGCTTTTGCGGGACATTTCGCAAAAAAAAGCGGTTTTTTTTATCCCGAATCGTACCCAAAACTAATCAGCACCAGAGTCGCCCACAAGTGACTTACCTTCCAAATTTTATGAAATTCGGTCAATTACTTTTTTAGTTAGAGTGGATACAATATCTGCACAGACAGACACACAGACAGACACACAGACACACACACAGACGTCACGCTAAAAATAGTTTTTTCGTATTGTACAGGTCTCGAAACGTGTAGATCCGTCGAAAACTCGAGTTGTGATTTTCGGCATGATTCCAATACTTTCCCTATACATTACCATGTATTGCAGGGAAAGTAAAAAATCTGATGTGAGCACATGACTTTCCCTGCAGACTTATATTAACGTTCTCTTTATTTTAATTAAATTTATTTCACTTTTAATTCAATTTTCGTTCTCATTCAATAACCGGGCTTATTTTCAAAGGTGGCGTATGGAAAGTACGAAAAACTAAAATATCTCGAGAACGGCTAGTCCTAGTGTAATGGGGTTGGTCTTATTCTTTTCGTCGTTAAAAATTACGTATTAAATCAGCATTTAATGGATATATTTGAGTATATCCAGTTTTTTATTTTAGATTTTGGCAATTTTTGCGGGCCATTTTGCAAAAAAAGGCAGGTTATTTTTTTCTGAATCGTACCAAAATCTAATCAGCACCAGGGTGACCTATACGTGACTCATCTACCGAATTTTGTGAAATTCGGTCCATTAGTTTTTCAGCTACAGTGGATACAATCTTTTGCGGGCCATTTCACAAAAAAGGCGGGTTCTTTTATTCCGAATCGTACCCAGAACTAATCAGCACCAGCCCCGCCCACAAGTGACTTACCTACAAAATTTTGTGAAATTCGGTCCATTAGTTTTTTAGTTAGAGTGGATACAATATCTGCACAGACAGACACACAGACAGACAGACACACACACAGACGTCACGCTAAAAATGGTTTTTTCGTATTCTAGAGGTCTCGAAACGTGTAGATCCGTCAAAAACTCGAGTTGCGATTTTCGGCATGATTCCAATACTTTCCCTATACATTACCATGTATTGCAGGGAAAGTAAAAAGAAAAAATTAAATTAGTTTAATACTGCTAATTCGATATAATGTTAAGTGACTAAAATTTTTCCACGATATTTAGGGCAATTAAATTAGTTTAATTTAATTATATTAAAATACTCATAATATTATCATTTAATAAAATGAAACTGCAAATTCGATTTAACGGTAAGTAACTATTCTTTTTCCACGGTATTTAGAGCGATTAAATTAATATCTTATTTCAATGAATATAAATATCAAAATTGAAATAAATAAATTTGTCTATCCGGCGATTCGTGTATTGCCCACAGGAGACGTTTTGAGGAAGAATCCCAACTTCATGAAAATACTTTTATATTTTATTCACAAAGCTCTTCATTGAGAAGCACGCAGCTTTATAAAAAGTGACACATACAATTTCTCATGTTTCTTTTCATATTGAATGGGATTTGATAAATGATCTTTAAATGGCTTCTTGCACAAAATTGAGCAAAATAAGAGAGTTATTTTTCCATATGTTTGAAATAATATGGTGATCGTACAATATTTTTTGTACATTACAATGCAGGTAACTTTCTATGAATAAATGAGTGTTTGAAAATAAACTGTGAATGTTTTTTAAAAGTAAAAGGAAATAAATCATAGCGTCTAAAATGTTAAATCTTTGTTAATGCAGTCCAAATATATAGGTCTACTACATAGTCGAAATATATAGGTCTACTACAGTTTAAGCCGCTCAAAGACGGAGAAACTAACACTCTTAAAAATTAACTTGTACAATGACTGTTATGTATTTCACATCAAATTCTATGAAAACCGACATTCTTAAAAATTTAACTTGTACAATGAGTGATTTAACATCAAATTCCAGGGAAACTAACACTCCTAAAAATTGACTTTTACAATTACTGATATGTATTTAACATCAATTCTGGGGAAACCGGTATTCTTAAAAATTTAACTTGTACAATTAGTGATATTTATTTAACATCGAATTTCAGGGAAACTGACACTTCTAAAGAATTAATTTGCACAATTACTGATATGTATTTAACATCAAATTCTAGGGAAACCGACATTCTTAAAAATTTAACTTGTACAATGAGTGACATTTATTTAACACCAAATTCCAGGGAAACTGACATTCCTAAAAAATTAACTTGTACAATGACTGATATGTATTTAATATCAAATTCCAGGGAAACTAACACTCTTAAAATTTAACTTGTATAATGAGTGATTTAACATCAAATTCCAGGGAAACTAACACTCCTGTAAAATTGACTTGCACAATTACTGATATGTATTTAACATCAATTCTAGGGAAGCCGACATTCTTAAAAATTTAACTTGTACAATAAGGGATATTTATTTAACATCAAATTTCAGAAAAACTGCACTCCTAAAAAATTAACTTATACAATGATTGACATGTATTTAACATCAAATTCTAGGGAAACCGACATTCTTAAAAATATAACTTGTACAATCAGTGACATTTATTTAACATCAAATTCCAGGGAAACTAGCACTCTTAAAAATTAAACTTGAACAATTACTGATATGTATTTAACATCCAATTCCTGAGGATAGTGGGGTTTAAATCAATTAGCTTCTAGTATTCACTGATTGCATCAATCGTACCAAACTTTTTTTAAACTTTTCATTCATTCGTGTGATGTCAATTTCACAGACTTAGGAACACGCACACATTAACATATACACTAATACACACACACATATATACTCAAACACCGCCTCAAAAACGTTCGATTTAAGTTCAGGCGTACTAGAAATGTGCTTAAGAAATGTGAATTGAAACATGGTTAAAAAGTAGAATAAAAATAGTCTCAGCCAAAGTAGAAATGCAAAACTGAGGACCAATTACATTGTTATTTTCAGTGTCCTATCATAAAAGTTTCAAAATATATTTTATGTCATGTGTGTGTGTCTTGGAGGCATTATTACTTTCCATACAATACATGGTAATGTATAGGGAAAGTATTGGAATCGTGTCGAAAATCGCAACTGGAGTTTTCGACGAATCTATACAATTTGGGACCTCTAGAACACGAAAAAATAATTTTTAGAGTGACGTCTGTGTGTGTGTCTGTCTGTGAACTGTATGTATCTACTCTAAATGAAAATTTAATTGACCAAATTTCCTAAAATTTTATAGGTAAGCCATTTATGGGAGACCCTGGAGCTGATTAGATTTTGATAAGATTCGAGATAAAAGATCTTTTTTTGCGAAATGGCCCACAAAAATCGTCAAAATCCAAAGTAAAAAACTACGTATGCTCAAATGTATCCATTAAGTTCTCGTTTCATACGTAATTTTGGACGATAAAATGAATAAAATCAACACCACTACTCTTGGACCAGCTGTTTTTGAGATATTTACTTTCCCTGCAATACATGGTAATGTATAGGAAAAGTATTGGAATCATGAAGCGAAAATCACAACTCGAGTTGTCGACGGACGTACACGTTTCGAGACCTCTAGAAGGCAAAAAAACTATTTTTAGCGTGACGTCTGTGTGTCTGTCTGTCTGTGTCTGTGTTTATGTGTTTGTCTGTGTGTCTGTGCAATGTATGTATCAACACTAACTCAAAAACTTATGGATCGAATTTCATAAAACTTGGTCATTTGGGTATGACCCTGGTGCTGATTAGTTTTTGGTAGGATTCGTAAAAACAGAATCCGCCTTTTTTTGCTTTGGTAGACAAGTGACTTGTACGATACCCTGGTGCTGATTAGATTTTGGTATGATTCGGAAAAAAAATAACCTGCCTTTTTTGCAAAATGGCCCGCAAAAATCTGCAAAAAAACCTACGTATGCTCAAATATATCCATTCAATGCTTGTTTAATACGCAATTTTTAACGAAGAAAAGAATAAGACCAATCCCATTACACTAGGACTACCTGTTCTCGAGATAGTTTAGTTTTTTTTTGTATTTTCTCTACGCCATCTTTGAAAATAAGTCCAGTTACCAAAGGAGAACGAAAATTGAATTAAAAGTGAATTAAATTTAATTAAAATAAAGAGAACGTGAATATAAATCTGCAGGAGAAGTCATGTGCTGTCTACATCAGATTTTTTTGTTTTCTCGCATTTTTACAGCGGCGCCTTTCAAAATAAGTCAAGTTATCAAATGAAAACGAAAATTGAATTCAAAGTGCAATTTCAGTGTCATTTCAAATAATTATGCGTATTATTTTGTGTAATTAAACTCAATTTAATTAATTATTAAAGAAATAAAGGGAAAACGAACGGGAGTCTATAAGTAAAACCATATGGTGCCCAAATCAGATTTCTTTTTCCAATCTAAGTCATCAAATGTAAAATGGAACTTTCATAAAACCTATCCATTCAATGTAATTTCAATAAATAATCATTTATGTATTATTCCGGACGGTACAGCTTATATCAATGTGCACAGGGTGTTTCATAAAGATTTAACATCTAAATATGTCTTGAATAATTGTCACAGACCGATGGCACCAATTTTAGAAATACTTCAAATAAGAATTTCATACCCTCGGGATTGGTCTCGTAACACATTTTAGTAGAAAAAGTACAAAATTTTACTTTTTATACGGGCCCTCTACAAAGTTCCAATTCGCAAATTATTCTTTTTTACTTTCCCTGCAATGCATGGTAATGTATAGGGAAAGTATTGGAATCATGTCGAAAATCGCAACTCGAGTTTTCGACGGATCTACGCGTTTCTAGACCTCTAGAATACGAAAAAACTATTTTTAGGGTGACGTCTGTGTGTGTATCTGTCTGTGTGTCTGTGCAATGTATGTATCCACTCTAACTCAAAGACTAATGAACCGAATTTCATAAAATTTGGTAGATAAGACCCTTGGGTGTGACCCTGGTGCTGATTAGTTTTTGGTACAATTCGGAAAAAAGAACCCGCTTTTTTTGCGAAATGGCCCGCAAAAATCTCATGTATTCACTCTAGCTGAAATACAAATTGACCAAATTTCACAAAATTTGGTACATAAATCACATGTGGGATACTCTGGTGCTGATTAGATTTTGTACGATTAGGAAAAGAACAACCTGCCTTTTTTAACGAAATGGCCAACAAAAATTGACAATATCTAAAAAAAGACTACGTATGTTCAAATGTATCAATTAAATGCTTGTTTTATACGTAATTTTTAACGAGGAAAAGAATATAAACAAATCTATTACTCTAGGACTAACCGTTCTCCAGATATTTGAGATTTTTTGCATTTTTTTATGCCGCCTTTGGAAAATTGAATTTCGTTACATTAAATGTGTATTTACAAACTTACGTGAGTACCTACATGTAGGAGAAATGTTGTACAGCCCCCCCCCCCAATTATTTGTCGGAAACTTCAATTAATCATATCTCTGGTAATTTTGATCTATGACAATGGAACTGCTTTCTTTGACTAGTTATGCTATAGAAAATACACTCTGTTGCAAAATAAGTATATGCACCAATAGAGCTACACCCGTAAAACTCAGCATGTATGTATCGTTTGAGGAGATATGCACATTATCTCTATTTAGAGGCAAATGAATTTTTGCATTAAAAATGGTTGCCTAAAGAACCTGACATTTTAGTAAATTGTAAATCCTCCCCTGGAAGGAAGATATACAAGCCAATCTTCGGTACAGAATAGAATCAATTAAGTTGCCCGTGTTCTTCAGCGGAAGATTTTGCAACAAATGTTGCAACTAGTCAGCTATTTCAGTTGTATTCTGAGAAGACAGCAATTGCCGTTCCGGCATGTCCCAGACATGTTCTCCTGATGATAGGTTTGGAGTCCTAGATGGCCGTAGGAGAGAAGTAAATCTTCAAAAACATGCTTGAGAAAATCGTGCAGTATGTGACCCAGCAATGTCTTGTTGGCAAATAGCACTTTGGTGGCTTGATAGCATAGGCAGAACAATCAGCTGCAGAATATCATTGCCGAGACATCAGATTGGCTTGCAGCACAATTAGAGGAGATCGGTTGTCCCACGAGATGGCTCCACAGACTGTAACACTTCGTGTGATGACCATGTGCCACTAGGTATCATATGCAAAATCCGAACTCTGGCCAGTCCTCCGCACACGCACGGAATGGTCATCAGCTTTAAGAGAGAAACGGGATTCCTCGTTAAAGGCAACATGCTTCCAATTGGACACTGATCAGGCTGACCGAGCTCGACAACGATCTAGACGACGTATGTTGAGGGATCGGCGATAGGCGCCCCAATAGATAGAAAATCCAGTTCCAATTTCCCGCCAAAGAGAACACCTGTCGTTCTAAATGATGCACGATGCTGCTTTCTCATGTACGTTGCATGAGCCCTATAACATAATTTTCGCTTATAATTAAATTATTTACATAACTCTTAAAATGGCATTTGCATGCCGAATTTCGGGGCTGTAGCTCAATTTCTTATGGGTGCATATATATTTTGCAACAGAGTGTGTTTTTATAATGTAACATTCTTCGATTCTCAGTATAAGAATTTTAAAATGCAATTTATTACAAAATTTTCAAATGTATTTGATGTATTTAGTAAAGAAAATATTATTTAACACTTGAGCTTCCTTGAAATATTAATTTATTTTCCAGTTGAAAAAATTCAAGGCATTCTCCTGAAAACGTGTCTCTTTTGTTCTCTCTCTGAATAATTTTACGTTCATTATCATAGAGTAGTACGCGATGTGCTATTGCCACTTAGAGTGCATAAATTTAATTTATTACCGAAACTGCATCATCTTCGTATTTTATTTGAATGTTCTACTATAATTAGGGACTCTCACTTGATGACAAAGCTATTCCAAAAAGTTACATTTTATAATGTTTACTACAAAGTTTACTACTTTGACTAATTTGCACTCAGAATTGACATAAAAGGATAGTTTACTTTAATTAAAATATTTCTTAACTTGTAACGAATCTACAACCGCAATCATTCCAGAGACATTGATAGATGCAATCCTTTTCAAACACCCTAAATAAAGAAAGAAAAAATATGATGTGGGCATCACATGACTTTCACTGCAGACTCATACTCACGTTCTCTTTATTTCTCTAATAATTCATTAGACTGGATTGCACAATATAATACTGAATTTGCACCTTTATCTCAATTTTTGTTTTATTTGGTAACTGGACATTTTGTCAAAGCCGGTGTAACAAAAATGCGAAAACTCTAAAATATATCAAGAATGATTAGCTCTATAGTAATAGGGTTGATCTTATTCTTTTGCTCGTCAAAAATTACTTATAAAACAAGCATTTAAATGATACATTTGAGCATACGTAGTCTTTTATTTTAGATTTTGGCGATTTTTGCAGGCCATTTTGTACAACAAAGGCCGGTTCTATTTTGCCAAATCATACCAACTTCTAATCAACATCAGAGTATCCCACAAGTTACTTCTCTACCAAATTTTGAGAAATTTCGATTATTAGTTTTTTAGCTAGCGTGGATACATGAGATTTTTGAGGACCATTTCGCAAGAAAAAGCTAGTTCCTTTATCCCGAACCATACCAAAATGTAATCAGCACATGGGTCACAGACAAGTGATTTAACTATAAAATTTTATGAAATTTGGTGCGTTAGTTTTTGAGTTAGAGTGGATACATTCATTAAACAGACATACAGACACACACACACACACAGACGGTACGCTAAAAATAGTTTTTTCATGTTTTAGGGCTCCCAAAACGTGTAGATCCGTTGAAAACTCGAGTTGCAATTATCGACACGATTCCAATACATTTCCTATACATTACCATGTATTGCAGGGGAAGTAAAAATCTGATGTGGGCAGCACATGACTTTCCCTGCAGACTCAAATTCATATTTTCTTTATATCTTTAATGCTTCATTAGATCGAGTTTAATTGAACCAAATAACACAAAATTTGCATTTTTAATTCACATTGTCTTTTTATTTAGTAATTGGACATTTTTCCAAAATCGGCGTAAAAAAATGCAAGAAATCTCAAATATCTTGAGAACGGTTAGTCCTAAAGTATAATGGAAAGTGTTATATTATTTTTCTCTTCAAAAATTGCGTATAAAGAATTTAATTGATACATTTGAGCATACAATACTGAGTATTTTTGTTTTTAATTTTGGCGATTTTGACGGGTCATTTCGTAAAAAAAGACAGGTTGTTCTTTTCCGAATCGTACCAAAATCTAACCAACACCAGAGTATCCCACAAGTAACTTATCTACCAAATTTTGTGAAATTTAGTCAATTAGTATTTTAGCTAGAGTGGATACATGAAGTTTTTGCGAGCCATTTCATAAAAAAGCCGGGTTCTTCTTTTCCGAATTGTACCAAATTCTAATCAGCACCAGAATATCTAACAAGTAACTTATCTACCAAATTTTATGAAATTTGTGGTCAATTAGTATTTTAGCTAGAGCGGATAAATGAAATTTTTACAGGCCATTTCGCAAAAAAAGGTGGATTCTGTTTCTACGAATCGTACCAAAAACTAACCAACACCAGGGTCACATCCAAGTGACTTATATACCAAATTTTATGAAATTCGATCTATTAGTTTTTGAGTTAGAGTAGATACATACGTTGCACAGACACACACACAGAAGTCCCGCTAAAAATATTATTTTCGTATTCCAGAGATCTCAAAACATCTAGATCCGTCGAAAACTCGAGTTGCGATTTTCGTCATGATTCCAATACTTTCCCTATACATTACCATGTATTGCAGGGAAGGTAAAAATTAAATACGATTTTGAATGCGTAGGAAGAGTCCCATACTGTCTACATCAGAATTTTAATATTACTCCATTTCTGCAATTAAAAAGTCAGAAAGAATTGTTATTCTGCAAAAACACTTATCAGACCAATTGCCTTTTAATAGCTTCTCCGTAATGAGTAAGATACGTGCTTTAAAATGACTTTTCGACACGAAGCGCATTTTGAAGCGGAGAAAAAAAATAATTACACTTAATTAACAATGCGTTTCTGCAATTAATGAATCGCGTATTTATCACCTAATGAACATTCGGCGTAAAATGAAGTTATTAATCACGTGAAAAACCCACTGAAATTACAGCGGGGAATCACTTTTTTTTCTGTCAAAAATATTTGTAATAAACAACGTTATTAAATAGGTTTTGGAATTTGCAGCATTCTAAAAGTAAATTTGAATATTGTTGCTTTCCATACTATAATTGCCTAACATGTTTTTGTCTTTTTAGCCTCTTAATGAGACTAAGGAGTAGTAAAAGTAAAATAAACACAGTAAAGTTCCATGATTTACATTGTATTTTGTACCTCTTCTCCTATACATCGATAATACTTATGTTTATGGCCAATAAGTGTATTCCTGTAGCACATATGAAAATTTTCTCAGTAAAGTTAATTTGATAATAACGTTTTTAAAAATTGTGTAAAATTCAGGAAATTATTAAATTTTCATTTTGATATATATGTCTTGCGCGCATGATTGCAATATAACTACTGCTTCCAGAAGCAAAAATCTGATGTGAGCAGCACATGACTTTCCCTGCAGATGCAAATTCATTTTGCAACTTTGTATTTCATTATGCATTAAATTGAGTTTAATTGCAGAAAATAATATGAATAATTTTCAGATAATATATCCAGTTCGTTTTTTTATTGCATCTTTGTTTCGTTTGGCAAGTTAATTCACTATAAATTCTTCATATCCTTAAAACTCCAAAAAACTACAATATCTCGAGAACGGTTTATCCTACAGTCAAGGGGTCAGATTTATTCGCTTATTTGTCAAATTTTACACAAGTACTTGATTAAAATTCATGAAATATATTAATTATTTATTTCAGAGTTTTACTCTCTTGCACACGTAGTATTTTATTTTAGATCGAATATATTAGATTCGCGGAGCATTTTGCAAAAAAAAAAGGCAGATTCTTTTTACTTTCCTTATATACAATAAAGTATGAGGAAAATATTGTGACGGGGTCGAAAAATCGAATTCGAGTTTTCGATGGGAGAGCACGTTTCAAACATCCCTGATCACGAATCGACCATTTTCAAAGTGATGTCTGTGTGTGTGTGTGTGTGTGTGAAAGTATGTGTATGTGTGTGTGTGAAAGTATGTATGTGTGTGTGTGTATGTGTCAGTGAGACTGTGAAGACGATAACTGACGAACGAATGGACCGATTTGAACAAAATTTGGTACAAAAATCACAATCCATAAACGCTGGAAGCCTGTTGTTTTTATAAGTAATTGAATGTTCAGAACCCTCCTAAATTTTCGAGTGAAATTTTGAAAAATTCGTCAAAAAATCAAAACCTCTAATAAAACTACGCAAATAGACATTTCTTATGTAAATTTTCATTGGAAAACGATTGACATAAATTTTAGAACACTAACATGATCCGTTATCGAGATATTGCACATTTTTCAAAAAAATATAAAAAAATCATATAAAATAAAAAAAAAATATTTCCTATTGAGAAAGATGTTCACTTTTCATATGTAATACCATGCGATAAATTTGGTGATATCATTTTCGTGGATCTAACTCGTCCCATTCATGAAAAAGATTCTTTGAGTAATACTTTTGTATTTGAACGCCAATAGTCATTTATCTGCTGTAAGAATAACTTATTTTTCCGTCCATAACGCTTGGCGAGATTTTTGCGCCGCATTTGGTGGAATGTCGCCAACTTGGTGACTTTTTAAATGTTGCTTAATTAACAAAAAATTCGTCAAATGGATAAAAATGACGCTAAATCAATGAAAATGACGACTCATTGACGAAAATTCAATATCTTGGAAAGAATATAAGTATCTACTATAAGAATAACATTCTTTTAACTGTAAAAATAGTAAATTCATTGCATTATATAAGGAAAGTCATGTGCTGCCCACATCAGATTTTTTATTCGAATCGTATCTAACCAGCACATTTTCCTACGAGCAACTTATCTATCAAATTTTGTGAAATTTGATCAATTAGTTTGTCAACTAGAGTGGTTACATATAATTTTTGCGAACCATTTCGCAAAAAAGGCGGGTTGTTTTATCTCGAATTCAACCAAAAACTAATCAGCACCAGGGTCACACCAAAGTGACTTACCTACCAAATTTTATGAAATTCAGCGGATTAGATGAGTTAATGTAGATATATAAACTTTTTTGTGGACCATTTCATAAGAAAATGCAGGTTCTTCTTTTTCGAATCGTATCAAAATCTAATCAGCATCAGGGGGACCCAAAAGTGATCTATCTATCATATTTTGTAAAATTTGATCAATTGGTTTTCCAGTTAGAGTGTATACAGGCAATTTTTGCCGGCCATTTCGTAAAAAAGTCGGGTTATTTTATCCCGAATCATACGAAAAACTAATTAGCATCAGAGCTACACACGAGTGACTTACCTATCGAATTTTATGAAATTCGGTCCATTAGTTTTTAAGTCAGAGTGGATACATACATTGCACAGACAGACACACAGACAGATGTCACTCTAAAAATAGCTTTTTCGTATTCTAGAGGTCTCGAAAATGTAGATCCATCGAAAACTCGAGTTGCGATTTTCGGCATGATTCCAATACTTTCCCTATGCATTACCATGTATTGAAGGGAACGCAAAAATATTATTGAATATCATGTAAAAGTATCCGTCCAAAAAGTTATACTTCAAAATAAAAACATTTGCATAATTAAAGTTTAAAAATATATATAATAATAAAATTTAATTTAATTTAATTTTAATTTTAATTCATTTTTTTAAATCTTTAATTATGCAAATATTTTTATTTTGAAGTATAACTTCTTAAACGGATACTTTTGCATCATAATCAGCAATATTTTCGTTTTTGGAAGCCATAGTTGTGTTGTAATCCTGCGCTCAAGCAACATTTATCAAAATAATTTTTATATAAATTCATGAACATTATACAATTTTTGAAAAATATTATTATCAAATTCACCTAATTGAAGAAATCATCATATACACTACAGGTAATCACTTATTAGCCATAAAAATTTTAGGTATTATCGATGTATAGGAGAATATATGTAAAATAAAATGTGCAGCATGGGAATTAACTCTGATTGTGACATCGTTAAGACTCCTAGAGACCCTTAAAATTTCCAGGTGACTTAGAAGGCTGAAATTTTTTCCCAAATATAGTATCGACCACGGAATAGAGCGTAACGGACGAGGATTTTCGATACCCATAACAGCGGCAGAGAAAAGGGAATTTTTCGTAAAATATTTCTCTACTTTCCAAGATAAAGCTCTTGAATATACAGGCTGGCGCAACATCGGCCATCTTGACTCAGAGTTTGCGCGATGGTTGTACATGGCGAAAAGAGGGTTAATTTCTCGTTCTTTTCTCTATATCTCGAGAATATCAAAACTCGAGAATATCAGCACCAATATCATCAATATTGCGCATCAATATCTCCCACATATAAAAAATGCGAGCCATTGAAATAGCACAGATTATAACTGACTAAACTGGCTGGAGACAAAATGGCGGCTGCATAAGCTTGCATATTTTAGAACATTACTCTAAAAAATCCTCTCCGGTAACCTGTAAGGAAGACTAAATCTTTGCACAATGTTCCGACTGCAGGATAGAACCTAACGGAACCAGATTTTCAATTTTTCTTTCCGAAGTGTAGAAAATGGAGTTTTTTTTTTCTAAAAATATTTTAAAACATTTCGCAATCCTACCTCGATAACCTAGAAGGCTGAATCGTTGCACTGACCACTGTACAGAATCGCTCTTCACAGCGCTAAGAACGAACTGCTCTTAACTGTTCATTGAAGCTTAAAAGTTCCTTGGGAGGTAGAATTTCTTTTCTCATTGCATTTATTCAACATCCCTAGTTGTTAATAAGAATACATTTTAATTGTGAAAAATCTGACGTGGGCAGCACATGACGTTCCTTATATAATGCAATAAATTTACTACTTTTACAGTAAAAAAAATAGATTATTTTCATAGTAGTTATTTATATTCTTTCCAAGATATTGCATTTTCGTCAATGAGTCGTCAATGATTTAGCGTCATTTTTAGCTAATTTTCCGTTAATTTAGCAACATTTAAAAAGGTCGCCAAGTTGGCGACACTCCACCAAATTCGTCGCCAAAATCACGCCAAGCGTTATGGACGAAGAAATAAGTTATTCTTAGAGCAGATAAATGACTATTGGCGTTCAAATACAAAAATATTACTCAGAGTATATTTTTTCATGAATGGAACGAGCTAGATACACGAGAAAGATGTCACCAAATTTATCGCATGGTATTACATATGAGAAGTGAACATGTTTCTCAATAGGAATTTTTTTTTTATTTTATATAACGTTTTGATAATTTTTTTGAGAAATGTGCAATATCTCGAGAACGGTTCATGTTAGCGTTCTAAAATTTACGTCAATCGTTTTCTAATGAAAACTTACATAAGAAATGTCTATTTGCGTAACTTTATTAGCGGTTTTGATTTTTTGACGATTTTTTCAAAATTTCACTCGAACATTTAGGAGGGTTCTGAACATTCGATTGCGTATAAAAACAATAGGCTTTCAGTGTTTACGGATTGTGATGTTTGTACCAAATTTCGTTTGAATCGGTCCATTCGTTCGTCAGTTATCGTCTTCATAGGCTCACTGACACACACACACACATACTTTCACACACACACATACATCACTTAAAAAATGTTTGATTCGCGATCAGGGATGCTTGAAAGGTGCTCTCCCGTCGAAAACTCGAATTCGAATTTTCGACCCGGTCACAATACTTTCCTTATACATTATGTATATAAGGAAAGTAATAATAAACAATGGTTGTTAACTGAATTATAAAGATCGTATAGAAAATGGGTTTTGTAAGGAGTTTAGGAGGCATATAGTAGTTGCGTTTATTGGAAAACAGTATAGCAATTAATACAGCTAATGGAGATGCAATCATGGTTTACGTGAGTCCACCACCACAGTACTGCGGGTGGATGCGTTTAAAAAGCTGTTTTACTTAAATTTTAAATTACACCTCATCCTAATTGACAGAGATTCAATAATAAATTAATTTACTATAATATGTGGGACTATACTTACAAATAAAACTACACTGCATGTGTATAGGGTATAATTTGTTTATTTAACACTGCAATACACGATTGCAATTTCAAACCCAAATTCAAACTTCCATATTTTATCAGAACACTCAACAATGACGTCCACTTCAAACCTAACTACTGAATAGTATAGGAAAAACTATTATAAAATCTTACCTTATAGTATTAGGCCTTTATTGGCGAAAATTACTATGCTTGGCACAAATGGTGAAAAGACCGAAGGAAACTTCCAATCCAACATATATTCACTCTATAATAAAAACATCGACGCACCAAGAAAGAGTTGTCCGATTGTGATAAAAATTGACGGATGTGAAGACATACATAGAAAAAGAAACGATTAAAATTTCAGAACAATTTAATGATTTAGAGTTTGACCTATACAAAAGGAGAAAGTAAATAAGGCGTTGGTCCACCTCTGACCTGGATGCAAGATGTCACCCGGCGTGGCATAGACTGATAAAGTTCACGGATGGTATCCTGCGGAAGGTCTTGCTAAATTGTCTGCAACTGTAGGGCTAAATCGTCAACATTCCGGCATGGTTGCAATCGCCTTCCCATAACGTCCCAAATGTGCTCTATGGGAGAGAGATCAGGCGACCTAGCTGACCAAGGAAGTGTTGGGCAAACTTGAAGACAATTCATAGAAACACGTGCTGTATGCGGCCGGGCATTATCTTGTTGAAAAGTAAGTCCGGTATGTCGCAAAAGGAACGGTAACACAACCGGTCGTAGAATGTTGTCTACGTACCGCTGTGCTGTCAGTGTGCCAGAAATGGCTATCAAAGGAGATGGCACCCCAGACCATACCCACCTGCAGATATACACCTGCCCCGATATACACCTGCTGAATGCGCAGTTCCGATACGCTGGGGCTCCCACTATTTATTCATTGGACACCAAATTTTATTCATTTGGTGTCCAATGAAATGTTCGCTCAAAATGTCTGCATACGAAATTTCATTACAATCGGATCGAAATTCCATTACAATAACTCTTTCTTGGTGCGACGATTTTTACTTTCCCTGCAATACATGGTATTGTATAGGGAAAGTATTAGAATCATGTCGAAAATCACAACTCGAGTTTTCGACGGATCTACACGTTTCGAGACCTCTAGAATATGAAAAAACCATTTTTAGCGTGGCGTCTCTGTGTGTGTCTGTCTGTCTGTGCAGATATTGTATCCACTATAACTAGAAAACTAATGGACCGAATTTCACAAAATTTGGTAGGTAAGTCACTTGTGGGCGAGTCTGGTGCTGATTAGTTTTGGGTACGATTCGGGATAAAAGAACCCGCCTATTTTTGCGAAATGGCCCGCAAAAGCTTGTATTCACTCTAACTAAAAAACTAATGGACCGAATTTCACAAAGTTCGGCATATGAGTCATTTGTGAATCACCTTGGTGCTGATTAGATTTTGGTAGGATTCGGAAAAAAATAACCTGCCTTTTTTTTGCAAAATGGCCCGCAAAAATCGTAAAAATCTTAACTAAAGAACTACGTATGCTCAAATACATCCATTAAATGCTTGTTTAATACGTAATTTTTAGCGAAGAAAAGAATAAGACCAACCCCATTACATTAGGACTAGCCGGTCTCAAGATATTTTAATTTTTCGTATTTTCTCTACGCCACTTTTGAAAATAAGTCCGATTACCGAATGAAAACGAAAATTGAATTAAAAGTGAAATAAATTTAATTAAAATAAAAAGAACGTGGATATAAGTCTGCAGGGAAAATCATGTGCTGCCCACATCAAATTTTTTAGTTATAGAGTATATATCCATTGATTAATACTCAATAAGTGGTCAAATGTTTCAATGATTTCACTAATTCTAAGACGTGTTCTTAACTTGTTTATAAATAAAAAATATTAAAATTTGCAAAGCTCAGTTATTTAATATAATAATATTTTATTAAATGTAGTTATAGTGTAACTTTAAAAATGAATAAACGTAACGCCAAATGAAATAAAAAAAATTGCAAAAATTAGATTACTGGACATTTTCATCGAAATTTATTCATTTTCATCGCAAGTATTCGTTTTTTAAAGAACACTAGCAGCGATTACCCGGCGTTGCTCGGGGTTTACCATGCAAAACTATGATAAAAATTACACCGGAATATATAGGGCCGATTGTGATATATTACCGCTGAATGCATCGCATTTTAGAGATGTTTAAATAAAATTAAAGTTGGAAAGTGTTTCATAATCAATGCTTTATGCATGTTTGAACTTTCTTGTGATTTCTTAATACTTTTGTTAAGTAACCCTGTGAGAAATAAACCAAGGTGATAGTTTCCATTTAAATTCATATCTCAAACCTGCGATTTTCAAGAGTGTCTAATACTTTCAATAAACTCCCACAAAACTCGCATTTAACAGAGATTTAATTGACTTTCACGTTTTAAACCAACAATGTCCAAACTTTTCCGTTGTGAATCATGGAGTTAGAGAGTAGAACTCCTAGGAAAAAGTGTCGTGTTTCACTAATATCTTGAGTATCACTGGTCGTAGAAACTCGAAACATGGCCTATGTTTTAAGTGGGGCGATTTCAAGACCACCAAGACAAATTTCATGAAATTCGGTTCAGCCGTTCTCCAGTTATGGTGGATCATACATACATACATACATACACACTTTTCTTCTTTATATAGATGAATAGTGTATTAACTTCCTCTTACATACAATAGTATGAAAAAATTAAAATTCTGATGTAAGCATCACAAATGAATCATTTCTCTCTGCAGTAATGAGATAAAGTAACAAGATCAATCATGCGTAAGGCATTGATAATGAAACACTTTCCAACTAAAGTGCAATTTCATTTAAACATCTGTAAAATGTGATACATTCAGTGCTGATATTTTTTAAATTATCACAGTACTACCGTAATTTATTATATTTGAAAACTTAAAATGTAATCGAAAATGTCAATGCTAGTTACACAAAATGAACGTAAACGTCTTCAAATGACGTCATAGAAATATGAATCGTCTGCTTGTCTATGTAAAATCAATGAATGTTTCACTTATATCACTAATACTTCTTATACAACAATTCAGCAATTCTTATACAACTCACCTTACAATCTCTAGATTTGTTTACATTCTGTATGCTATATCATAACATTAAATTTAGGTATCGTTGTAGTACGAGTAATAATCAAAAGTTAGTAATCATTTAAAATAAAAAATATTGCAATTGCGTTTTGAATAAAAAATATTGCAGCGCACTGAATTTAAACACACGGGCAATACGCAAGAAATAAAGCAGTTTTATGACGGATTCACCACTAAATATAAATTTAAACGGCATTTAAACACCACGATATTTACATAGCGGAAAAAATATTTTGCAATGAATCACGTGATCTCTTCATATATCATGGGTGTAAACATTGTTTCAATGAGCCAACGGCTGTACCGTGCTGAAAACACCGGTTCCCGTTAGGTCACCGAAGTTAAGCAGCATCGGGCGCTATTAGTACTTGGATGGGTGACCACCTGGGAACACCGTGTACTGTTGGCTCATTTCAGTCGACGTGGTGGCCGAACGCTCAAGGCGAGCATTTCCAGTGATTGATCGGTCGCCACGTTGTGGATTCGAGTCCCACGTAAGACATGGATGTTTGTGTTGTTGGGCGCGCAATGTGTCCCCACCCCCACTGGTGCGCTGGGTCAACGTCATTTGACGGCTAAGAGGTTCACTGTTCTGGCCGATGTATAGGCGATGATAAAAGAGTCAATGTCTGGCCATTGGGGGAAAAAAACATTATCTCAATTTTTAGTTGAAAAACTGCTCGATATATTTTGCTGAAATTTTTCACACATTTTACGTGATAATTAGAATTTTTCCTAAAATTTTCGAAGCAATTTGTGAATTTTAACTTCGCTTAAAAAATGATTGAAGCATTAAGTCCCATAGGGTTTAATGTAATTAATTTCTTAACCCGATTTTAATCCGAAACCAATTGGGTGATAATGTTAATTTACATTTCCACATGTCCCACAGACCGTCTCAACAACATACTAAAATTTTCTTTTGATAAATTCACTTTTTAAAGCAGTTATCGTGCGAACGGACAGACAGATAGAATGACCCAAAGTCATAAACACTTTTCAACTATGTTGGAAAATGTTAAAAACAACAAAAGTACAAATCCTATTTAAGCCCGTAAAAAATATCATACACTGTTCGCATCAGAATGCCACTATAAAGAATAACTCTCTTCAGTTCCCGACTCAATCCCAGAAAGGGAAAATTCGTTAACGTAATTTTACGGACAAAACGGAAACCCGACCATGAAAGAATAAATTATCTCTTATTTCTCTCTTTGTCACCTAATGATCCCTCCTAGATAATACAGAAGTCTATTCCGACGGTTTAATGGATTTGGCGGGAAAGTGGTTGCTATTTTCACGGCAATAAGAAAACATACCTGAAATTGAGGGGATGGTAAGGAAATGAAAAGGAAAATGAATTGTTCCACTTTTTTCGCTCTTTGCGGTATCGGGAAATATGTTTTTTATTATGGGATATTTCTATTAGCGTTTCCATTCTCGATAAATGGAAGTCAATTACTTTTAAAGAGTTGGAAGTAAATATTTCTGATGCGGACAGCACATCATTTTGCCAACAAATTACAATGAATTCCAATCGAGAACATGGCATTCATGAGTACCGTTAATTGACACCCAACAAGATAGTGATTGGAAGTAAACTGATGTCCTACTTGTTGTCGTCTGGATTGTAAAGGAGCCATATGTACTCAAACCTTACAAAAACGGTATAGGTTCGTTCCCTTGTAGACCGGAAGTGCTAAAAGAATATCAAGGTATTTCCATCAGTCCCAAACAGATAGATGAACAGTAGATAGCGAACACCAAGTGATGACTACCCCGAAAACAGACCAGCTTTCATGCTGGCCAGTTTTTCCATGCTATCAGCTGAGCCATTTATCAAACTGAGCCATTTATAACATGCCATCAGCTAAGGGCAATTATCAACTGACAATAAACTTGCCGATTGTAGAACACCAATACATGATGAACATAAGTACACAGGACAAAAGTACATGCGGTAGCCCTGGAAGGCATAGATGTAATTTTAACAACATAACATGTTTGCAGATTTAGATTTCCTCGCGGCAAAGATGAATGACGTTTCCGGAGACATAATAAGTAAATAAAAAAGAAGTAATTCATCAGCAATAAGTTCAAAATATTGAGGCAATTCCTGCAATCTCAAAAGATTTACAGGTGCTGGAAGAGATCCAGAGAAAAATACAGTTCCCCATCTCCCCCAAATGACACTACTCCTACAAAGAATGTTCCAGATTTAATCAACACCATATCCCTTATCCACATAAGAAAACGTATTTCATTGCGACGAAGAGGGCACAGAAAGCGAAATCCTTTCTGGATCAACTAACAAATGAATCCATGCTAGAGCGAAAAGCCCCTAAAAATGTTGAATCAACTAAGAAAGAAAATGAATGTGAATAGTACATAACTTTCTCTACAGATTCTAATTCATTTTTTTCTTAATGCAATGTGTTTAATTGCACATGATGGTATAGATATTTATTTAAAATTGCACCGAAATTTCTATTATAATTAAATTTTCGTTTCTATTTGATGGCTAACCGTATTTTTAAATGGCCGTGTAGGAAAAATGTAGAAAAATAAAATATATCGATAACTTTTCAACTCAGAATGATGAGATAGATGATAGATCTTATTCTTTTCTTCGTAAAAAATAAAGTATAAAACAAACGTTTAACCAATACATTAAAGCATATTTAGTTTTTTATTTCATATTTAGGCGATTTTAAGGGCCATTTTGTAAGAAAAGCAGATTTAATTTTTTCGATTCATACCGAAATCTAATCAGCACCATGGCAATCCTTAAGAGACTTATCTATCAAATTATGTGAAATTTAGTCGAATAGTTTTTGCGCTAAAGCGGATACATATATTGCACAAACACACGGACATACTGGCACACACACAGGAGTCATCTTAGAAACAGTATATTCGTGTTATAAAGTGCTTTAAACAAGAAGATTCGAAAACTCGAGTTCCGATTTTTAACACTATTCCAATGTTTTCCTTATACATTATCATGTATTTGTAGGGAAATTAATAAAGAACACAATGTGCAGAGTGGCAAAACACGAAGAGGAGAGAGGAAAAAGAAAATAAAAAGAAAAAAACATGAATACAACTACGAAATTTAAGAGGACTGAGTGCTTTATTAAACCAATTGCCTTATGTGGATGTATGAACTATGTACAGTTACTGAGCAGATCCGGTGGTCGAGCGGTCAGGTGCATGCGTTTCCGTCTGATCGCTGGATTGCCGGGTTGCGGGTTCAAACTCCGCCAGCGGTCATGGATGTTGTCATGTCGAGGCCAAGTCAGACATCCGCCCTTCGGGAAGCCTCTATAAAAGTGAAGCTACAAATATCCTCCCTTTCGCCGTGGGATACCCTGGGGGGTCTTGCTAACGTGGTGCGCAGGCGCTCCTTCACCACGGGGGAATTAGTAACGAACGAACAGTTACAGAAGTTGGTGCACTTCATTATATTTATGATTTTTATATTCAAAAATTATGAAATAAAAATAATTAAACTACTTTTGTAAACGGTGCTCTTTCTGATAATATATACAGGGTGTATATAAACTGCTTTGACAAAATAAGAGGGGTGTGATAGTACCCATCAAGATGAACAATATTTGCAATGGAACCTAGGGTGCATTCTACTCTAAGTGTCAGAAAAGCGTAAAGTTAAAATTGAACTTTCAACAATGAAAATAGGGAGAATTAACGTAATCATAAGTTTCACAATCCTATTTATTTACACCAGAGAAAGACTCAAAGTAGATGCTCAAAGTGTCGGCCGAGGGTCTTTTGCACAAAATTCATAATAGCGAATGAACGACTGGCGCACCCTTTCGAAGACACCTGGTATCGTGTTTATATCCTGTCCGCTGCAACGACGATTCTCGCGACGAAATTTTCTACGGAGTCCACAAGCGTCTCGTACACCAATGATTTTATGAGCCCCCAGAAGAAGTCCGGAGGGTTGAGGTCCGGTGAGCGTGGAGGCCAAGCCACAGGTCCACTACGTCCAATCCACCGTCCGGGATATGCTGTTGTTGAAACCCAGACCGTCCGACCTACCAGAAAGGTGTAAGGTAACATTTTGGACGGTCGGGAAGTGCCACCCAATTTAGACCGGAACCCAGTGGGGGAGGCATCCACAGGGACCGTACCCTCCTTCCCCTACCACCAACCTCTCGGAAGGACTTTCGGACCCACATGTTTAACGTGATCGTACTCCGCATGAACACGGCGGCAGTTTTGGCAGTGGCTGGAATCGAACCCGGGCCTACCGAGTGCAACTCCAGCGCGCTAACCAATGGGCTACCGCGCCCCCCGTCCGGGATATGTGGCATTCAAGAAGTGTCGGATGACTAGAAGTGACGGTGATGTTCTGGAGATACGATACTTCTCCGGCACGACAGCTTTGTCGTCCGAAGTGGCAACTTGTGCTTGTTGGACGTGTTTCGAAGTTACTCTTTTCTGACACTCAGAGTGGAATGATTCCATATTGTTCGTCTTGGTGGGTAATATCACCCTTCTTATTTTGTCAAAACAGTTTATATACACCCTCTATATAACACTATATACACCCAAAATATGATCAGTCACTATATACACCCAAAATATATTCAGTCAAAACTTATTTAGTATTTAAAAACAATAATAACTTTTATTTTTAGTAAGTGTTACTTAAAATATAGATATATTTTAAGTAATATCTATATTTTAAGTAACACTTACTAAAAATATAGATAATATTTAACAAATCTCGTAAAATGTTTAAGTGTCCTTGGCTACACTCCTGTCCCCTACCTGGTTGCATTATTCCCCCTCCAGATTACCAGACAGAATTTCAACACTTCCCCAATTAGTACATAAATTAACACATTTTCTTAGCATTATATTGAATATACTTATTTTAATATTTTAATGGAAGGCTTTGATGGGACGTCACTATAATATTGACTGGGAATAAACCTACGAATTGATACTGTATAGCAAAACAATTTTCATACGTAACCGTTTTGTATAAAACAATTATTAAGGGGACGGTGGACGTTGAATTTTTTTTTATTTATTTATTGACTTAGAAAGATGAAAATTTGTATGAATATTCCTCTTAACATTACTATACAAAATACCATTAAATTTTTTTCAAATTCGTTATAATTTTTTTTTTCTAATTCTAATTTTTATCAACGAAAATTTGAAAATGCTCCTTGTTTTCCATTTGTTCACTTATTGGATTAATTTCACATTATGATCACTCAAAAACACATTATGAACACATTTGGGTATTCATTTTTAAATCCCTTAGAAAGTTAATTTTTTAAAAATATTTATCTGCATTGAAATTTAATTTTCATCATTTAATTAGGTTCTTATTCACTATTGATTACCTTAATAAAGTCCAATTATAAAATGCTTACCCAGTTTTATTAAAAATTATTAGAGGTGTCTTCTTGCCAAATGTCATGCATCCCAGACAAAAATTAAGACGCATGGAGCATTTTAAAAATGTAAAACATTTGTAAATTCCGTTTCGAAAAAAATACATTCAACCTCTTGCTTACGAGTGGGACAGCGTCCATCCCAAACGAAGAACCTCCCAAAAAGACAGATATCTGACATTCCCTAGCCCAAACAGTTCGATTCCCCTTTGCAGCTGAAGCTGCAGCGACTGCAGCAGGTGCAATGTTTCTGTCTGCGATTTCCATGGAGCCAATGCCTACAAAGGGGAATCACACTGTTTGGGATAGGGTATATCAAATACTTGTCTTTTTGGGAGATTCTTCGTTTGGGATGGATGCTGCCCCACCCTTAAGAAATTGTTAAATATGTAAAATAATGTTATATATTAAAAAATTTTTAGTCGATTTTTACTCATTTCAACCATCCCCTTAAATGACTTCATTTACGTAATAATACTTTATTTTCTTTTTTTCACAGTAAGGAGATTACAGGATCCATGAATACCAAATTCTAAAAGATAACCTTATAGAAGGCAATGGGTAAATACATCAATTTATGTTGCATCAAATGACATGAATACAGTAAGAGATAAAGCAATTACAATAAACCATTGCATAACACCTGAAAAGTTAAACATAGACAATAAACAGGGCAATGATGACAATAAGAATCAGGTAAATAATAAGCTATCAATACGAAAAAATCTGATGTTGGCAGCACATGACTTTCCCTGCAGACTTATATCCACGTTCTCTTTATTTTAATTAAATTTAATTCACTTTTGATTCAATTTTCGTTCTCATTTTCAGAGGTGGCGAAGAGAAAAAACAAACGAAAACAACTAAAATATCTCAAGAACGACTAGTCCTAGTGTAATGGGGTTGGTCTTATTCTTTTCTTTATTACAAATTACGTATAAAACAAGCATTTAATGGATGTATTTGATCATACGTAGTTTTTTAATTTAGATTTTGTGGATTTTAGAAGGACCATTTTGCAAAAAAAGGGAGGTTGTTCTTTTCCGAATCGTACCAAAATCTAAGGAGCACCAGAGTATCCTACCAGTAACTCATCTATCAAATTTTGTTAAATTTGGTCAATTAGTATTTTAGCTAGAGCGGATACATGAAATTTTTTCGGACCATTTCGCGAAAAAAGGCGGGTTCTGTTTTTACGAATCCTACCAAATCTAATCAGCACCAGGGTCTCACCCAAGTGACTTAACAACCAAATTTTATGAAATTCGGTCCATTAGTTTTTTAGTTAGAGTGGATGCATACATTGCACAGACACACAGACAGACACACACACAGACGTCACGTTAAAAATAGTTTTTTCGTATTCTAGAGGTCTCGAAACTCGTAGATCCGTCGAAAACTCGAGTTACGATTTTTGGCATGATTCCAATACTTTCCCTATACATTACCATGTATTGCAGGGAAAGTAAAAAATTCTCAATTTGGACTGAATTATAAATAAATAACCAGTCTTTGATAGCCCTGGTAAAGAAACCATGGGTAACAATTCTTTTAAAAGATTGAAAATATTATAAAATCTAAGGAGATAAAATTTCTGAAACTTAGTAAAATCGGCTCGAGGTGATTTGATAATACCCCGCCTTAGCCCCGAATTATATTGAAAACCACCCACATTCTTATTTCTAATATAAAACATAATAAGAGCTTTGTAAGCATAAAAATGTCTAAATGGCATAATCATAGAATCGAGGAAAAGATGGTACCTGACGAAGTTTACATAAGACAATCGTAATAAATAATTTTTGAAGCAGAATTATTTATTAGGCCACATATACTATTTAGTCTTTTATTTCAGTTTATGTCGATTTTTGCAGACTTAAAATTTCACTTGAGTGTAGCTCAATGAGAATTTCTCATGCCAAAATCCATTTTTGGCAGCTCTTCTTTCAAATTTTACAAGAAAAATTTTTAAAAATTTGTATCATGGATCAAAATGATTACAATTATAGCGTGTTATCCTTCACCTTAAAGGGCTTGAAAAAATCTTTCGATTGATGCCATTCTTGGTAATGTACTCCCAATGGGGTTGGTAACTTGGTGGTCCGAGGGGGGCTCATGACGTCACAAACAAAAAAATTATATCGCGACTATTTTTCATAACAATGATTGAAACTATTAAGTCACGTGATCATTGAGCCATAAATTAAACCCCTTTATGCATGATTATGTCAAATTTTATCTTATGCTGCCATGTTAAAAAATCTGATGAGGGCATCACATAACTTTCCCTGCAGACTTATTTATATCCACGTTGTCTTTATTTTAATTAAATTTAATTCACTTTCAATTCAATTTTCGTTCTCATTTGGTAACTGGACTTATTTTCAAAGGTGGCGTAGATAAAATATGAAAAAACTCGAGAACGGCTAGACCTAATGTAATGGGATTGGTCTTATTATTTTCTTTGTTAAAAATTACGTATAAAATAAGCATTTAATGGATATATTTGAGCATACGTAATTTTTTATTTTTTATTTTGAAGATTTTTGCGGACCATTTAAAAGAAAAAGGCAGGTTAATTTTTTCCGAATCGTAACAAAATCTAATCAACACCAGGGTAACCCACAAGCAACTTATCTACCGAATTTTGTGAAATTTGGTCCATTAGTTTTTCAGCTAGAGTGGATACAGACTTTTGCGGGCCATTTCGCAAAAACAGGCGGGTTCTTTTATCCCGAAACGTACCAAAAACTGATCAGCACCAGATTCGTCCGCAAGTGACTTACCTACCAAACATTATGAAATTCAGTCAATTAGTGTTTTAGTTAGAGTGGATACAAAATCTGTACAGACAGACAGACAGACAGACACACAGACACACACACAGACGTCACGCTAAAAATAGTTTCTTCGTATTCTAGAGTTCTCGAAACGCGTAGATCCGTCGAAAACTCGAGTTGCGATTTTCGGCATGATTCCAATACGTTCTCTATGTATTACCATGTATTGTAAAGTAAAAGTATATAAAATTTTAAATACATTTCAAAATTTTCGTTCGACCATAAAAGAAGTATATATAGTTTTAGATTTTTGATTAGAAAGCCGGATATAAAATTTCGTGAAAATCCATTAAAATTTGTGATCGCTATTGTGCAGACAAGGAATCGACAGACATGCAGACAGACAGAACGACGAACATCACTCCAAAAATAGTCAAAATGTAATCAAGAGGTCTTGAAAGATATTGGCATCAAAATTTCGAAATCGGAAATTTTCCTGAATACACTTTTTTCTCAATACTATGTATGAGAAAGTGAAAATTAGAAAAATTAATTTAATTTTATTTTCAATCATGCCAAACACAAATATGCCACCAGGAAAACGCATATATAAATACACAATCGACTTTCACGGAATTTGGTTAAATAATTTTAAACTAAAATGTGTACACGTTTTCTAGAGACTAACATACACGGGTCATGCTTAAACAGTTGATCTGTGTTCAAAATGCTTAAAACGTGTATATCTGTCCAATCTAGAACTCTAATTTTCCTCCCTCACTTTCCCTGTATATTACCATTCATGAAAAGCGAAGAAAAAATGCATTTACACTAAGGCATTTTCTCGTTAGAGAAACCATTTTCAGTAAATTCACGAGAAAATTATTGCGTATTTTCTATCGTAAAACGCTCTTTTATGTGTCGTTCTATTCTTACAACTATCTTCCCTCGTGTTCTAGAATTTCACTCTTCAAAGAATATTTTTAACAGTTGTTACGTGTGCAGAATTGTGTGTATTGTAAGTGGAAACTTGAGGTAAAATGAAAAGTAGGATTTAAGAAGTTAAAAAAAGAAGAAAAGGGATTATTTTTCAATCAAACTCAACTCCCAAAATGTCACAAATATGAATATGAAATGAAAAAGTTTTTGAAATAAAAGTTTAGTATTGCGTGTAACATTGAATCCGATGTAGACAGCATATGACTTCCACTACGATGGATGGACGGATGGATGCGCACTGAAGACGAACAACCGACTGTAGTGTGAGGTCATATATATTTTCGCTGCGAATTAAAATTAATTATTAACACTTTCCAACATAGTTCAAAAGTGCTTATGACTTTGTTCCTTCTGTCTGTCTGTCTGTCCGTTCGCACGATAACTGATGTAAAATTGACTTTATCCAATTGAAATTTCAGTATGTTGTTGAGATGGTCTGTGGGACGTATGGGAATGTAAATGAATAAAATCATCCAATTAGTTTTGCATTGAACCCGGGTTGAAAACGTGAAATACATTGAACCCTATCGGATCTAATTTTTCAAACATTTTTAAGCGAAGTTGAGGTTCCTGTGAAAATTTTATGAAATATTCAAATAATCAGATAAAATTAAAAAAGAATCAGCAAAATATGTTCGGTAGTTTTTTCTAAAATTAAAATTAAAATTAAATAATAATTACACCTATGATATATGAAGGGATCACGTGACTCATTGCAAAATAAAATATGGCATCCATTTTTTTCCGACGTATCGTGATTTTTAAGGATCTTTTAAATTCATATTTAGTGTTGTTTCCGCCCTCAGACCGCTTTATTTTTGCGTATATTCTGTGCATTTATATTCTGCGCCAATGCAATTATAATATTTTTGAGTTTAAATGATCATTAAACTTTGATTATTTCTACAACGAATACCAATTTTATTGGATTCTGAATGTAAACACATCAAGTGATTGTAAGATGAGTTGTATAAGAATTGCTGAATTTTCTTCACGACAAACTGTTCAGCTCTAGAGTCTGGAATATAAGTGATATGAATAAAGTATTCATTAATTTTTACGTAGAGAAGCAGACGATATTATAGCATTGCCTTTTCCTTAGGAAGTTTTAAGTTTCCAAGTAAAATAAATTAATGTAGTATTGTGATAATTGAAAAAATATGACCGCTGAATGTATCGCATTTTAAAGATGTTTAAACAAAATTGCATTTCAGTTGAATAGTGTTTCATAATTAATGTTTTATGTATGATTGATCTTTCTTGTTTATTTCTTTCTCAGTTTTTTTAAAATTTTCCCATGACATATTTTTTTTAAATTACGATTTGTCATTGTTAATTAATTCTTTTAATTGGCGACTTGATGAATTTTAAAATGTCGCCAAAATAAAAAAAACTGAAATATCTGAAAAAACAGATTATAGTTGTGTAGCGCAATTTTAATCATATTGTTATCAGAAACTGCACATAAAACAAGAATATAAATAACATACGAGTATTTTAATATATTCTTTTAAATTTGTTTCAAGTTTATTTTTGTGGACCATTAAGTATGGAATAAGTTCTAGTTTTACATTTGCGCCAAACTCTACTCAGAACCAGGATAATATGCAGTCAAAGGACAACCAAATTTCATGAAAATAGGACGAATAAATGTTAACGTGATATTTGATACATACTTAGAACATAGAACATACATAGATAGATTTGATATCACATACATGTGATATATACATAGACATACAAACAAACACACAGACACATATAAGCATACAGACAAATACAAGCATACAGGCACATACAAGCGTCACTACAAAACAGTTTATCAATGCATTCAAATAGTGCATATTTTCAGTGGATTTATACGTTTTAGTTATACATGTACACGAATAACTGCACCATTTTGACATAATGTTTTTACGAAAATGTTGTTTAATGCCTTATTAGTGTTATTTATGCTTTTAAACAGTGCCAAATTTATAAAATATTGTTTCAAAAAGTATCCAAATATTCATCCACTTTATGGAAACCAAAATCATTATCACTATTTAGTAATATTTCCTTCAAAATAATTTCCTGCCATCGACCAAAAATCTGTAAGAAGCAGTCCTGAAAGTAGTTCTTTGAAATCCTTTGCAACTCATTTGTTGCATTCTAGATAACGTCTTGAGCACTACTGGGTGTTGTCAAGTCAGAAGAATATGGAAAATGTTCTAGTGATGTTATGTGGTATTTTTGTTGGATACTAGATACTGCCTAACCAAAACAGAACGGTATGCTGATGCATTGTCCTGAAAGCGAGAACATTTATTTATTCTTCATCTTGAGGTTTGTTCTTTGCCGAGGCATCGCATCCATAAACAATCATAGACTTAGCCAGGATCTCAGAAATGCGGTTTACGGCCAACAGTGACAGTTTGTAGTGCTTAGATTCCTATTGAAAACTATAAAAAAATCTGATGTCGGTAGCACATGACTTTCTTTATATAACGCAATGAATTTACTACTTTTACAGTTAAAAAAATGTTATTCTTATAGTAGATACTTATATTCTTTCCAAGATATGGAATTTTTTTCAATGAGTCGTCATTTTCATTGATTTAGCGTCATTTTTATCCATTTGGCGAGATTTTCGTTAATTTGGCAATATTTCAAAATGTCGCCAAGTTGGCGACATTCCTCTAAATTCGTCGCCAAAATCTCGGCAAGCGTTATGGACGGAGAAATAAGTTATTCTTACAGCGGATAAATGAATATTGGTATTCAAATACAAAAGTATTACTCAAAATATCTTTTGTCGTGAATGAAACGAGTTAGATACACGAGAATGTTGTTACCAAATTTATCGCATGATATTACATATGAAAAGTGAACATGTTTCTTAAGAGTTAATATTATTTTTTAATTTATGGGATTTTTTGATAAATTTATTTGAAAAATGTGTAATATCTCGAGAACGGTTCATGCTAGCGTTTTAAAGTTTATGTCAATCGTTCTCTAAGGAAAAATTACATAAGAAATGCCTATTTGCTTAACTTTATTAAAGGTTTTGATTTTTTTGAGGATTTTTTTAAAATTTTACTCAAAAATTTGGGGAGTTCTGAACATTCGATTGTGTTTTAAAACAATAGGCTTCCAGTATTCATGGATTGTAATTGTCACACCAAATTTCATTCAAATCGCTCCATTCGTTCATGAGATATCGTCTCACTGCCACACATACACACACACACATACTTTCTCACACACACACACACACACAGACATCACTTCAAAAATGTTCGATTCGTGATCAGGGATGCTTGAAACGTGCTCTCCCGGCGAAAACTCTAATTCGAATTTTCGACCCCATCACAATACTTGCTTTATACATTATGTATATAAGGAAAGGAAAGTAATATAAAGGAATAATGTAATTTTTCTACCAACGAGGCATTATTGCTTCCAAACCAATAGACATAAACATGGTTTAAGTAAATAGTAATTCTTACAAAAACTCAAAATTGTATGTTTATACGACGGTAGTCGCAAACATTTTCAACGTTGATACTTACTTTGACATCGACAGACACTCGTGCACAAAGAAATTGTTGTTATTGCATTTCAGAAGAAATTGATATGGTGTGACTTTCCATGCCGTGACGTCATGAATTCTATTAACTCATCCGATTCATGACAATTCTATTATCACGAATGCTTACACTTAAATTTCCATAGCGCAATTATATCAAGCGCCAATTAAGAGAAATTTTAGAATCTACCTCGTAAAAAGGCAAACTATAACGTCATTTGTGTGCATGAAGCAACAAAATGGAAGAATGTGAGCGTAGAATGTAATATTTTCTCATATTTAGCGTCATTTCTCTCTTCTGACTTTTCTTGGATAATGGAAGAGCAATTTACTATTTTGAATGACTCCGCAGCAAAACCGATGCTAGTTCTCGCGTCACTACGATAAAATTGGAAAAATAAAAAAGAGTTGGGGGTTTAAAATGGTAGATAATGATTCGTTTTATATTTCTTTCCCAGCAGCAATGCGATATCATACATCGTAGTTTATTGCCTTGCTTTCGGAATTGAAATAGAATTGTTCACGAAAAAATGAGGCAATTTGTGAAAAGTTCTGTACATTGTAAGGGAATCTAAAGTACTTATAAGTATCTTCTAAAGTATCTTCTTACGTAGATGGATTAGTGTAAATGGTAGCACGTCTGGGCGAAATCCAGTAGGTTGAAGGCCCAGACCACACGACCAATCCTGAGGCTAATAGTAGCTTAGTATGTGGGCGGGAAATCCAGTAGGTGTTAAGAAAGTAATGAAGATTGTCGCGGAGGGCGCGGTAGCCCAGTAGTTAGCGCGCGGGAATTGCACGCGGTAGGCTCGGGTTCAATTACCGCCACTGCCAAAACTGCTGCCGTGTTCACGCGGAGTACGATCACGTTAAACATGTAGGACCGTAAGTCCTACCGAGAAGTTGGTTATAGGGGAAGGAGGGTAAGGTCCCTGTGGATGCCTCCCCCACTGAGTTCCGGTCTAAATTGGATGGCACTTCCTGGCCGTCCAAACAGTTACCTTACACCTTACTGGTAGGTCGCGCCAGAGAGTGTGACACGGTTAGAATTTGCCACGGTCAGAATTTTCAAGGGTAGCGAACAGGCTGGTCGCCAAAGGCGGCTAGTTATGAATAAACAGCAAAATTTCATAGCTGTAAATTTTGTAGTTTATTCATAATACAGTGCAAAATATCGTGTTTCGTTTTCAGTATAGAGAGTAATTCAGTATAAGAATAAAACCAAAAATTGTTATGCAATATATTTTGCACAACATTGTTATATAACAATTAAATCGTAATGTTCTTGACAACAACATAAAATTTCGCAACAATACACTTATCCTCCGATTTACACGGCACTTGTTTTACACTATTTCGCTTTTACACGGTTTATAAATTTCGATTCCTCTTTCCGGCTGGGTATTGTTTTACCTTCATATATAGCACTCGGCAAGGTACACCACTCAGCGAGTGTGTACATTTATTGAAACGGAGCGAGATCCGAATATAGCAGCTTCCCTCACATCTACTCAAATCTGATTGTGTGAAAGGTTTCTCTGACATAGTAAAACTCTTTGCTGATACTATTTTGTAAGATAATTCGAATTTCTCTGACAAATACACTCAAATGATCTTGTAGAACTCATGTAGTGACGTTACAGTTTTCCACTTCTTCACATTCTCATCCTCCCTATTCAGACGACGTTTTGTCTATGGAAAACTCATCCGATTTTGACGAAAGTTTCAATATCCACAAATAGGATGACACAGGTTCTTCAAAAGATGTGAACTTTTACGTTCACCTTTTCCTCTATTTTAAGCTAAAAATCTAAAATCATGTCCTAATATTTTTACAAAAATGTAGCCTTCGCATCGTAGAGCACAACAAATTAACAACGTTATCTTCCATATAATCCTTAAAATATATGGCATAATAATATCCTTCATATAAACCTGAAAATATTTGTCACTCTCCTTAAAAATCTCTCAAAAAATATATATCATTCAAGGATAAGCATCTGAAATTTAAAGAAAAAAGTGTGGGGATAAAATTTTCTATTTCAGCTTACAATGCCTTAGGTTATAATGTCTCTATGTACAATTCCCATTTGCCTGTGAGACTTGCATGCAATAGCGTACGCTAAACTAGAAAATCATCCTTCGCCCCCCCTCATTTTTTTTTACATTTTAACTATTTTATTTATTTATTTATTTATTTTAGGATATATCAGCACAAAAACATTTTTTGATACAATTTTTGTGTAACTTTCAACTTGTTATTATTGTACTAACAAATGTTTAAAAAGAATTATCCCTTTAAAATAAATTTGCTGTCTGATAATTTATTCCAAATTTAATGCATTTCATCTTCAGTAAAATTATCAAAAACTACAGAACACTTTTTTAAGGTTTATACAAATGATTCTGTCTTTTTTTCTACTTTATAGTTGCCCTTAAATTGTTTTCAGATTTTATGCTTAAACATTTTCTCTGCGACAATCAAAAATCCTCGGTAATTTATTAACAGTATTACTCTTTAGAAATAGGGTCGTTCATGTTTAATGGGAGAGGAAATAAATATTGAACACTTTTGCTTCCTAGGAATTGTAATATTCCTGTAGAACACGGGTCTTATGTCGATACATATATATATATATATATATATATATATATATATATATATATATATATATATATATATATATATATATATATATATATATATATATATATATATATATGAATCGACATAAGACGTCATATGTATCGTCAATGTTTATATATATATATATATATATATAACGGGAACGGGTCTTATGTCGATACATATATATATATATATATATATATATATATGTGTGTGTGTGTGTGTGTATCGACATAAGACGACATATATATATATATATATATATATATATATATATATATATATATAAACATTGACCTCGGCTTTTATTCCCTAAATATTGATCTTAGACATATATAAATTACAAAGTTGGATAAAAAAGATACATAATTTTATGAAATCAATTAAAATTTTCAGAGGATTAAATTTGAAGAAATACAAAATTTAAATTTTTATACGGCCCCTTACAAAACATTTCCCATGAGTAAATTGTGCCCATACACTAATAAGTTGATGTACAAAATTTCAGCATTTTATCATAAAATCCCAGAGATACGTTTAAACAAAGTTAGTGAGGGATCAATCACAAATTAAAATGCAAATGTTTACAGCAAGAGTGCAAATGACGCAACACAGAAATTCATCATAGGCAAATATCTTTAAATTTATTTACAATTTTTTGAAAATATGCTTCCTGAAAACTACCTTAAAATTTTAAAAATAATTTCTGTAATTAATTTAAAGATTAATAACAGAATAAAACTTGGAAATAGCACAATCAAAATGAACATTAAAACAGGTTAGAAATGTATGCATCTGCCTCCTGTCGGTGCGTCACACAATAGCAAAAAACGCATCATCACATGAGAAAGTTGTTTCTGCTCTGCCATTGATCAATCGCCTCGCTTACGCAATCGTAGAGCCCATAGCACGGCAGTCTGAGCGACCCTTAACTATTTCGCCGAAAAAGAGAAATAAGATTTGAAAGCAAAGTACCAAAAGTTGGCCTGGGGGTTGTGACCATCTCACCCCGGTTAAAGTATATGCTTTATGTTGCGACAACACTCCCGGAGGCCGATACATTCCTATAAAAAATACATTATTAATTTATAAGTAGAAAACCAGACACAAAGTTATCTACTCAGACAGAAATATATACAGATCAAACAATTTGATATAAAACATCCAATCAATTCAAGATTTAAAACCATCGACTCTATCATAACACTTCACAACAATTTAAGTCGTTTAAAAGCTAAGCCATTTCACCACCTCATTACATCCATGACACCAAAGTAAAATAACATTATTATTTCTATTCTGAATTACTTAAACCATCTCGAACTTTTCTGCTCTATATAGAGCAGATTTCACTCACCAAACAAAACATCTAGTGTTGAGATCCACCTGCATCTAAGACCAGTAATAATGGCATTGACACCAGTCTACTGAATCTATAATTCATCTGAACTACTATTTAAAAGTACAGAAGGTAGCTGCCGGTTACAGTTATGTTGTAAAAACTGGTAATGATGTTACACAGAAATCTTTTAGGAAAACCTTGTTTAATTGTGCTATTCAGGAAACGTAAGTCAGTAGCAAAACGATCATCAGCGATACTGGTTAATCGCCTGATTCGAGTCAGTTGGCCCAATGTTTCTGAACACATTTTTATGTAAACAAGAATTCCAAAGTATAATGTAATTGATTTCAAATTGAAAGTCACTTCGTTTATCATATAAACGATATCCCGTAGTGCCATCTGGATCATAAGGACAAATCAAGAAAATTAAGACTCAGATCGAGGTTGCAAGAAGTTTCCGTTAATAGGATAAAAATTAAATCCATTGTATAATCCTTATTAGAACATGCCAATAGTATGTCACCCACGTAACGAATGTAAAGAAATTCATTTAACAGATGCGTTCCCTCTTCATATGTATTTAATATAAACATAAAATACTTGCTTGAGATTGTGATGGAGATTTACGATAAATATAATATGCAAACATATATTAATAAATATAAATTTAAAACATTGGTTGAAATGGTGTTGTTCGAAACCGTTCTGTTTGATGGAAATTCTCATTATAAACGACTACACGGAATACCTATGGGTGGAGGATGCTCCTCCATTCTAGCCGATATATATTTAATAAACAAATCATTAAATTCAAAACTTTTGTAGTGTAAACTTTCTGAAATATTTTTAATTTTGTTAATTGCTTCCCAACTGTTACTAATGAAATATATATCATTAAGTTTAATTTTAATCATTACTTCTTTTAGAAAAGTTTTTTATTTGCAATAGTTAGATAAGTTTCAAATTCATTTGTTATAGGTCTAAATTTTATAGGATTTTTATGTAGCTTGGGAATTAAAGTAATGTATGGTAAGCAAGTATTTTTCACACTGTAACCCAATTTCGTGTATTTTATTTTGATACGATTCTCTACTTCAAAATTTAATTGATTCAACTGAAGGTATACGTTTTGATCTTTGTAACAATCATGCAATAACTTATTATATAGGTATTGGCAGGTAAACGCATAGTTTGCCGTTACCTTATCCGCATATGTAATACCGAAGAATTTCTGTAGAGTTGACAATGCATTCCTGTTATAATGATGTACAATAAGTGCACACTGTATTTTTTCATGATTTCATTCAATACTCCACATCGCCCTTCATTGAAAACTTCGGTAGGGATGCTGTATTTAAATGCTATCTTGTAAATAAACCCATCAATATCAGCTTCGATCGATTCTTCACCAATCGATCGATAAATGTGTATAAGGTATTTGGTACCTAGTTCGAAAATTGGTCTCAAATCGATCCGCTTAATATTCAAGATTTCCAGTTATGACGTGTTTATAATTCCTGTCCACAAAAGCTGAATGTTCATGACATATGCATGGCTGGCCAGTATCCACAATCCTTCTACAAACCATATTGCAATTGAACAGACTTCTGCAAAGAAGTTTTGCATATTTATATGCGATTTTCACGTTAATATTGTTAATAGGTAATTTAAATTGAAAATTCCTTAAAATGTTTGAAATATTTACTTCATCATATTTTTATTTCTGTAATTAATAATTAGCTGCAATTTGATTTTATTTCTGTAATTAACAATTCTGTAATTAACAATTGAGCTTCTACGCACCGTTTAAGTGTGGGGCGCGGTAGCCCATTGGTTAGCGCGCTGGAGTTGCACTCGGTAGGCCCGGGTTCGATTCCAGCCGCTGCCAAAACTGCCGCCGTGTTCATGCGGAGTACGATCACGTTAAACATGTGGATCCGAAAGTCCTTCCGAGAGGTTGGTGGTAGGGGAAGGAGGGTACGGTCCCTGTGGATGCCTCCCCCACTGGGTTCCGGTCCAAATTGGGAGGAACTTCCCGACCGTCCAAACGGTTACCTTACACCTTTCTGGTAGGTCGGACGGTCTGGGTTTCAGCACCGTTTAAGTGTGATTGCTGTTTTTAATTTGATAATTTGAATATTTACAGTTATTTATATAATATATATATATATATAAGACAAAAAGATCGACACACCAAGAAATAATTATCCAAATGAGACAAAATTTGGTATGTGTAATGTGGATATACAGTAAAATAAATTATTAGAATTTCAGAACACTTGGATGATTTATTGTAGTGAAAGATCTGCACAAAGTGATAACGTCAATATCCACCTCTGGCCTTGATACAAGCTGTTACTCGTCGTGGCATTGATGCATAAAATTGCCGAATGGTATTCTGAGGGATGTCGTTCCAAATGGTTTTCAATTGACGAGCTAATTCGTCAACATTCTAGGAAGGTCGCAGGCGACGCTCCATCTCAACCCAAATGTGCTCAATAGACGAGAGATCTGGGTATCTGGCTGGCCAAGGAAGTGTATCGTAAGCACATACAAAATAGATAGGCGTGCCGTGTGTGGCCTGGCATTATCTTGCTGAAAAGTTAGCCCGGGTATCGCGAAAAGAATGACAATACAACGGGTCGTAGAATGGCGACAATGTACTGCTGTGCTGTGATGGTGTCAGGGAGGACTATCAAAGAGGTCCGGCTGTCAGCCGAAATGGCACCCCAGACCATAGCTCACAGTTGTCGGGCCGTGTGACTTGTAACAGTAAGAGCGGGATCCTAACGATGTTCAGGCTGTCTCCAGACACGTCTGCGCTGGTCGCTGGAACTCATTTCGAAACGGGACTCATCACTGGAGACATTTCGTCCCCAATCCGAACAATTCCACTTTGATCGGGTCCGACACCATTGCAATCGCTGTTGATGGTGCATACTGGTCAGTGGTAGGCGGCGTAATGGACGACGCAAGTATAGATTCCGCTGCCGTAGTCTACTATTAATAGTTCGGGTGGTCACTTCAGTGTTTTTCACACGTTGGATGGTTGATAACGACGAATCTTGTGCTGTCACAGCTGCTCTGACAATCGCTCTATCTTCCCGTTCTGTCGTCGCTCTAAGCCGTCCGCTGCCCGCTGAAATCTGCCGTTCTGGATCCATTCCTGCCAACATTGTCTAATTGCTGCATCGCTCTGACCCAAATGCCGAGCGATTCGGCGGTGTGCCCATCCAGCCTCATGCAGTCCGACAGCACGCCCTCTTTCAAACTCCTTTATATGCTCGCAGTGGCCGCGAATTCGCCGGCGATGCATTGTTACAATCAAGGACGTAAACGCAATCGAAATCCACTGCATGTTTTGTTCCTGAAAGCGAGGTTCGCTCCTTATATACACCATCATGGTGCTCAGTTTCAATGCGCTGTAGTTCCGACTATTCATTCATTGGTTACTAATTTTTGATCATTTGCATATTCGGTCGAAAGGTGTTTGCATGTACAGTTTCATTACTATTGGATTATTTTGCGGAGTGCTTCGATTTTTTTGTCTTAGAGTGTATACACACACACACACACACACACACACACACACACACACACACACACGCACACCCACACCCACACCCACACCCACACACACACACACGCACACACACACACACGCACGCACACACACACATATATATATATATATATATATATAGCCTAGGTATCCTTATAAACAACTCCTATCTGCTATTGAAGAACTACAACAACATTTTGTCATAACTTATGTAGATAAAGCTTCTAATAATTATGCCATCTTTTGTAAAAAATATTATGTTTCTCTGTTACAGAATTATTTAAAAAATAATCTAATTTTTAAACCCATTAATAATCAGTCTATGAAAATCAAAACTAAAATGCTAAAATTATATACACAATTAAATATTAATTGTAAGTTTTTTAAATTTCCTTATGTTACTTTGGTTCCTAAATTTCACAAATCCTCTCAGTTTTGGAACGGTCACTTGTGGACATAATACCTTTACCACTACAGTTAGTAAGAACTTGCTTAACTGTTTGAATAGAATTAATGAATCTCTTAAATTTAGGAATTCAGGATATTTCATTTTGAACAATAGTTTTGATTTAGTTAATCATTTTAGCAAGCTTCCACAAATTCTTGGTTTCCAAACCTTTGATTTTAAAGACCTTTTTAATAATATTGTCATTAAAGATTTATATAAAGTTATTATCTCTACTATATATCTTCCAATCATGTTGCATTTAATGTCAAAAACTTTCCTATGCTCTTGCACTTTGTGTTATACAACAATTATATTATCCAAGGTGATAACATTTATTTACAAACATCTGGTGTACGGCAAGGTGGCTGTAGTAGTAGTATTCTCGCTAACTTATATCTTTAGTATTATGAATGTCATTTTAACTCTAATTCATATATTATATATAGATATGTTGACGACTTAATTTTTATTATCATTGATGATTCCTATCCCATTAATATTGATTTTTACCCATCTAACCTAGAATTAATTCCTAATGAGCCTAGCGTTAGTCAAACTGTAAATCTTTTGGACCTAAATTTAGATATCCTCAATAATCATGTAATCACCAAACTATATGATAAAAAAGATTCTTGCAACTTCACTATCATAAAGCTGCTATCATATCAATCGTGTAATTCTATTCAATTGTTTAAAAACATCATTTTAAACCAGCTATTTCGAATGCATCGACTTTCTAATCCTCGGTTTAACTTTCTCCACATCAATAATCTTAAACGCATTTGTCAAAATTACCAACATCCGGAAGTATTTGTAAATAATATTATTAATAATTTCAAATATACCACGTAATAATATTGCACATGCATTATTTATCTTTGAATGGATAACTCATTTTTGAGAATTCACCCATTCCTATCACCTAACTTACCACATGGCCTGAGTCTAATACTGGTTACTATTTTCGAATGACTATTTTCCACTTCTCCTGAGTCCTATACTGATTACTATTTTTGAAAGTCTCTACATATTATGTATCGTTCAAATGCATTCATTCCTTGTTCAACTCGCTTGTTCAACCTACACGTGGTAGCAATGCTTGTGAGTTAATATTTCTCTTCGAGGAGGTATTATTTTTCTGAATAGTAATTCAATTGATTTATTTTTCTCCTTCCACTAGCCAGTAGACAGTTCCAATGGTGTATATAGTTAAATACTATCACCATTGTCAGAAACTGGCTATTCTATCGGTTTTAATTCGAATTGTATGGCTGTCCTGATGAGAATGCAATTTCGAACTAACCGCCATTTTTTGTGTAGTTTCAATTGATTGTTCTCTATGTCTTAATCTTTTATCTTGAGCTAATTTTTATTGCCTTTTCTCATTTTTGTCGTGTTTTCTTTTTCATTTTTATTTATATTTATATGTATACTTTTTAATTGTGATTTTTGTATCCTAATATTCTTCTCATCCCCCTTTCCATTGTAGAGATATGTTACCTTCTATCTTTATCCTTTGTCTTGGTCTATAGTTACTCATTTGTAACAGATATGTTAGAGATGGGTTTTTTTTTGTACATACAGTAGTTTATGCATAGTTTTCGATTAAAATCTTTCAATTTTTATCTACATATATATATATATATATATATATATATATATATATATATATATATATATATATATATATATATATATATATATATATATATATATATATAATATTAAAACACCGTGAAATACTACATTACAAAATCATCTGAAATCACACTTAAAAGGCGCAAAGCTGCACTAAAAAGAGGATTATCACACTTAAAAGGCGCAAAGCTGCACTAAAAAGAGGATTATCACACTTAAAAGGCGCAAAGCTGCACTAAAAAGAGGATTAATCTTTTGGTACATTGTTTCCATCCATACCTCTTTTCTTTTTGACAATATATATATATATATATATATATATATATATATATATAAATTCCCAAAAAGGACAAGTAGCAATGTACTCGTACAGATTCTAGATGTGTGACAGAATTTGGAATTGAATATATCGATTTATGAGCATTAAACTATCACAAGTGAAGTAAATTCAAACATTAGGATTTTTATGGTGATAAAGAAGCCAATAGGTTTTGGTATCCAGAAAGGATTTTAATAATAATAACATGGATTTCAATAGTCTTGAATATATAGTTTTTAAAGTAATAATTAACCATAAGTGAAATGATTTCAAACATTAGTATATATATGGCGATGGAGTTGCCAATAGGTCTTGAGTCCATATTTAAAATACAGACACTCTGACTAGTATTTCAAACATTAGTTTTGAATAGAAAGGGTTTAAAAGGATTAAATGACTAATTGTGAGGTAATTTTACACACAGGTTTTTATATGGAAATAATGCGGTTTATGGGTCTTATATCCATTTTTTAAAAAAATATCCTCTCAGACTGGGATTTCTTTAGTCTTAAGAATTTTGTATTTTAAATTATTTGTTATATTTTTACAGAATGCTTCATGGATAGTTTTAGCGTAGAAAAGTAAACTTTTAGATTTTACATGTTATTGAAATTGTATATGTATGTATTTTTGCGGATTTATAAAAGGTCATGAAGGAAATCGTGTAGGGAGTATCGGTTACCGGGAGCGTTTGCCATGGCGGAAAAAGCTTTAACCGGAGTGCTGGGGGTCGCAACTCCCCCCGGCCGGTACTTCTGTCACACATCTAGAATCTGTACGAGTACATTGCTACTTGTCCTTTTTGGGAATTTATATAGGAATACACATGTAAATATTGCAGCATAGCGCTTTACAAGATGTATTATAAATTATTTTTTGCTTTTAGCTTTTTAATCTGTTCACTAAAATTGAAAATAAATTTTTCAAGTTTTATAATGTATATATATATATATATATATATATATATAAGATTTGAGCTCCTTGTATAATGGTGATGGTGGAATATTCGTTTATATGCATTTCTTCTAAGAATCACTTGACTGTTAATCCTGCTTTACGTATATGGTAAATTGTTCTTTCTAGTACTCGAACTCACTTAACAGGTTTTAGGGAATTTCACTGTAACCTACAGTCCTCCCCCCCTCCCCTTTGATCTTATTCGTCATACTTGTTCTGGATGCTTTTCGATCATCTTCTTGCCGGCTCTGCTCATACTTCACGTGCAGTTTAGGATTCCTACCTCATGATAATGGCAATTCTTGATTTCCTGTTTTTTTCTTTTTTTCAATTCTTCCTCTTTTAATGCTTATAGTCTGTTGCATTGGTATTTATAGTAACTTACTATTACCAATTCTGAAACAAGCATATGTCTGGGTTAATTAAAACTACATGGACAGACTTGAAAAGATGTCTTGTCTAATTAATCTTCAAAATTAAGCCAGTGCTGAATATTTCAATTGTGGCAGTGGTTTAACGGTTCTATTGATTTTAATATTCCGTTATTGTTTGATTTGGTTAATATATCTTTCTAATATATATATATATATATATATATATATATATATAGAACCTTGCAAGGAAAGATCTGTGAGTGTACACGCTAGATTTATTTTATGGCAAACTGACAATGCCCGACCAAAGAAAAGTGACTTCAACGCCCCTAGTGGAGACTTTAGAAGTTAAGATAACGAACTCAGCTCAGTAACAAACCCAGGTAGACGAAAGAAGCTCTTTGAAATATTGTACAGCATTGCCCAATAAGTAAGAATCGACAATAAAACAGTTACAAAAGGCTCCAGTTATTGTCCTAGTCTAGAATTATAAATATATAAAAGCTCGCGAGGCGAGTTACGAGGGTTGGTGAGCGTCAACGAGCCGAAAGCGGAGCCCCACTAGTATGAAGAATAATTAATACATGAACATAAATCTAGTGGAGAGCCTGTTTAAAATAACCTCCATCATAGACAGTGCCCATTTCAATTCCAGAAAGTTTATGACAGCGTACTTTGAGAAAAAATGCAAGTTATCACTGTGTTAAAAGTCCCGATGATGCGATATTTATAGATCGATATTTTTTGCATTTTGTATGCCTCTTTCGTCCATTTCTGGTCTTGATTCCAACTCGTTTGACAATAGTCTACAACTTTGTAATTGGATATATTTCTGTCTATATCGCCTTGTTGTTAACTTCTTTATCCCAACTTTTCAAATTCGCCACTAGAAGAGTTGCACTCCCTCTTTTTCGAAGTGGCATGGTCACTTTACAATAGATACAGTATTGTGGCAATTAATTGAGAAATGTAGTTTTTTTTATGAAATTCAGTTTTATTCAAGTTTTCTATGGATACATTTAAAACTAATAAGTGATATGACCTCCCCGAGACTTTATAACATCACAGACACGTTTCGGCATGGAATGTACTAAACTAGCATATTTAGTTTTAATTTCAACGTCTCTGAACCATATGTCAATAACGGCCGAAATTAGCTTGTCCATCGTCGTACAGTCAAATTTGTGAAGCCGTTTTTTGACAATAGCTCACAAATTTTCTATGGGATTCAAGTCTGGTGATTTCCCGGGCCAATCCAGTACGGTAATACTTTTTTTCAGCAGAAATTTTTGATTCGCTTCGAAGTGTGACATGGCGCGCTGTCTTGTTGGAAAACGCAATCTCCGTTCGGCCACAGTTTAGCCATGGTTGAAAGCACTTTTCGGGTCAATATGACTTCGTAACTGGCACTGTTCATCATTCCCTCTACGGAAATAAGAGATTCTGTCCCCAAAACGCTGAAACAACCCCTTAACATCTTTTTGGGCGGATGCTTGGGTGCTTGATTGATGTGGTGCTGATTGAGAGATTCTCCTTGGCTCCTCCTCACGAACCTAGATCTAAATCCCTCACGGGTACAATCGTGGGCCTTTCATTATAAAATTATCGGAGTACTTATAAGGACCCCAATAATTTGTAACCATGTACATTGATAAAAAGCTAGGTGTAGCAGCCGCTGAGCAAATCCTTTTAAAATAGAGAGATTTTCTGCCATGTCTAGTGCCACACATATAGCATCAAATGATTTGTAATTTGGCATGATGATTTAGAATACATTACCTACATTACCATATGCTGCTTCCTATTACTTTCCTTATATACATAATGTATAAGGAAAGTATTGTGACGGAGTCGAAAATTCGAATTCGAGTTTTCGACGGGAGAACACGTTTCAAGCATCCCTGATTACGAATTGAACATTTTTGAAGTGATATCTGTGTTTGTGTGTGTGTGTCAGTGAGTCTGCGGAGACGATATTACACGAACGAATAAAGCGATTCGAATAAAATTTGGTACAAAAATCACAATCCATGAATACTGGAAGTCTGTTGTTTTAAAACACAATCGAATGTTCAGAACCCCCCTAAATTTTCCAGCAAAATTTTGAAAAAATCATCAAAAAAACAAAACCTTTATTAAAATTACGCAAATAGGCATTTCTTATGTAATTTTTCCTTAGAAAATGATTGACATAAACTTTAGAACGCTAGCATGAACCGTTCTCGAGATATTGCACATTTTTCAAATACATTTATCAAAAAATCCCATAAATTAAAAAAAAAATATTAACTGTTAATAAACATGTTCACTTTTCATATGTAATAGCATGCGATAAATTTGGTAACACCATTCTCGTGGATCTAACTCGTTCCATTCACGAGAAAAGATACTTTGAGTAAAACTTTCGTATTTGAACACCAATAGTCATTTATTCGCTGTAAGAATAACTTGTTTCTCTGTCCATAACGCTTGGTGAGAGTTTGGCGACGAATTTAGCGGAATATCGCCAACTTGGCGACATTTTTAAATTTAGCCAAATGAACGAAAAACTCGCCAAATGGATAAAAATGACGCTAAATCAATGAAAACGACGTCTATTTGAAGAAAATTCAATATCTTGGTAAGAATATAAATATCTACTATAAGAATAGCATTTTTTTAACTGTAAAAGTTGTACATTCATTGCATTATATAAGGAAAGTCATGTGCTGCCCACATCAGATTTTTTTGGTTGCAAATGGATAACAATTTCTCTGAAGTTACGGGGTTGATGGGTGTTAGCGAGCAGTGAGCGGAATCTCTTAATATGAATAAAAAGTAATAGAATTCGGAGATGAAACCCAATATCATGAAAAGTAGCATTGAAACTTACCATTACTGACTGGATTTATTTTAAGCCACTACATAGACAGCAATAAATAGATTTCAATGCAGAGATGCATTTATTTAATATTGTGAAACATACCATCGATATTTACCATCATTGATTGGATTTACTGTTAAACCACTAAAATATGCATGAATAAAATCCGTTTCATAAATCAAACTTAATATCGCTGAAAAAACGTAAACAAATCCACAGAAAATAGATGTACCATCATTGACTGGATTTACTTTTAATTTCCAATTTAACGAATTTATAATCTCAAGATCTCAAGAAAACCATTAAGGAACGCCTAAGACAATTAAGGAATTGCCTTTAATCTCCAAATAAGAACGAACAATTTAAACGAATTTATAATATTGAGTAAATGTTATGTTTTATATATTTTTATTCATTTTAGATGAAAATTTATATATATGCTACCTCAAAAACAACACATGCCAACCTATAAATGATATAATTCAAGTTCCAATGAACGTCACTTATCAATATGTAACTTACTATACACGCCCTATTGACATAAACATAATTCAATTTTATCTCATCGTAAGAACACGAGATATAAATAGTGAATCCGCTGTTTTACCATTGTATTACCAAATGTTTGAAGAAATTCTCAATATAAATGTGTCCCCTGAAAATAAATTCGCTTTATGATAATTTATTTCAAATTTCACATATTTCATCTTCCGTAAATTAATCAAAAACTGAGAAATAACAGACCACGTTTTTCTTGCAAGTTTTATACGAATGATTCTGCTTCATTTATATGCTTTACTGTTGCACTTAAATTGTTTTCAGATATTCTTTTTTAACATTTTCCTCTCGGAAAATCGGAATTCTGGGTAATTTATTAATGCTATCATCCGTTTGAAATATGGATGTTGATATTTTATGGGGGATGAAATAAACAACGTGATTTTTTTTGCTCCGGAAATTGTCCTTTCCAGGGAGAAATATTTCATCTTTCTTGATTATTTATTATAAACATACCTTTCCATGGAAATATTCTGTAAGTTATTCCCTAATAGGATCGGTATGACGTAGTGACAAAGATATCTGAACGTAATTATTATTCGAACCTGGTTTATTCCGATTGGGAGTTTGAAGTTATGTGAAATTTACAGATTGTTTAAAAAAATGAACAGCTGTATTTTTTTAACACTTTCCAACATAGCTGTAAAGTGTTTATGTATTTGTTCATTCTGTCTGTCTGTCAATTTGTCTATCCGTTCGCACGATAACTACCATAAAAATGATTTTATCAAAATGAAATTTTTAGTATGTTGTTCAGACGGTCTGTGGGACATATGGTAATGAAAATGAATATTATCACCCTATTAGTTTCGGATTTATTCGGATTTAACCCGGGTTGAAAAATTGAAATACATTGAATCTTATAGGACCTAATTTTTCAAACATTTTTAAGCGGGGTTCAAATTCACAAATTGCTTAAAAAATTTTAGTAACTATTGAAATTATCACTAAAAATGTGTAAAAAAAAATTCAGCAAAATATGTTAGGTAGTTTTTTAAATAAAAATTTAAATAATAATTAAACCCATATTCTATGAAGAGATCAAGGTGAATCATTTCAAAATAAAAAATAACATCCATTTTTTCCCATGTAAAAATCATGATGTTTAAAGATCATTTAAATTTATATTTAGTGTTGCATCCGTGCTAAAACCGCTTTATTTTTGCATATTATCTGTATCTAAATTCTGCGCCAACGTAACTACAATATTTTTTGTTTTAAATGATCACTAAAATTATTCCTTCAACGAAGCCTAATTTCTATTGTATGCAGAATGTAAACAAATCAAGCGATTGTAAGATGAGTTGTATAAGAATTGCTGAATTTTTCTTCAAGCAAAATTATTTAGCTCTGGAGCCTGGAATATATGTGATGTGAATGAAATATTCATTGATTTTACATAGAGAATCATACGATTTATAAGAGTGCTTTTTTTGATTAAGGTTAAGTTTCCAAGTAAAATACATTTTTGCAGTATAATTTTAAAAATATCAAAGCTGAATGTATCGCATTTTAGAGACGTTTAAATAAAATTGCATTTCAGTTGGAATATATTTTATAATCAATGTTTTATACGTGATTGATCTTGTTGACTGTTGGTTATAGACACATGGTGAAATGCTTAAAATAAAGTAGGAAAATATGTAATAGCAATTTAATTAATGCTCAATATTATTGTAAAATAATTTTAATTAACTAAAATATGGATCATCTCAACTTTCGCATACCAGAATTCATTTCTGTTTTCAAATTTTACAAGAAAAAGGTTTGAAAAATTGATATCGTGGGTCTAAATTATTACAACTTGTGAGATACCCTTCACTTTAAAGGGTTTGAAAAAATCTTTCGATTGATGCCATACTTCACAATGTATCCCCCGAGGAGTAACGTGCCCCACAACGGGGAGGGAGGACTAATGACATCGCGATAAAAAAAATTGTATCGCAGCAATTTTTCACAAATGTAATTGAAAGTATTAAGTCTCGTGATCTTTGAGCCATAAATAAACCCTTTTAGCATGGCTATGTCAAATTTTGTTCTATGCCGCTATGGTAAACTAATAGTCTATGCTACCATGGTAAACTAATGTTCTATGCTGCCATGGTAAACTAATGTTCTATGCTGCCATGGTAAACTAATGTTCTATGCTGCCATGGTAAAATAATGTTCTATGCTGCCATGGTAAACTAATATTCTATGCTGCCATGCGAAACTAATGTTCTATGCTGCCATGGTAAACTAATGTTTTATGCTGCCATGGTAAAATAATGTTCTATGCTGCCATGGTAAACTAATGTTCTATGATGCCATGGTAAACTAATGTTCTATGCTGCCATGGTAAACTAATATTCTATGCTGCCATGGTAAAATAATGTTCTATGCTGCCATGGTAAGCTAATATTCTATGCTGCCATGCGAAACAAATGTTCTATGCTGCCATGGTAAACTAATGTTCTATGCTGCCATGGTAAAATAATGTTCTATGCTGCCATGGTAAACTAATGTTCTATGATGCCATGGTAAACTAATGTTCTATGATGCCATGGTAAACTAATGTTCTATGCTGCCATGGTAAAATAATGTTCTATGCTGCCATGGTAAACCAATGTTCTATGCTGCCATGGTTCAATCAAAGGTTCAAATAAAATTCCGCTGTTCCCTTTTTTAAAGACCCTATGTAATGCTCTACTATTGACGCCCGAAACAAAAATATAATGTAGTAGCAGATGGATGGAAGAGGAGATTATTTCCCTTTTTGCCTTGCGTTCTAAAATATATGCAAATGGGTGATTTTCAAATGAATTGCATTTTCAAGCTTTACATCACATAAAATTTTGACTTAGATTAAGGATAAAATTATACCCTGTTATTAATTTCTTGTAATCTTTTTTTATACTAGATAAGAAGGACCTATATGGCTTCCATTAGCTTTGTTTCCAGCTGCAAAAATCAAAACCTATTTAAAATAATAGTAGTAACACTCCTGAGGTAGCTCTCATGAGTTGTACAGGGGACACATATTAAATTTAAATTTGAAATTATTAATAATTATATTTTAAAGGAATCACTTGCATTTTTGTTAATTAAAATGTAAAACTATATTTTTTAATTCATATACAAAAGCTAATCTAGTTTGAAAGCATAAAAAGAGACATCCTTAAATGTGGTGTTTTGAGTTGGGACATGCACATTTATTACTTGAAAACTAAAAATAATAGACAATATCTAATATTTTTAAAACATAAACACGTTAATGAGTACATTTTATTAATTATAAACTAATGTGCCAATATATGTTCTAAACGTATAAAAAAATAATTTAATTAACATGAAATATGGGCCCAAAGATTTGGACACCAAACAGGCGTTCATTTAGAAAATCACCCAAATAATGCTCCACATTGTTATTATGTATCCTCTGGAATCATGTATGTACTCTCAGGTTACAAGAATGAGTCCATATATCTGGATAACAAACACGTTTATTTACAAACACAGCGTAAACAGGAACAATATACAGCGAATAGTTCGACAACTATCCCGCAAAATCACTAAATAGTTACCAGCTGCAATAAAACAGCAATTAAATATTGCACTGATTTCACAAAACAGCAAATACTATTCTCAAAGCATTGACGTATCACGCAATTCAATGTACCTCGTATCGAGTGACCCGCTTTCCAACTGAGCGACGACTCACTTTATATACTCTCCGTAGAAACTTGAAGAAGGGGCTGGTATCTTTAAGAATATTCATTACATCGAAAAATTCTAGTACCTTCGAAAATTTGCCCAAATTGACAATAAATCGTCTAATCGAGCAACCCTGCTCCGAGTGTTCAAATATGGCAATAATGAATTTACGTAACAGGACTGGCTGCCTGTAAAGTTGTTTTTCCCTTATGGTTCTCACAAAATCCTCCAATGCAGGCATTTTATATGTTCGTAACAATATTATACGCTAAAATCTGTATTAGATATCAATCGTCATATCCGAGCAATAATTAGGATTCCCGGTTTTGATTCCTAATTCTATCAGACTGACAGTATTTGTGAAATGGTGTATAATTGGTGTTTAATCAGCTCGCCTTTTAATTTCTCACAGATTCGATACAGAGTAGTTCCACTTGCATCCAAGTTGAATGAAAACGATATATCTTTTTCAAATTTCATGCCAAGTTATTCTTCCAAAGTACTATTTCATAAAATAAAAACTTCGAAAGTATATCCTTTTAGTTCGCACATACAATACAACTTTTACAATACAATACAACTTAATGCGTGATTCCGGTGCATTAATATCTGATTTCGCGATGGACGCATTAGTGGCCGATACACTAAAAAATATGATGTGCGCAACATATGACTTTCCCTGTAATATCATATTCACATTCTCTTTATTTCTGAATCATTCATTAAATTGAGTTTAACTGCAGAAACTAACACAGAATGTGCACAATTAATTCACTTTTAATCCGTTTAATTTGTACCTTGAGTTGCTTTTGAAGATGGCGTTGCGAAAATGCGAATAAACTAAAATATCTCGAGAACGGCTCGTCCTAGAGTAATGGGGTTGGTCTTATTCTTTTAATCGTTAAAAATTACGTATTAATCAAGCATTTAATTGATGTATTTGGGCATACGTAGTCTTCTATGTTAGATTTTTGCTGGCCATTTCGCAAAAAAGGCAGGTTCTAATTTTTCGAATCGTACCAAAATATAAACAGCACCAGGGTATCCCAATCGTGACTTATCTACCAAATTTTGTGAAATTTGGCCCATTAGTTTTTTAGCTAGAATGGATACGGAATATTTTTGTGGGCCATTTGGCCAAAAACGGCAAGGTCTTTTATCCCGAATCGTACCAAAAACTAATCAGCAACAGGGTCACATCCAAGTGACTCGAGGTGCGATTTTCGACATAATTCCAATACTCTCCCTATACATTACTGCGGGGAAAGTAAAAAATCTGATGTGGGCAGCACATGGCTTTCCCTGCAGACGTATTCATTTTTTATTTTTTTCTTTAAATATTTATTACATTGAGTTTAATTGCACAAATAACACTAAATTTGCATTTTTAATTCAATTTCAGTTTTTATTTGGTAATTGGACATTTTTCGAAAGGCGGATAAGCAAAAATGTGAAAAGTCTCAAATATCTCGAGAAACGTTAGTTCTAGACTAATAGAGTTGTTCTTACTCTTTTCCTCGTCAATAATTAAGTATAAATTAAGCAGTTAATTGATACATTTGAACATACGTAGTCTTTTTTATTAGATTTTGACAATTTTTGCGGGCCATTTCTTAAAAAAAGTCAGGTTGTTCTCTTCTGAAATCTCTTACCAAAATCTAATCAGAACCAGAGTATCCCACAAGTAACTTATCTTCCAAATTTTGTGAAATTTGGTTAATTAGTATTTCAGCTAAAGTGGATACATGAAATTTTTACGGGTCATTTCGCAAAAAAAGGCGGATTCTGTTTTTACGAATGGTACCAAAAACTAATCAGCACCAGAGGCATATCCAAGTGACTTATCTACCAAATTTTATGAAATTTGATCCATTAGCTTTTGAGTTAGAGTGGATACATACATTTCACAGACAGACAGACAGATAGATAGACAGACAGACATACAGACAGACACACAGACATCACGCTAAAAATAGTTTTTTCATATTCTAGAGGTCTCGAAACGTGTAGATCTGTCGAAAACTCGAGTTGCGATTTTCGGCATGATTCCAACACTCTCTCTATACATTACCATGTATTGCAGGGTAAGTAAAAGCAATACACATATAATGTACATTAGACAAATGGTAAAATAGACAGAGGAACACAAATTTTTGCTAAAACAGTTCTAAAAATCTGATGTGGGCAGCACATGACTTTCCCTGCAGACACAAATTCATTTTTTATTTATTTCTATAATAATTCATTAAATTGAGTTAAATTGCACAAAATAACACTAAATTTGCAATTTTTGATTTTATTTGGTAATTGGACATTTTTCCAAACGTGACGTAAAAAAATGCGAAAAAACTCAAATATCTCGAGAACGGTTAGTCCTAGAGTAATTTATTTTGTCTTATTCTTTCCTCCTCAAAAATTACGTATAAAACAAGCATTTAATAAATACATTTGAATATACGTATTCTTTTATCTTAGATTTTAGCAATTTTTGCGGGCCATTTGTAAAAAAGTAGCTTCTTCTGTTCTGAATGGTATCAAAATTTAATCAGTACCAGAGTATCCCTAAAGTGACTTATCTACCAAATATTTTGAAATTTGGTCAATTAGTATTCTAACTAGAGTGGATGCATGGGATTTTTGTGGGCCATTTCGCAAAAAAAAAGGCAGGTTATTTTTTCTCAAATCGTACCAAAAACTAATCAGAACCAGGGTCATAGAAAAGTGACTGTCCTACCAAATTTTATAAAAATCGGTTTATTAGTGTTTGAGTTAAAGTGGATGTGTTATCGGCAATGTATGAAAGCCGGAATTCTATAGAATACCTAAGCGTTATATAGAATGCCGAAAACTGGTCGGCAATCTATGAAACGATTAGCATTTCACACATTTCCTAGGAATTCTATAGAATGCCAAATGACAAACCGGCAAAATATGAAATATATCTCGGATTCATTCCTTTTCTCATACTTTGCCTAAATAGCATTTGTCATTCTATAGAATGCCTAGGTAGTATACACAATGTCTGGGGAAAGTATATAATAATTCTCATATATCATACTTTGCCAAAAAACTGCCGGTATTCTATAAAATGCCTAGGTATTCTATAGAATGCCGGCATTTCATACATTGCCGGTAACAGAAACATACATTAAACAGACAGACACACACAGAGACGTCACTTTAAAAATAGTTTTTTCGTATTCTAGAGTTCACAAAACGTGTGGATCCGTCGAAAACTCTAATTGCGATTTTTGGTATGATTCCAATACTTTCCCTATACGTTGCCATGTATTACAGGGAACGTACAAAAGTTCTCTTCAGTGCAGAAAAATAATATATGTTCCAGTGTATCTTCTTCCACAGAGGCACTTGTTGGAATCAGATCGGTTAAATCTATTCAAGTAGGCCTGGGTGACTATGTGACCTTCCTAGCCTTAGCAGCAAAGTGGCAACCATACTAGGGATTTTTCTAAATTAATTAAGATCACTTGGATCCCTTTGGAAACGAAAAATCTGATGTGGGCAGCACATGACATTCCCTTGCAGACTTATATTCACGTTCTCTTTGTTTTAATTAAATTTAATTCACGTTTAATTCAATTTTCGTTCTCATTTGATAACTCGACTTACTTCAAAGGTGGCAAAGAGAAAATAAGGAAAACCTAAAATATCTCAAACACGGCTAGTCCTAGTGCAATGGGGTTGGTCTTATTCTTTTCTTCGTTAAAAATTACGTATGCATTTAATGGATATATTTGAGCATACGTAATTTTTGATATATTTGAGCATACGTAGTTTTCTAGTTTAGATTTTGACGATTTTTGAGGGCCATTTTTGCATAAAAAGGCAGGTTATTTTTTATTTTTTAAAGGCAGGTTTTTTTTAAAGGCAGGTTATTTTCAGCTGGAGTGGATACAATCTTTTGTGGGCCATTTCGCAAGAAAAGGCGAGTTTTTTTATCCCGAATCGTACCCCAAACTAATCAACACCAGATTCGCCTACACGTGACTTATCTACCAAATTTTATGAAATTCGGTCCATTAGTTTCTTAGTTAGAGTGGATACAAAATCTGCACAGACAGACACACAGACAGACACACAGACAGACACACACAGACGTCACACTAAAAATAGTAGTTTCGTATTCTAGAGGTCTCGAAACGTTTAGATCCGTCGAAAACTCGAGTTGCGATTTTCGGCATGATTCCAATACTTTCCCTATACTTTACCATGTATTGCAGGGAAAATACAAAGGTGACGATTAATTCCAGTTTTATTCCAAGAATCACACCAGAGCACACAAACCTCTCTGTTGTGATTTTTGGAATAAAACTGGAACCAGTCGTCACCTTTTTCGTTTCCAGGTGACTATCACTTCCAGTTTTATTCTCACATACGAGTATAATCTACACATGTGATTTCAAAGCGGTAAATTAGTTCGTTTTGTGAGTTATCATATCCACACTTAATAGGCATATGCACATACACAGGCAGATAATCTTCAAAAAATAGCTTCGAAATGACTTAAAGCCTTTGAAATGTGCTTTTCCATTAAAATATCGAAGAAATATCGGAAAAAAATAATTTCGTATTAGAAGATATACCAGTAATACTTATATTTCGTAGATTAGAAGATTATACCTGTGTGTTAGAAGATATACCCGTACTATAATAAATGGATTTAAAAAATATTCCATTAAAATAAAACATATGACGTAAAAATTTGAAACTATCAATAATCCCCGTAAACTTTAAACCCAAAGGCTGTGATAACTATAGTTCCATCAGAATTGCAATTCTGATAAAATTTGTTTATATGCATTTCATTTATTTGAATTGAAAAATATTTACTGCTTATTAATTCATTGAGTTTAATTTCGTTGCTTAAAAACATGATATTTTTTTCAAATATAAACTCATTGGGTTTAATTGCGTTGCTTAGCAACATATCATTTTCTTTTTCAAATAAACTTATAGAAAACAATCGTTTCCTTATGGAAACGATTTTTTCTATGTCTATGAAAGTTCCTATTTTTGCCATGTCTATGAAAGTTTCGTTTTCCATTTATATCTCAACAACCCCTGGTCTTAAGAATGCGAAGTACGGACTAAATTTTAAATGGGACTATTTCACGGCTACCCACAAAATTTCATGAAATTCGGTGCAGCTCCCGTGATGATGACACAAACACACATACAGACAAACAAATTTTCAATTTTATTTATATAAATTAATAACGATTTATTTTTACTTTCTCTGCAATACAGGGTAATGTATAGGGAAAATATTGGAATCATGCCGAAATTCGCAGCTCGAATTTTCGACGGATCTACGCGTTTCGAGACCTCTAGAATACGAAAAAACTATTTTTAGCGTGACTTCTATGTGTGCGTCTGTGTGTGTGTCTGTGTCTCTGTGTAATGTATGTATCCACTCTAACTTAAAAACTTATGATCCGAATTTTATAAAATTCGGTAGGTAAGTCACTAGAGTATGACCCTGGTGCTGATTAGTTTTGGATACGATTCGTAAAAACAAAACTCGCCTTTTTTGCGAAATAGCCCATAAAAATTTCATGTATCCTCTCTAGCTAAAATACTAATTGACCAAATTTCACAAAATTTGGTAGATAAGTTACGTATATGATACTCTGTTGCTGATTGGATTTTGGTATAAATCGAAAAAGAACAACCTGCCTTTTTTACGAAATGGCTTCAAAAATATCATGTATCCCCTCTAGCTAAAATACCAATTGATCAAATTTCACAAAATTTCGTAGGTAAGTTATTTGTGGAACACTCTGGTGCTGATTAGATTTTGGTACAATTCGGAAAAAAATAACCTGCCTTTTTTTCAAAATAGTCCGCAAAAATCGTTAAAATCTAAATTAAAGAACTACGTATGCTCAAATATATCCATTAAATGCTTGTTTTATACGTAATATTTAACGAGGAAAAGAATAAGACCAACCCCATTACACTAGGACTAGCCGTTTTCGAGATATTTTAGTTTTTTGGTATTTTCTCTACGCCACCTTTGAAAATAAGTCCATTTACCAAATGAGAACGAAAATTGAATTAGAAGTGATAAATACAATTAAAATAAAGAGAACGTAGATATAAATCTGCAGGAAAAGTCATGTGCAACCCACATCAGATTTTTCTTTGCAGTATTAACGGTGAATTTTACAAAATTAAAGGTCAAAGAAATATTTTGTACAATATTTCCCCTCATATTTAAAGAAAATGTAATAATAATGAAATTTATATTTTTGGAACGTACGGAAATTGCATTTTTCATATTATTTTTTTTTTTTTTCAATTTGCCCTCTTTTATCCTCGAGTTTCGCTATCAACGTTCTTTGTCAGTCATTTCCTTTGCAATTAGAACGAAAGGCGTAAAGACAGCAAACGGTAATTGGTATAGAGCAAATTAGTTTATCTAGCTTTTGATTTCGAGTGTGATTATTTATACCATTTTGTTTTCAACGCAAAATGCGTCGTGGTCTGTAAAAATTGCCAAATTGTCTACAGCAAATGAGGTAAGCGTTTTTTACTTCTCTGCATACATAGTATAATGAATGAATGCATAGGGAAGTTATTGCTGTTGTTGAGACCCAGACTGTCCGATCTACCAGAAAGGTGTAAGACAACTGTTTGAACAGCCGGGAAGTGCCACCCAATTTAGACCGGACCCCAGTGAGGGAGGTATCCACAGGGACCGTACCCTCCTTCACCTACCATCAACCTCTCGGAAGGACTTACGGACACACATGTTTAACGTGATCGTACTCCGCATGAACACGGCAGCAGTTATGGCAGCGGAGGGAATCGAACCCGAGACTACCAAGGGCGCTAACCACTGGGCTACCGCGCCCTGCGGAAGTTATTGTGAAGGGGACGGAATTTCGAATGCGAGTTTTCAACGGAAGACCACTCTTCAAGCATATAATCTCCAATTAAACGTTGTTTAGATAATGTATGTGTATATGTATGTATGTATGTGGGTGCTATATCTAGCAAACAAACGAATAGAACATTTCAAATGTGATATTACAATCGCTGAATACTAAAAAAATTTCATCGAAATAGCATGTTTCAAATACCCCTAATTTTCGAGTTAATTTTTGAATAAAATGATTTAAAAATCAGAATCTTCAATAATGTCGATGATATTAAATAAATAATAATTTCACGCGTAATGTTTCATTAAGAACCCAAATCGCATGCATTTTGGAACTCTAGCATGAACCGTTCTCGAGATATTGCACTTTTTTCAAATACATTTATGAGAAAATTGTAAAATTATAATTTAGTACTTTTAAAATTTTATGCAATTTTTTAAACTTCAAAAATTACTTTTAAAATTCAATATCTTAAAAACTTTTGAAGTATTTTTAAAATTTTATGCAATTTCTTAAACTTTTAAAATTACTTCTAAAATTTTATTTTTTTAAAACATTTAAAGTACTTTTAAAATATTATGAAATGTTTTTAAATTTTTTAAATTTAATTTATCCTTAACTTTTAAGGTACTTTTAAAATTTTATGCACTGTCCATATACAATATTAAGCGACAAATTTGTAAACATCATTTTCATACATATAGTTCATTCCATTCACGAGAAAAGACACATTTTGTATAGTGTCAGATTTTGACGCTCAAAAAATCGACAATGGTGATTTATTTTGCAGGATAATAATTACATATCAATTGCATTTAACGAGGATTTTGCACATGAGTATGAATAAGTCATTTCATTTGGAATATCAAGTTGTCAAAAGCGCCTAATTTCGAATGATGCGATGTTAATTCAATGTCAAAAACATTGTGCGACGGATGCTGTACACCATTATTTTGTTGTGAAATAACGAGCATCATTGAATTGTGTAGGGAAAGTTAGGTTCTGCTCATATCAAATGTTTTTATTTATTTTTTTGTTATTATTATTATTATTTCAGATGAATTAAGTAAAGAAGCATCTATTCAAAAATATAGTTTTCTTATTCAACTTTTTTCTTTCAGTTTTAAAAATCTGCCTCACTGTAAAACATTTGCAAACATATTACTGAACGTTTCAAGGAAATTAGCTGTCCGTAATGTTGAGTAAGGTTAGTGATAGTTATGATAATATATATGTATATATATATATATATATATATATATATATATATATATATATATATATATATATATATATATATATATATATATATATACATATATATGTATATATATATACATATATACAATATATATACATATATATATATGTATATATATATATATATACAATAACAACAAGTGCAATACGCAATCACAAAGATGTAAATTAATATTGCCAAGGCGTAAATGCTGCTCTTCAATCCGAAGTAAATATACAATTGAAATCAAAAAAGAGCATCAAGTTCAAGGGAGGGGAAACCAAATACAATGCATATAATGGCAGAGGAGGATTGCGACTCCTCAATCCCGTTTAAAGCTGCTTTTCCAGCCCGGGCAAACGCTCACGGAACCAATGCATTGCAAAGGTTGATCCCCCATACGTGCCTAGTCAGAAGCACCCGAACATGGAGAAACAGACCACCGAGAATGGAAGTCAAGAAACGTAGAAATGAAGAAACACTAAATCTCCTATTATATAAGTAACGATGCACATGTGCAAGTCTTCAAGGGATATGCAGAAACTATCCCAATTCAGTAAAATCCCTTTTGAAAGAATTTGCTTCATTTTTATCGTTGAAAAATGAATTATAATATTTCTTCAGGACATTAACTGGGTAATTCTTTCTTAAAGCTTCTAATATTATCCCCTTGTTACTGGATATGCAATCCTTTGCTAAAGTGTTGCAAATTTGGTTTCTTTTGAAATGTTCCAAAAGAATATTTCTAAAAATAAATCTTGAAAAGTTCGTTTTCCAATTGATGATATGGTTAATTTTTATTCCATAACTTGTTCTTCTGTCGTGTAGACACGTATAAATTCCATTCTTTGTATTGTACTTAATGGTGATATCTAAGAAATTCACCGATCCATCCTCTGCACATTTATTTTCAACCAATTCCAAGCTATTGGGGTAAAAATCGAAACCCAATACAGGTGCATTTTCATAATATCCATAAAGCACATCATCATTTTCCGTTATATTTATGATGTGCTTTATGGATATGGTAGCTTGTAAGGGGGTATAGAACTCACCAAAACAAACAACTTTCACAATACAATGTGGAGTCGGAAAGTAACCGGTGAGCCGCGAGTGGGCGCTTTCTCTGGGGTGGATGAAACGTCGCGTCAAAATGGAGAACACAGCAAATCCGCATGCTACACATTCCAGATGCCACCAGTAAAGGTTCTCCGTGAATGTGTGGGCAAGGATTATCCACGACCAATTAATTGACCCGTATCCGTTACCATACCGCCTAGACGGACAGAAGTACCCCACCTTCCTCCAGCAGGTGCTGCCAGATTTACTACTTGTTGCACCAACAAATCGTCGAGTGATTATGTGCTTCCAGTACGACGGAGTGCCAGCACATTACACCAAGATTGTGCGGAACTACCTGGACATTGCCTCTCCGAACAGATGGAGTGACCGTGGTGATTATTCCGTCTCGTGGCCTCCCAGATCTCCCGATCTGTCCTGACTAGATCTTTTCCTCTGGGGACAGCTAAAAAGCGTCGTTTACGAGACCCCATATAGTCACCAGAGGACCTTGTCGCCCGAATTAGTGTCGCAGCTGCAGACGTTCGTGAAATGCTAGGGATCTTCCAAAGTGTACGGAATTCACTCCGTCGTCGTTGTGACGCCTGTTTCGCAGCTGGTGGTAGTTCATTTGAGTATTTGTTCTAAACATGTTGTCAATAAATTTCATTTATTCATCTTCACTGTATTCGTTTTTACTTTAATTAAGTTAATAGTTGAAAAATTTAAAGTTAAATTAAACCCCAAAACACAGAAGAAGAAAAGTAAGGATTATTTCATCACTACTTTCAAGAATAAACTTTTTGAAGGGATCCCTTTCAACTGTATTCTCTACCACATTGATTCTTTTTTGCCCATACCAAACCATCAGGTGAAATTAACACATCGGTATGTCCGAACAAATGTCAGAAACCTTTTTAACTACGGCCAAATTTGTAAAAATACAAAGGCATATAGAATTGCATGTAGATGTCATGATAGTATTTACAGAGATCCTTTTCATAACCATATTATTACAGGCGATTTAGCTGTGATCAAGGATCATAAACTAAAACAAATTTTTCGACTAGGTACGAAATTTCGGACACAAGTTTTTAAAGGTGATTTAGAAGATTTAAACAACGATCTAAAAGTTTTTACTTACAGATTAGCAGTAAAGTATAGTTTACCTATCCAAGCTTTTAAAGAATGGAAATGTAACTTTTACAACGAATTCCGTCTATACTACCTACAGCAACATCATAATAAGAAGGGTCCTTCCATTCCAACTTCCATTCATTGTGTTAAAGAAAGTTTTGTATTGACTTATACAGATAAAATTGTTTCACATTATGCCTTTACATGCAAAAAAAAATCTGATGTGGGCAACACATGACTTTCCTTATATAATGAAATGAATTTACTACTTTTACAGTAAAATAAATAAGTTTTTCTTCTAGTAGATACTAATATCCTTTCCAAGATATTAAATTTTCGGCAATAAGTCGTCATTTTCATTGATTTATCGTCATTTTTATCCATTTGGCGAGATTTTCGTTAATTTGGCAACATTTCAAAAAGTCGCCAAGTTGGCGACATTCCGCCAATTTCGTCGCCAAAATCTCGCCAAGCGTTATGGACGAAGAAATAAGTTATATATATATATATATATAGATATATAAGTTATATATATATATATATATATAACTTATTAGATATTGAATTTTCGACATATATTATATGACTATTATTATATATTTATATATCATATAACTTATTAGATATTGAATTTTTCACAATTAGTCGCCATTTTCATTGATTTAGCGTCATTTTTATCCATTTGGCGAGATTTTCGTTAATTTGGCAACATTTCAAAAAGTCGCCAAGTTGGCGACATTCCGCCAATTTCGTTGCCAAAATCTCGCCAAGCGATATGGACGAAGAAATAAGTTATTCTTACAGCAGATAAATTGGCGTTCAAATGCAAAAGTATTACTCAAAGTATCTTTTTTCATGAATGGAACGAGCTAGATCCACGAGAATGATGTCACCCAATTTATCGCATGATATTATATATGAAAAGTGAACATGTTTCTCAATAGGAAATATTTTTTTTCTATTTTATATGACTTTTTGATAATTTTTTTGAAAAATGTGCAATATCTCGAGAACGGTTCATGTTAGCGTTCTAAAATTTATGTCAATCGTTTTCTAATGAAACATTACATAAGAAATGTCTATTTGCGTAACTTTATTATTAGTTTTGACTTTTTGACAATTTTTTCAAAATTTCATTCGAAAATTTAGGGGGGTTCTGAACATTCGATTGTGGATAAAAACAATGGGCTTCCAGTGTTTACAGATTGTGATTTTTGTACCAGATTTAGTTCGAATCGGTCCATTCGTTCGTCAGTTATCGTCTCCACAGACCCAGTGACTCACACACACACACACATACTTTCACACACACACAGACATCACTTCAAAAATGTTTGATTCGTGATCAGGGATGCTTGAAACGTGCTCTCCCGTCAAAAACTCGAATTCGAATTTTCGACCCCGTCACAATACTTTCCTTATACATTATGTATATAAGGAAAGTAATATTATGTGGACACTTTACAAATGTGTTACCAAGATCGCACCATGTATGCTCAATTGTCCAATAACGGTAATGTTTTGACTAACAGGATAAATGCATTATACAAACGTATAGGAATAGAATTGAAATCTGTGAAGTTTCCATATTTAATTCTTATTCCTAAATTACACAAAGTACCTGTCAAATCCCGCGCAGTAACTGTTGGATGTGGAACTTAGCTAACCCAGGCAAATCTGAAGCTTTTAAATATCTTTAAACATGTTATGTTTCATCTTAATAAACAAAGTACTGTTATGATTAAGAACGTACAAGAGGTCATAAATCGCCTCAAATTTTGTCACAAGGACATCAGATTTAGAAGCTATGACTTTCGAGATTTGTTTAACAATATTGACTTAACACAGCTGTACCAAATATTGAAGAATTTACATGAAGAATATAACCTGAAAGTGTTCATTACATTTCGTAGATATTTGGATCTCGTGAATTTGGTTCTAAAAGAGAATATTTTACATGACGGAAATAGCTATTACCAACAAATTAAAGGTATACTCATGGGGGGAGCCTGTTCATCCATTTTGGCAGATATCTATCTATCTGCTTATGAAAAAGGCACACATATTCTTTATGAGATGCCATATTTCCGTTATGTGGACGATGTGCTCTTGGGGTGTTTTGACGGCACATCTAATTTCGATTTCACCTTTTATTCAGAAGAATTGGAACTGATTGAAAACCAAGTAGGCGAGAATGGTGGAGTGCATTTTTTGGACATATCAATAAACAAACATCTACGATATGGTACTTATACAACTTTATACGACAAACGCGATTCCTACAAAATCAAGATTGGCCATCTTATAGATTGGAGGACGAACCTTACTAAGAACGTTTTCAGAAACATCCTTGTCGGCCATTTCAAAAGAAACCAGGCTTACAACACATTCAAAAGGGATTGCAATAAATGCAATCAAAAAATCGTAACCGAAGGTTTAAAAAAAAAGCTACCCTATTTATTTCTTGCGGGCATGCTATAATTCTTTTTTCGGTAATAAAGAAAACTTTAGCCGTTTCCATCGTGAATTGGTTGGAATTTTGTGATTTATGCGATACTGATGTGTTGGCACGCATGCATAAGTGTGGATAAAAAGGCTCTAGAACTAGGATCGTTTTTCATTTAGCGTCCTTTCCTTCTGCGTCGATGTTGTTCCTGCTCTTCTTGTATACGGGTGCCTTTATCTATGCACATGTAGGGGACTGAACATTGTATTGTATTGGTACCGTAAAAGTATAAGCTGCTTTAAACGGTAAGGGGAGTCGCAGTCCTCCCCTGCCATTATATGCAACGCATTTGGTTCTCTCCTTTCGACGTTTTAACGTTCCTTCCTTTTCACTCGGATATATATATATATATATATATATACACAAAAATAACGTTTCAGCAGAGGATAATTAATTATATATTTCAGAAATTAAGCTGGAATTTTCATAAACGCCTGTAATTGTGGTTTTCCCTGTCAGTGTGGCGAATTCATCAACAAAGTAGTTGAAAAAAATGAGCAAAGGTTACAGAAAGTTTTACAATGAAATCATTTTAAATTTACAATAAATAAAAAACTTTAACTCTCAAAGTTCAATTTATGAGGTTTCCTTTAAACAGGATTTTAATAGGGTTTTTTTGTTGTTGTTTTACAAAGTTTATTCTATCACAATAAGATTATGTAGCATTCAATTTTATTGTTTTTGCAGTTTTTGGACTAATAAAACACTTCGGAATTTAAAAATATATAGTCTTTAATATGAAGTTGTCAGGTAATCAGTGTATGATGCAGGCTAATGTAGAATACACTCTTATTGCATAACAGAATCCATGGACCGGTTTCGCACTTGCTGTATGCTCTTCAGCATGGAATAGCCAATATCTGTCATGTCATTAAAAAAATTTCTATATGCCTCAGATTTTTAAATCTCCATGAAAACTAACAAGTTCAGTGCTACAACGTAGCAAAATTTTGTTTAGACAAGGCTGTATGACCAAGTTCATAATTTCAAGTTGAATGTGTATATTCTTGTATATTATTTCTTATAAAGAAAGTAATAAAAATATTGAAATCATAATGAGAGTAAAAGTTGTTACATATTTTCCCATATTTGTATGACCTCTTATCGATCGGAGACTGCGAACACAAAATTTAAAATCTGGATTCTTTTTTTTAAATATTTCATTTTTGTAAATTGTTTCATACCAAGCAAAACATTATCCTATCAAAATTGTTGAGTAATAAAATTACATTCTATTTAATCAAAAATGAACGATAAACAAAAAACTGTTTCAGGAACAAATTTTGCTTTTGTTCTGAAAAAAATTAAAATGTAATCCCTGACTGTAGGAAATAATGTCTGCTTTTAAATTGAAATATTTCTGCCATGTTTCACAAAATCTCAGGACAAATTCAAATAATTCATACGCGTATCTCAAAAAACATAATTCCATGTTCAAATATTCTAAAATTAAAATACATATTTGTTCAATACTTTTACGTTTCAGTAAATAAGTAGCAATAGCTATCTGTTTTAAGATATCCCAATTTTTTCCTTTGATTCAAAAATGAATCAAAGCGTTTGCGATGAAAAACAACCATATACGTTTTTTCATTTTAAAATAAACGTGCATTTTAAAATAAACAATGCATTGAGTAGGAAGATTATTGTAAAGAAGTAGAGAATTTAGAAAATAAATTTTTCGAATGAGATTATTTTTCTCAACTGGCAATAGTCATACGCCGTATGTACCTAGCGCGGAGTTGAAAGGAAATAAAACTACTATGGATGAAACGTTTGAAAATTCCATAATTCTTTGAGAATTATATCTATGTGACGCTAGAGTTAGTAAAGTGGCTGATATTATTGTTTGACTCAACAGAAAGGTGTGTTATTACTTTCCTTATATACATAATGTATAAGGAAAGTATTGTGACGGGGTCAAAAATTCGAAGTCGAGTTTTCGACGGGAGAGCACGTTTCAAATATCCCTGATCACGAATTAAACATTTTTGAGGTAATGTCTGTGTGTGTGTGTGTGTGTATGTGTGTGTCAATGAGTCTGTGGAGACGATAACTCACGAACACATGGAGTGATTCGAATGAAATTCGGTACAAAAATCACAATCTATGAATACTGGAAGTCTATTGTTTTTAAACATAATCGAATGCTCAGAATCCCCCTAAATTTTCGAGTAAAATTTTGAAAAAATCATCAAAAAATCAAAACCTTTAATAAAGTTAAGCCAATAGACATTTCTTATGTAATTTTTCCTTAGAAAATGATTGACATGAACTCTAGAACGCTAGCATGAACCGTTCTCGAGATATTGCACATTTTTAAAATAAATTTATCAAAAATCCCATAAATTAAAAAAAAATATATTAACTGTTGCGAAACATGTTCACTTTTCATATGTAATATCATGCGATAAATTTGGTGACACCATTCTCATGGATCTAGCTCGTTCCATTCATGAGAAAAAATACTTTGAGTAATATTTTGTATTTGAACGCCAATAGTTATTTACCTGCTATAAGAATAACTTAATTCTCCTTCTATAACGCTTGGCGAGATTTTAGCGCAGAGTGTGGCGGAATGTCGCCATTTTGGCGACATTTTTAAATGTTGCCAAATTAACGAATATCTCGCCAAATGGATAAAAATGGATAATTCTAAAATTATTACCGAGGAATGTATCACATTTTAGAAATGTTTAAACCAGGCAATTTATATTTCAATGCCGTCATTTGAATGAAGTTCATTTTTTTCGATGAAGGTTTAAGTTTTCAAATATAATAAATTAATGTAGTATTGTGATAAGTTTTAAAATATTTCCGAGGAATGTATTGCGTTTTAGACATGTTTAAATAAAATTGCATTGAAGTTGGAAAGTGTTTCATAATCAATGCTCTAAGCATGATTGATCTTTCTTGTTTTATTGTAAAAGTAGTAAATTCATTGCATTATATAAGGAAAGTCATGTGTTGCCCACATCAGATTCTTTAGTATATGTATTTTTGATTATTTTTAAATTAAGATTTCCCTAATTACAAGTATAATTAACCAGTATACTTTCATAGTTGTAGGTTAGAGTACAGAATATATGGAGATGAAAATAGATTGAAAGGTAAAATAATGAATACGAGGAATATTCTTTATCGTTTCAGTTCTACTTTACATTGCGCTAATATTTTTTTTTACAAAATTGACAGTTCAAATACATATTTGAGGGCTTCGGCCATAAAAATGCGTATAATACAAAACTACTTATCCCAGCGCCACCTGAATGATTGTCTCAAACGATATTATCGTTTCTTTAATATGAAGTTTTAAATCCTTACTTTTACCATGGTACATGTTTTGAGACAAACTGGTGATAAGGAGTCAATAGTTTCAAAATTGCACAATTTTGACTCACGTTACATTATGTTAATGTAATGGCTCACATTTTCATTTCAACATGTATATAAATGAATTTTTACCACCCTTATAGCGTTTTCAATCTGAAGTTTTTACTTTCTCTGCAATACATGGTAATGTATAGGGAAAGTATTGGAATCCTGCCGAAAATCGCAACTCGAGTTTTCGACGAATGTATAGGTTTTGGGACCTCTAGAACACGAAAAAACTATTTTTAACGCAGTGTCTGCGTGTGTGTCTGTCTGTGCAATGTATGTATCCACTCTATCACAAAAACTAACGGACCTAATTTCATAAAACTTTACAGGTAAGTCACTTGTATGTGACCCTGGTGCTGATTAGATTTTGGTACGATTCGGGATAAATAAAAGACGCATTTTTCGTGAAATGGCCCGCAAAAATCTCATGTATCCACTCTAGCTAAAATACTACTTGGCAAAATTTCACAAAATTTGGTAGATATGTAACTTGTAGGATACCCTAGTGTTAGTTAGATTTTGGTACGATTCAGAAAAGGAAAACATGCTTTATTTTAAGAAATGATACTTAAAAAATCACCAAAATCTAAAATGGAAGACTACGCATGTTGAAATATATCAATTCAATGTTTGTTTTATACGTAATTTTTGACGGGAAAGAGAAAAAAACCAACCCCATTACTCTAGGACTAACTGTATTCGAGATATTTAAGTTTTTCGCATTATTGTTATGCCGCCTTTGAAAAAAATGTCCAGTTACCAAATAAAAGCAAAAATTGAATTAAAGGTGCACATTCAGTGTTATTTTGTGCAATTAAACTCAATTGAATGAATTATTAAAGAAATAAAGAAAAAATGAAATTGAGACTGCAGAGAAAGTCATGTGCTGCCAACATCAGATTTTTTTTTTAATTTCCTCAATTTTCTGCTAGGGGCACTGTAATCACTTTCATTTGATCGGGTGTGGTCACTTTGAGTTATTGGGGGTACTTAAGGACTTTTATAGGAACCCTAAATATATCTTTATAAAGTATGCATTGGGGAGTTTTGAATTCCGAATCATTTTTACTTTCCCTATATACGTAGTAAAATATAGCGGAACCATATTGTGATGAGATCGAAACCTGGAATTTGATTTTTCGACGGAAGAGCACATTTCAAGCATCCCTGGACTCAAATCAAATGTTTTGGATTTGATGTGTGTGTGTTTGTGTTTGGAAGCAATATATCACGAACAAATGGAGCGTTTCGAAGGAAATTTGGAACTATAATTAAAATAAGTGAATATTTGCAGCCTATTGATTTTAAACAGATTTGAATGTTTGAAATACCCCCAAATTTTAGAATGAAATTTTGAAAACATCATCAAAAATCCGAACTTTCAATAGTGTTGCGTAAATAAAAATTTCTGATGTAATTGTTCATTAGGAAACGATTGGCATAAACATTGGAACACTAGCATGAACCTTTCTCGAGATGTTGCACATTTTTAAAATAAATTTATCAAAAAATCACATAAAATTGTAAAAGTTACTATAGTCAAACATGTTCTCTTTTCATATGTAATATTATACAGTAAAATTGTTAATATTATTTTTATAGATCCAGTTCGTTCCATTCACGAACAAAGACATTTTAGGTAATAGTTTTGTATTTTGAAGCCAAACAATTCGATAACAGCCATTTATATATAAGAAATATTTTTCTCTCCGTTTATCTGTCATGCTTGGCGATTAAATTTGGCGAAATATTGCCAGCTTGGCGATGTTTCGTCCCTGATTGACAAAAATATCTTTAAAATTATAAAAATGATGCTAAGAATCAACAATATTCCAAAAAAGGAAAATTCGTCGAACTAAACTTTAAACTCCGTGACAGTATTTTTCCTACACGCACTGTATAGAAAGTAAAAATAATGTATTACCATTCCTCTATAATCGCATTTCATTTCAGTACTACTTTGCTAAAGCATTGACTGAGCACAAATACCTTTCTAAAAATATCTCATGTTATGTGACATATCTAGAAATGTATATTTGTTGTAAATGGTGATATTTCTGTAGCTCCATTTTAACATAATTTACGATCCCTCAGCATTAAAGTGCACTTCGTTTAAAACGTGGTATTTTAAACGAAACCACAAAATCAAATGTTAAAATCAGATGTTTTTATCACATGTTATAAGTTTATTTTAGGAACATGCTCAAGGAGGATTAAAAGAAGGATAGAATTTAAACATATATTCTCAATCAATATATCTTTAAAAAATCTGATGAGGGCAGCACATGACTTCCGTTATATAATGTAATGAATTTTCTGCTTTTACAGTTAAAAAAATGTTATTCTTATAGTATATACTCATATTCTTTCCAAGATATTGGATTTTCTTCAATTAGTCGTCATTTTCATTGATTTGGCGTCATTTTTATCCATTTAGCGAGATTTTCGTTAATTTGGCAACATTTAAAAATGTCGCCAAGTTGGCGACATTCCGCTAAATTCGTCGCCAAAATATCGTCAAGCGTTATGGACGGAGAAATAAATTATTCTTACAGCGGATAAATGACTATTGGCGTTCAAATACAAAAGTATTACTCAAAATATCTTTTCTCGTGAATGGATCGTGAGTTAGATCCCCGAGAATGATGTCACCCAATTTATCGCATGATATTACATATGAAAAGTGAACATGTTTCTTAGCAATTAATATTTTTTTTAATTTATGGGATTTTTTGATAAATTTATTTGAAAAATGTGTAATATCTCGAGAACGGTTCATGCTAGCGTTCTAAAGTTTATGTCAATGGTTTTCTAAAGAAAAATTACATAAGAAATGTGTATTTGCGTAACTTTATGAAAGGTTTTGATTTTTTGATGATTTTTTCAAAATTTCACTCGAAAATTTAGGGGGGTTCTGAACATTCGATTATGTTTAAAAACAATAGACTTCCAATATTCATGGATTGTGATTTTTGTACCAAATTTCATTTGAATCGCTCCATTCGTTCGTGAGATATCGTCTCCACAGACTCTCTCTCTCTCTCTCTCACACACACACACACACACACACACACACACAGACATCATTTCAAAAATGTTCGATTCATGATCAGGAATACTTGAAACGTGCTCTCCCGTCGAAAACTATAATTCGAATTTTCGACCCCGTCACAATACTTTGCTTATACATTCTGTATATAAGGAAAGTAATTAAAGTAACATATACCTTAGACTACTTCTAAAAGCAGATTTATCAAGAAACTTTTACGTCACAATCAAATTCGTCATAATTCAAGTAAAAATTAACTCTAGTTAATTCTTACTTTCTCGTACCTCTGAAAACATTTGGAATGGGCACCATATGAATTTTCCTACAGACATAAATTCCTTTTTGCTTTCCCAGAGCTAGAGAAAAGTATGACGAATTTGAATGTAACTTAAAATGTTCTTGATAAATCCCCTTTTAGAAGTAGTCTGAGTAAACTTTTTACTTTGATTGATGTAGCTTAAGAAAAAATAATAGTCGTCATTTATTCACAAGTCGAATTATCAGCTTAAATACATCGTTGGTCTCCACAAATATCTTAAATGATTTTCGCCGGTGGGTGGGTGGATATCACATCGCTGTCCCTTCGTTTTCTCAAAAACTACTGTTGACTTAAAACGAATCATATTTAATCACGATAATAACGCAGAACATCGGAGCAGCAACTTTATTCAATATTTTGCATCGCATCAAAACACCATTTCCTCTGCGCAACACAATCACCACGCGACTCCGTAAAATCCCGATTGCCAACATATTTTTACAAACTTATAACTTGCAACTTTTAAACATGTTGAGTTGACCATTTAGTTTAATACATTCTATTGAGATTAATTTATTCTGTTACGCTACTGACGTGATTTGGTGAGTGGCAGGTTTCATATGGTATGTAGATGTGAACGCAGAAGAAAATTCTTAAAAATGAATATAGTTTAGCTATGCAGGGTGAATTGCACCTAATCTGCCAAACGAAAGGAGGTGATAGAAATGCCCATGTGCAGTATAAAACACCATAGCAAATCTGTCCTATTTCTATCCGTTTCCAAGTTATGGTGGATAAAAGGAAAGCTCGTCAAATCTGAAAAAAACTCAAATTTGTAAAGTTTCTGAAAGGTTTACACTCAAAATAAGCACATAATTGGAAGGAGCAAAAAAACCCCTATAGGATGACACCATTTCCATCACGATGGATATCTGGATTTAACGGAGAGCTACAAGCGCTTAACCATTAGAGAAGTTCAAAATCAAAATTTTGCTAAAACCTGTAACCGGCTTTATCGCAAAAAACCTTCTAGCTACAATTAGTCAAATTTACCAAAAACTTTTCCATTCCACCAGCTTTCGAATGAGCCTACAATAAACCATATCGGTGTTTTAGTTCAGGAGAAATTTAGCTTTTTGTTTGCAATGCATCAGTGAAATCGGCGTTCGTCGAAGTAGACAATCGACGAACATATGGCAGATAAAACGATGGAGCATAAATGGAACGTATAGTAATCCACCACTATCTGCATATGAACTCTGTCGGATATGCATATGTTAGAAACCTCACAAATTTGGATTTTTTCAGACTTTAAGCACTTTCCTTCTATCCACCATAACTTGGTAACGGTTAGAGATAGGTGATGCAAACGAAAAGCTAAATTTCTCCTGAACTAAAACACCGATATGGTTTATTGTAAACTCATTCGAAAACTGGTGGTCCTATAAATAGTCTAATAGACTTCATTTAGGACTAAAATGACTAACTTAATTTTAGAGCCAACTCATTTATATCATAACCCATGATCGTATCCAAACCAGCTGGATTCTTCCAAGACGTGTTTACTACTCTAACCGTGTAGGAAGTTCCCTTAAATTACTATATCTTACCATTTCTGTATAATAATGTATAACGAGTGAAACTATATTTCTCTTTATAATCTTCTCCTTCTGAAAGTGTAGTTTCATTTTCTTGTAATCTTATTATGTTTGAAAACTACTTTACTTAATATGTAAATGCATTCTTAAAACAGTTATATTGGCATTTCTAGGAGATACTTGATGCAAAGTTTAAAAATTAAATTTCCAAAACATCAATATTGAAATGCGCGGGGATTTGACTTTTAAAAAATAAACCGCTTAGTTTTATGCTATTTTAAAGATATTTAGTAATAGGGTTTGCACAAAAGTATAAACACGCAAGCGTAACATTTGAAATATATTTTTAAAATAATTAAAAGCATAAAACATAGTTTTCTTTAAAGTACACCCTTTCATTATTTCCATATAATTTAAATATATGAAAAAAGGTATTAAAATGTATGCCACTGCAAAAATGTATGAAAGACAACAACATACTAAATTTGGATTTTCTAGCTGATCCGGTTCCCGAATTATTCCACCCCAAAACGAGTACATTCCGATAATACTCAGCGAAGTACGAGTATTCAACAAGGTATATTATAGTATTCAACAAGGTATATTATAGTATTCAACAAGGTATATTATAGTATTCAACAAGGTATATTATAGTATTCAACAAGGTATATTATAGTATTCAAAAAAGCATTCAACAAAGTACGACCGTCTCACTCCTCTGCTGAATAACATCATGTATATTGTAATTGAAACGGGAATTTTAATTTACAGAGTCATGGGCAAAATTTATATTAGATGCTCTTGCGACCTCGTTTATCCACTGCAACTAATCCAACAACCATCTTGCGAAAACCGGGTTACGTTTTCGTCCTTTTCTCAGGACCTGGAGAAAATCAAAACATTCTAGACGAGTTTCTTAAATGATTAGTACAATTTGTTCAGAGCAGAAGCTACCTATTCTACAGCTAAATAGTATATCAAATATCAATAACGCGCCATTGAAATAGCATAGGCAGACGATAACTTATTGGACCAGTTGAAGCCAAAATGATTATTGCGTCAGCCTATGTATTAAGGAGCATTAAGTCATATCCCATCCATTAGACGTGCAATTAAATATGAAGTCATATCATCCTGTTATTCATACAAGTACATATATATTACACTACATTACATTACATTACAATTACATAAACGTTATATTACATTACAATTACATATACATTACATTACTTTACAATTACATATATACGTTACATTACTTTACAATTACATATACATTACTTCATATGCATCCAATTACATATGGAGTGTGTATCACCCAGTTAAACATTAAAATTTATCTACTGTAAAATTTATTATTGCATGCATATATGTAAGTATTTATGATTATTCAGAAACAAAGTTTTATTTTTCATTTTTACATATAACAGAGTTTCTGCTATCCTCTATATAACGATCTGTTGCTAAAAAAACTGACATAATTATGTATAATTTTGAATGCAGCATATTAAAATTTCGCTTTGGTAAACTCTAAATTCTAATTCACTATTAGATGATTTACAGCGGATTCATTAAATGCGAATTAACAAACATGTGTGAAAAAAAGTAACAATTTTTTAGAGAATTTGTTTTGCTACAGTGCGCTGCTTTCTTTCACAAATACAAACAGAGATGTTTTAAAGATGTAGTTACACATGTATACACAAGTTTTTAAATAAATATTGCAATGTTTACTTCCACTATAAAACAAAAGACTCTCATCTCAATGGCTATATATTGTTACTAACATGTAAAATGTTTTAACAGCTCTTTGAATCCCCGCAGGGGAAAAACACTTTTACAAGCAGCCATCCCCAATATGTGAAAGTAGGGTTACTAGATTTTGACGACTTTCGGAGCAAGGTTGCCAAATTTGGAAAAATATCGCCAACTTTATACAAACTTTGGTGAGTTTCCAAATCGACTAGAATTTTTTCGAAATATTAACTGGTTTTGGAAATATGAGGCCTTTCTAGACATTTCTATGGAGAATATATATATATGGAAGTCATCGCTCAGTTGGAGTGTAGTTGACGTGATACGAGCTAAATTGAATTACGAGATACGTCAGTGTTGTGATAATAGTACCTGTTATTTTGTGAATTAGATGAACATTTAATTTTTGTTTCATTGCATCTAACAGTTGAGTGATCTTGTAAGATAGTTATCAAGCTATTCGCTGTATATTGTTCCTATTTACGCTTAAAGCGTTGGTTTTCCATACATTTGGATCACCCATTCTTGTATCCTGAGGATACATTTACGATTCCAAAAAATACATCATATCAATATAGGATTGTGCATATGATAGATATACATGTACGCAACTCATCCCAAAGAGACGAATATTTCTATAAGAATATCTGAAGGAGAAATCTAAATATAAGTGAATTATCTTTCCAGATATTTTAAAAACCATAAAAGAGGAGCCAAATAGAACGGCAGCAAGTGGTACAAAGCTCCTCGAACAAGCGAGGAAAACCCTGTAAAGACTTATGAAGGACGTACACGATATTCACTCTTCCAACAGATGAGGCGATTACAAGACGAGATGGGAATATCAGACACAAGACAAGATGGAGAAATACGAAATGGGACATCACCATCCTTATGACGTCAATACGCTGCGCCAAGTGTACAACGCGGACTGACAAATTGTAGTGGATCACTATCGTACTACAAGAAGCTGGAAAGCAAGTTTCATGGTTAAAAATCTGCATATAAGAAACGTTCTAAATATTAGGTTCACGATCGATTTTCTTTAAATTTAACGCCATTTGCATGATACAATTGAATTATTTTTTCACTGCAGATGTTTTCAAAATTTCGAAATATAGCAAGACTTCTTACTAGTCATAAACTTACTATATTATAAACTTACTATATTACTTATTATACACTTACTATATTTACTATATTAATTATCAATATCTATTTTGTGTGTGTGTGTGTGTGTGTGTGTGTGTGAGTGATGATAAGCTGTGACAAGGGTAAAACTATCTTTTCACAAAATGTCATACAAAATTTTCTATACCTTTGGTCTTAATTTGGGCATTTAAACTCGACTTTATAATTCATGAAAGAGCAAATCCTTTAAAGCAGTTTTTACCAAACTTTCAAACTTGGTTCATCCTATTCAAGACACTGGTGTCTTCACCTTATTTTTAGACATTTATATTTTTTCTGACACATCTACATATGATATACATCTGCACATGACACATCTACATCTACACATCTACTTTTCTGACACATTTACATCTAAACATATGGGCTACTCGCGCCTCCGGGGCACGAGTAACCCAGTTTGGGAAACGCTGCTTCAAAGATTAAAATTCTGATGAAAGTTGCTATTAACATTGGATCTATAATCCAAAGTCAAACTTTACCAAACGCCTCGATTTCGTTTGTCTTTGAAGTTAAGTCATCACTCTTTTTGCAAGAGCGTAGACAAATTATCTTCCCCCTTCCCGAATGGCCTTCATTTGAATGAAAGAAAAAAGTGCCCTGTTGGTCTTCATAATAAGTTGATTCAATTTGAGGAATAAGGTGGTAATTCATCTTTGTATAGTTTTCTTTTGCTTTTTGCAATCAAGCCCCGTCAAGAATTTTTATCGTTTAAGAAGTTTGAAAAAGAAGTTATTACTTTCCCTATACACACAGTGTAATGTATGGGGGTGGGTCGAAATATTGTAATCAGATTTTGACGGGAAAACCAAATTTAAGCATCCATGAACTCCAATGGAACATTTTTGATGTGATGACGGTGTATGTACGTGTGTGTGTGTGTGTATATATGACCCCTGTTAATTGTTATGGCTCAATGTTGATAATTTATATTAAAGCTAAAACAAGAAACTGTAGAAAATTCAAATAATTAAATTCGTTTAAAATATTTTATTTCAAAGCGCACTGTCAAGGGAAGGCTTTGCAATAGTTCTCTCGGATTGAAATCTTTCATGTCCTATCTTGCAAAGGACCATGAATAATGACAAAACGCCACGGCTTTCATCTGCTAAGTGATAGGGGGCGCCACAATAACAATCTGAAGTTGTCATGCAAACGTGCTCTACTGGCGTGTATTATTTACATTTTAATGTGAAAATATTATCCTTTTCAGTTATTATTATTATTAAATAATACCTGAAAAGACAACAAAATATGCACAGACGTTAGACTGTTACTTCTTCAATCCTTATAAGGCATTTGTAAAACGTATCGAAGACTACATAAAAATTCGAGCTGCATGCATTGAAGGGGTTCATATTGAAGACATCGATGAATTTTGAACCAACATCTATGAAGAGGCCAACAGAAGGTTAAATGACAGATTACTTATTTTAAAAATGCATTCATTTGTGTACAATTAACTTGGCGCTGATATATTTCAAGATATGGTAATATATTCTTGGAAAAAAGCTGGATATTCTGTTGAAAAACACATTACACAATTTAACAAGATAATGGCAACTTTATTTAATATTAGTTCAGCAACTTGTTTCGTTGTAAATTGCAATGATTATGCATTTGTTAAATGTGCACATTGTAACGTTTTCATTTGTATTGATCATACATTTAATCATTCCCATTCATAATTTAAAACTTACAAAGAATTTAAATCATTCATTATTTTAGAATTTTCATTTGCTTTGACTTTCATTGTAATACAGTCAATAGTTTTGTTGATTAGTTCAGTTTTGGTTTCCAAAAATTTCAGCCTCTGTCTTTGTTGTGTTTGATCAAACTTTACGACCATGTCTTGGCGGACCATGTCTTTACGACCATGTCTTGGCCCGGCCATCCATTAAGTTGCTCTATGTCTTAGGATGAGTCGGATGGTCTGGGCTTTCGACCATGTTTTGGCAGTTGTTTAGCTAATTAATAAGATATAAATTATATTAGTAATAAATTTATCGTTTACTACTTACCATTATTGTCCATTTTATTTCAAAATAATAATAATAATTGAAAAGGATAATATTTTCACACTAAAATGTTAATAATACACGTCAGTAGAGCACGTTTGCATAACTTCAGATTGTTATTGTAGCGCCCCCTATCACTTAGCAGATGAAAGCCATGGCGTTTTATAATTATTCATGGCCCTTTACAAGATAGGACATGAAAGATTGCAATCCGAGAGAACTATTGCAAAGCCTTCTCTTGTGAGTTCAAGTCTTTTAAAATTGTTTCACAATAATATGCCTGTGAGTTGTTATACAACTAGGCATATTTGAAGGAGTCCAAATATGTAATATATACAGTATATATAAATAATATTTTAAGGATTTTAAAAAATAGCGAAGTAACCTTCAACTATGCTTAATTGACTTTGGTAAATTTTAAGGTAACCTTACACAGTGAATTTTTCATTTTGCACATTACATTTTTACTATTCTCAAGCAACGTTACCTGCAGATGACGTTTCGAGATTATTTTATTTATTATGATTCGCTGGGACGTTATTCGTCACAACTTTATGGATTTATTTCGGCTCTTATCCAAAAACATTGATTAAACGAAAACAATATTTATATATGATTAACTTTCAAAATATTATCGGTTTCTATAAACATAAAAGCATTTCTCTTTTAATATTTCAAAACCTTATAACCTGCAGGATAATAGAATAATGTTATTCGTTTTGTTCGGAAGGGCTATCCAAGTAGCTGAAGATGAGAAAAACTTACTTATGATTTGCTGAGCCATATAAAATAATATTTTATATTTGAAATGGCAGAATTAATACCCATTTGAAATACACACCGAAAAGTCACTTCAATTTCTGTATTTTTCCTTGGTCATTTTATCACCTTCGGAAATCGCGATTTAGAATTTTAAAAAAAGATTAAACCCAGTCTATGGATTCTGTTATCCAGTAGGCGTGTTATATCGTAATTTTGGGAATGCCCCCTATAGGTGAGTTTTGTGAGTATATATTGCTGCAGAAGATATTTTGCGATATTACAATGTTTCAGCAGTAAAAACTTGTTTCATTTAACATAAACAATATTTGTATATGTATATTTTTAGCATAATTTAAACCAATTTTAAATACTAATTTTCTAGGAACTGGGTTTGCTAATCTAGCATAAGAACACTAAAGAGGATATTTCCCTTGCACTCCTTGTTTCAGTTTTTACATAATAATATATAACAAGTATCTAGCTCATTCAAGGTTTGGTATATTTCCCCTACTGGTTTGTGCAAAGCATAAATGCTAAAAATTGAAAGGTTTGTGTCTTTTTAAAAATTTGATAAAATTATTAGAAGTATTTTTTATATATTTTGCAAAATTATATGCTACTTTTACTTAAATATTAGATATACTTACATTTATTTAAGGCATTTTGTAAAAAGACTATTCTCTTTTCAGCATCTATGATGGATGGAAATGAATGAGGGAAAAAATATAAATAACTAAATTAGAGACTTCAGACTTCTATTTTTCATAACATGTGAAAACTGAAACATGAGGGGGGATTTATTTTCCTTAAGTTATTCATATTATGGTTCTTGAGTAAAAGGTTTTGCTAAGAGTTTCAGAGGAAGGAAGGAGGACGGATAAGTTGAAGGTTGAATGATTCTAGTAAGAATTTGATGTCGATGAGTACGGAATTTAGTCAATAGGCTAATGGAAGGAAATCCATTTAGATTCCACTATGACTAGGAAGAGTCTAGTATCCGGAGTTTAGCCACAATACGAAGCGAGGTAAAAAAACATCCAGTAGTAATCCGAAAAGCTTTAATATCGTCTCCATTTAAGCGTTATCATCAGGGAAGTGATTTGTATTATCTTTTATATCTGTAACTTATTCTGGGCGTGTGCAATAATAAGTATGGTCTATGTTATTACTTGCTTTAAACAACCAGCTTCTGTGCGTTTCTGTGAAGTTCTTAATAAATTAAATTTGTTTTAAAACAGTGTCTTCCTGTGTTATTGCCCTTGAACCGAAAGGTTTGAATATCGAAGATCCATTCTCGAAAACGACCTCTAAAGAAGAGAGAGAGAAGTAAGGTCTTTGCAACCGATTCACAGAATATATTAAATATAACAGTTGATTGTTTCGGGCAAATGTGCAAGTTCCACTTCTGAATGCGATATGTCACTAACAAATTATGCGCTTGAAATTAAATTTTGTACGATTATTGTAGTCAATAAATACTGGGAAACCTATTGATTTTAAATGCAATCGAATGTTCGGAATATCCCCCTCCACCAATTTTCGAATGTTTTTTTTGAAGAAAATAGTAAAAAATCAAGACTTTTAATAATGATAAATACATAATCACTATATAAGTAACTTTTCATTAGAAAACGAATGGCATACATATTAGAACGTTAGTATGAAACGTTCTCAAGATATTGCGCGAATTTCAAATATCTTTTTAAATCAATAAAAAACTAGGACCTTCACCCAGAACCGTAATTTTTCACAAGAAAATGAATAATACACACTTTAGAACCGTAGCATGTACCGTTCTTGAAACATTGTACATTTTTCAAATAAATTCTTCATAAAAATTACATAAAATTATAAAATAGTAAGTGTTATCAAATAAGTTCACTATCAATATGTCATATTATGTAACAAATCTGTTATTACTATTCTCGTAAATCTAGTTCATTCCATTCACATGGTAATTCAGTATTTTTAATGGTTTTGGTAACTTCGTATTTTTAATACCAAAAGCATTGTGCTGTAGATCTTATACACCAGTTTTTTGTCGTGAAATAATTAAAGCCATTATATTATGTAGGGTAAGTGATATACTGCCCACATCATTTTTTTTTCACTTTCACACACTACAGTTTACAAAATAATCTGTTATTTCGAAAATTTTAGAATTCGTGGCAAATTTAGAGCAAAATTCATATCTATAGGGAAAGTCACGTGCTGGCCATATTATATTTTTATCCGTTTATAATAAAAGTTGTATTAATAACTATTATAAAGCTGAGAAAAGTTATTATTTTATAGAAACATGACTTCCAGTTCATTTTGAAATAAACAATGAAATAAAATACGAGCGCTCTAAAAAGAGTGTCCATGGCAAAGTAAAATAATTTTGTCTCAATATATTTACAAAATCAACACTGTCAGGCTATTTTTGTTCACTTCGATAGAAAAAGAAATATTCAGACTGATTTATGTACTTTCCAAACAGAAAGTAGAATTTTCCTTTTTTTTACTGCGAACACGACGTCAGAGTGGAGTTGAGAAGTATTTTTGTAATTAAAGACTAATTTGTCAGACGATGTATCACTTTCGAGAAAAATAATAAAATGTACGATGTAGCATTTTTTATTTTCAGATTGGTGACAAGCATTTACTCTTTCTACGAAAATTAAAACAAATTTTCAGTTATCTTCAAAATATTGTTGAAGTGACAGCTACATGTCGTTGTGATAGGAATTTTGTAGATAATTGCACTTTCTCAAAATTTTTCTTTTGATTGCTGTAAGAACTCTCTGTAAGAACTTGACATGCATAAGTAAATTTTTAACAGAATGCTTTCGATGTATATATTATGCCGTGATTAGTTTGAATGTCGTAGAACTATTTAAAAAAATTTAAAGCACGTTTATGAATGAAATTTCCTATTTAAATTTTTATCAATCAATGTTATGATACTAAATTGTCTGTTGTAACAAAAGGCGTTCGATCAAAAGAAAATTCAATGATGGAATGTGGTTCACCTCGACTCTTGCTTACTAGAATTCATTAAGCAGCATTTTATTTTATTATTTCTTTTTCGAAAACTTTAAGAATTTTTTTTTTAATCTGCGTCACTGTTCCAAATTATTACAATCAATGTTTCTTTCAGGCACACCTCCGGAGGGGAAGCTCCCTGGTGACGATTATTCGCCCCCCGAATACATTTTATGTTAACCTAGTTTTTATTAATGTGTATTTAGATATATTTATTGGATTGGTGCCAAGCTCGGCCAGCTTGAACAGTTGTCAATTAGAAGCATGGTGCACTTAGCGACATATCCCGCTTCTCTTTCAGTTCTGATGGCCGCTGCGTACGTCTGTGGAGGACATACGTCTCATATACGTGCGGGTGACATACGTGGACATATGCAGGGCATACGTCTGTTGTGCTGCAAGCCAATTCGACAACAATACGTGGATATTATTCTGCAACCGATTGTTCTGCCTATACTGTCAAGCCGCACAGGTTCTATTTTCTAACAAGATAATGCTCGATCACATACTGCATGCCTCTCTCAACAATGTCTTCAAGGATTTAATACCCTCCCGTGGTCGTTTAGGTCTCCAGACCTATCACCAATAGAACACGTCTGGGACTTGCTGGGACGGTAATTGTAGCCTTCTCAGAATATCATTAGATTAGCTCATCAATTGCAACATTTGTGGCAGAATCTTCCGCAGAGGAGGGACATAAGCAACTTAATTGACTCCATACCGCACTGAATATCGGCTTGTAGATCTACCTGGGAATGGCTTACCATTTGCTAAAATGTCATCTTCTTATTACGACTTTTGCAAAAACGTTTTTTTTCTTTTTGATCGCACATTCTAGTCATTTGTATATCTCTTCAAACAATAAATGCCAAATTTCGTAGCTAAAGCTAAATTTCTTATGGGTGCATATATTGTATTGTTTACACGAAATTTTTCGATTTCGATATTTTTTGATGCCAATGTCACATCGGCGGTGAGTCTGAACCAAAGTGAAACCTAAACCGATCTCACAACCGACATGCATTGAAGATCGAAACCACGGAAAATGTACATTGCTAGAACCATACACATCATCTATATAAATAAAAATGAAAATCTGTCTGTCTGTCTGTCTGTCTGTCTGTCTGTCTGTCTGTCTGTCTGTCTGTCTGTCTGTCTGTCTGTCTGTCTGTCTGTCTGTCTGTCTGTTTGTCACACCATCACGGGAGAACGGCTGAACCGAATTTGATGAAATTTTGTGGGTAGCCCAGAAATAGCCCCACTTAAAATTATATCCGTGTTTTGAGTTTCTACGACCAGTGGTTCTCGAGATATTAGTAAAAAACGAAATTTTCGTTTGTCTCATCATCACGGAAAAACGGCTGAACCGAATTGAATGAAATTTGGTGAATAGCCTTGAAATATCCCCCCATAAATTTTGTCCAAGTTTCGTGTTTCTAAGACCTGGGGTTGTCGAGATATTAATGAAAAACGGAACTTTTACCTTGGAGTTCTACTCCCTAACTCCGTGGTTTATCCAAACGAAAAGCTTGAAAATCGTTTGAAAGTGAATTAAAATTTAATCTCTGAGTTTGATGGGAGATTTTTTGCGTTAATTAGTCACTTTAAGAAAACATGAATTGTTTGAAACATGATTTAAAGGTGAAATCTATCTCCATGGTTCATGGTTTATTTAAAACAAGCTTTTACGGAACAATGAGAAGTATAGAGAAATCAAAATCGTTATTTAATTTCGCAGTTTATGTTATAAGACATGACATATTTAACATGTTATAAGATTCTATCTTATATCATGTTACTCAGAAACGCAATTAAATTAAATCTGTCTGCTAATTTTAATAATTATTTTTTCGATTTGAATAATAAATAAATGGATATAAAAATATATTTTAGAAAAGAACGATTTGATTTTTCTTATAGCATTTTTGACTGGATAATATCAATTACGGTCTTCAGGTTTAAAAATTATTATTATTTATATTTTCGGGGATTATTGATTCAAGGATTATTGATATTTTCAAGTTATTTTGCAATTATTTTATTATGACAAAAATTGTTTAAACTCATATATTGTATGTTGTACGAATCTTCTACAAATACACGTGTATATCTTTTAATCTACGTGAATATAAGTAGTACAGGTATATTGACATATGTTTTGATATATATTGGCATATATTGGAATCAATTACGACCTTCTGGTATAAAGAGTACGGATATTATTGATGTTTTCAATTTATTACGTCATCTCTTTTATTTTGGCAAATAATTTTGAGACGCATATTGTAATACGGGTAATCTTCTACTAACACATTGGCATATTTTCTGATCTGCGACAATATAATTAGTACGGGGTTGCATATATTCATTCAATTCCTATTTTTTCTTCTGTAAATTTGCTTACAAAAGGGGGCAGGATGTTTTATTCTTCAGATCTGATCGTGAAGATAATTTTGCATAGTGAGAACATATATTCTTAAACTTCTCTTTAGGAGCAATAAATTTAATATTTTAACAGAATTTGCACATGATTGCGAACTTTAAGTTTCTTTAAATTGTACACTCCGTACGAATAACGGGTGTGCTGTTAGTGGTTAATAAATTTTAACATTTTAGGAGGATATATCATGTTGCTCGGCATCGCAATTAAATTAAATGTGTTTGTTAATGTTTTTATTATTTTTTTTCGATTTAAATAATAAATAAATGGATATAAAAGTATATCTTATGAATGGACGGTTTGATTTTTCTTTTAATTATATTAATTGCTGACTGCGTACATCAATTTCATTTATTTTGGCAAAGAGTTTTCAAGCTTATATCGTATTTAGCTACTAAACTCATATATTGTGTTTAGCCAATAAATTCATATAGCCGATTGTTGAAACAGAAAAAGAGTAGAGCGGGTATATCTTCTAATACAATTGTAGTGTTTTCATTTAGTATATTGAAACGGGATAAGAATGTTTCATTCAGATCTGCAAATTCAGAGCTACGAATTTGGAGGAATATCGCTAATTTGACAACTTTTCTTAAACTTTGCCAAATTGACGGAAATGTCGCCAAATTTATATAAACGACACACAAACAGCTGCCATAAACCTTCGGGTTGGTCGTGTGGCTTGGGTCTTCTACATATCAATGAAATTTTTTTTTTGTTTTGTTAGAAGAGAGTACTGAAATGATGTTTGGTTAGCATTTATCTGTCAGACCAACCATCCTACTTAGTAATACATTTAGCGAATTTTTAAAATGTCACCAAATTGATAAAAATGTTTTCAAATCTATAAAAATATCTTGAAATTGATAAAATTGCGCTACATAAATGATATTAATTGTTTTTTGTTAGAGGATAGTATTGTGATGATATTTCGTCAATTTGTCGCAAAGTGGAACTGTCAGTTCTACAGTCCCACTTGGCGATAAATTTGGCGATTTTTTAAAATGTCGCTAATTTGACGAAACTGTCGCCAAATGTTCCATAGAAATATAACTATTTAGACGATATTTTTTTTACCAATTTATTTGAAGCAAATGATATCATGTCGCTTAGCAACGGATTTAAATCCAATGTGTTTATGCGGCAGACGATTTTTATTAAATCCTTTCCGATTTGAATAATGAAGATATGTATATAGAATAAATTTCATTGCCATTTCATTTTGGACTGGATAATATCAATTATACTCTTCAGGTTTAAACATTATTATTATTGATATTTTCCGGAATTATTGATTCAGGGATTATTGATATTTTTAAGTTATTACGCCATTGTTTTATTGCGGCAAAAATTGCTGACACACGCATATTGTACGTTGTACGAGTAATCTTCTAGGAATGCACGGGTATATCTTCTAACCTACGAGAATATAAGTGGTACAGGTATATTGGCATATATTTTGACATATATTGGCATATATATTGGAATCAAGTACAGTCTTCTGGTATGAAGATTAAGGGGATTAATGATATTTTCAATTTATTACGTCGTCTGTTGTATTTTACCAAAAAACATTTGTGACTCATATTGCAAAACGGGTAATCTTCTACTAATAATCGGACATTATAAGTAGTACGTGTATATCTCCCCATATAATTTTAGCACTTTAATTTTGACATATATTGGAATAAATGACTGTCTTCACATTTAAAGATTACGGGTTTATTGGTATTTTCAATTTATACATGTAATCTACTAATACAGGTTATATTTTCTAATATTCGCGTATATAATTAGTACGGGTCCCATACAATTTTAACGCTTTTATTTTGCATATATTGATTCAATTCCATATTTTTTTTATATTTGCTTACATAAGGGGTCCAAAATGTTTTATTCTTCAGATATGTCCATGAAGATAATTTTATATAGCGAGAACAGAGATTCTTAAACTTCTTTTTAGGAGCATTATATTAAATATTTTAACAGAATATTTTGATTAAACATGTCATTTAGTATACTATCAGAATTTGGGCATGATTATGAATTTCAAGTTTCTTTATATTATATACTCCGTACGAAGAACGGGTATGCTGCTAGTTCAAAATAAAATCACTCATAACCCAGGAGTACTACTTACGGTCTGGAGACATCATTCCACAGATGGGTAGAAGTAACGACATAAAACAAAGTGTGCAAGGAATTCAACACATTAAATTTAACATTCATATTTATTAAAGTGCAAACCATTTAAAATGAAATTATATTCCAAATATTTGACGTATTCAACAATCATATCAAATTTGATACTTTATCAGATCAACATCTTATTTAAGTAATTAAGTTTTCTACAAATGCTATTACTATCAAACACTTAAGAATCCTTATTTAATTAATCATTTATTCAGAATCTATATAAATAAAAATGAAAATCTGTCTGTCTGTCTGTCTGTCTGTCTGTCTGTCTGTCTGTCTGTCTGTCTGTCTGTTTGTCACACCATCACAGGAGAACGGCTGAACCGAATTTGATGAAATTTTGTGGGTAGCCCAGAAATAGCCCCACTTAAAATTATATCCGTGTTTTGAGTTTCTACGACCAGTGGTTCTCGAGATATTAGTAAAAAACGAAATTTTCGTTTGTCTCATCATCACGGAAAAACGGCTGAACCAAATTTAATGAAATTTGGTGAATAGCCTTGAAATATCCCCCCATAAATTTTGTCCAAGTTTCGAGTTTCTAAGACCTGGGGTTGTCGAGATATTAATGAAAAACGGAACTTTTTCCTAGGAGTTCTACTCCCTAACTCCGTGGTTTATCCAAACGAAAAGCTTGAAAATCGTTTGAAAGTGAATTAAAATTTAATCTCTGAGTTTGATGGGAGATTTTTTGCGTTAATTAGTCACTTTCTGAAAACATGAATTGTTTGAAGCATGATTTAAAGGGGAAATCTATCTCCATGGTTCATGGTTTATTTAAAACACGCTTTTACGGAACAATGAGAAGTATAGAGAAATCAAAATCGTTATTTAATTTCGCAGTTTATGTTATAAGACATGACATATTTAACATGTTATAAGATTCTATCTTATATCATGTTACTCAGAAACGCAATTAAATTAAATCTGTCTGTTAACTTTAATAATTATTTTTTCGATTTGAATAATAAATAAATGGATATAAAAATATATTTTAGAAAAGAACGATTTGATTTTTCTTATAGCATTTTTGACTGGATAATATCAATTACGGTCTTCAGGTTTAAAAATTATTATTATTTATATTTTCGGGGATTATTGATTCAAGGATTATTGATATTTTCAAGTTATTATGCAATTATTTTATTATGACAAAAATTGTTTAAACTCATATATTGTATGTTGTACGAATCTTCTACAAATACACGTGTATATCTTTTAATCTACGAGAATATAAGTAGTACAGGTATATTGACATATGTTTTGATATATATTGGCATATATTGGAATCAATTACGACCTTCTGGTATAAAGAGTACGGATATTATTGATGTTTTCAATTTATTACGTCATCTCTTTTATTTTGGCAAATATTTTTGAGACGCATATTGTAATACGGGTAATCTTCTACTAACACATTGGCATATTTTCTGATCTGCGACAATATAATTAGTACGGGGTTGCATATATTCGTTCAATTCCTATTTTTTCTTCTGTAAATTTGCTTACAAAAGGGGGCAGGATGCTTTATTCTTCAGATCTGATCGTGAAGATAATTTTGCATAGTGAGAACATATATTCTTAAACTTCTCTTTAGGAGCAATAAATTTAATATTTTAACAGAATTTGCACATGATTGCGAACTTTAAGTTTCTTTAAATTATACGAATAACGGGTGTGCTGTTAGTGGTTAATAAATTTTAACATTTTAGGAGGATATATCATGTTGCTCGGCATCGCAATTAAATTAAATATGTTTGTTAATGTTTTTATTATTTTTTTTTTCGATTTAAATAATAAATAAATGGATAAATGGATATAAAAGTATATCTTATGAATGGACGGTTTGATTTTTCTTTTAATTATATTAATTGCTGACTGCGTACATCAATTTCATTTATTTTGGCAAAGAGTTTTCAAGCTTATATCGTATTTAGCTACTAAACTCATATATTGTGTTTAGCCAATAAATTCATATAGCCGATTGTTGAAACAGAAAAAGAGTAGAGCGGGTATATCTTCTAATACAATTGTAGTGTTTTCATTTAGTATATTGAAACGGGATAAGAATGTCTCATTCAGATCTGCAAATTCAAAGCTACGAATTTGGAGGGATATCGCTAATTTGACAACTTTTCTTAAACTTTGCCAAATTGACGGAAATGTCGCCAAATTGATATAAACGACACACAAACAGCTGCCATAAACCTTCGGGTTGGTCGTGTGGCTTGGGTCTTCTACATATCAATGAAATTTTTTTTTGTTTTGTTAGAAGAGAGTACTGAAATGATGTTTGGTTAGCATTTCTCTGTCAGACCAACCATCCTACTTAGTAATACATTTAGCGAATTTTTAAAATGTCACCAAATTGATAAAAAAAATTTCAAATCTATAAAAATATCTTGAAATTGATAAAATTGCGCTACATAAATGATATTAATTGTTTTTTGTTAGGGGATAGTATTGTGATGATATTTCGTCAATTTGTCGCAAAGTGAAACTGTCAGTTCTACAGTCCCACTTGGCGATAAATTTGGCGATTTTTTAAAATGTCGCTAATTTGACGAAACTGTCGCCAAATGTTCCATAGAAATATAACTATTTAGACGATATTTTTCTACCAATTTAATTGAAGCAAATGATATCATGTCGCTTAGCAACGGATTTAAATCCAATGTGTTTATGCGGCAGACGATTTTTATTAAATCCTTTCCGATTTGAATAATGAAGATATGTATATAAAATAAATTTCATTGCCATTTCATTTTGGACTGGATAATATCAATTATACTCTTCAGGTTTAAACATTATTATTATTGATATTTTCCGGAATTATTGATTCAGGGATTATTGATATTTTTAAGTTATTACGCCATTGTTTTATTGCGGCAAAAATTGCTGACACACGCATATTGTACGTTGTACGAGTAATCTTCTAGGAATGCACGGGTATATCTTCTAACCTACGAGAATATAAGTAGTACAGGTATATTGGCATATATTTTGACATATATTGGCATATATATTGGAATCAAGTACAGTCTTCTGGTATGAAGATTAAGGGGATTAATTATATATTCAATTTATTGCGTCGTCTGTTGTATTTTACCAAAAAACATTTGTGACTCATATTGCAAAACGGGTAATCTTCTACTAATAATCGGACATTATAAGTAGTACGTGTATATCTTCCCATATAATTTTAGCACTTTAATTTTGACATATATTGGAATAAATGACTGTCTTCAGATTTAAAGGTTACGGGTTTATTGGTATTTTCAATTTATACATGTAATCTACTAATACAGGTTATATTTTCTAATATTCGCGTATATAATTAGTACGGGTCCCATACAATTTTAACGCTTTTATTTTGCATATATTGATTCAATTCCATATTTTTTTTATATTTGCTTACATAAGGGGTCCAAGATGTTTTATTCTTCAGATATGTCCATGAAGATAATTTTATATAGCGAGAACAGAGATTCTTAAACTTCTTTTTAGGAGCATTATATTAAATATTTTAACAGAATATTTTGATTAAACATGTCATTTAGTATACTATAAGAATTTGGGCATGATTATGAATTTCAAGTTTCTTTATATTATATACTCCGTACGAAGAACGGGTATGCTGCTAGTTATCAATATAAACACAATATAAAAGGATTCCAACAATATTCACATTTTTATCTATGATGCACTTATTATCTATTCAAGGATTTGAAATGTTAATTTAATATTCTCTCTGTTCCTGAATTATAGCTTTCGATTTTAAAAGTTTTACCTCAAAGTTTCTGCTTTACGCGAAACCTCTTTATTTCCAGTAACATCAGATTTAAACCGTAATTAAATTTGAAATATTCTGCAAATCATGTCCAAAGGAGAAAAGTCTATACTGAACAGAAAGTTCAAACAGCCGTCTGGGACCAACCACACCCAGCCGAACGGTCTTCGGTCGACTCAGAATCAAATACCTAAAATAGAAAAACATATTAAATTTTGAATATTTTGCCGGACCCGGTAAGATTCTTCCTCTGGTATCTTTCAGGATTAGATTTTGGGAAAATCAATAATCCCCAGCAGTATAGGGGCCACCGGCCCTACTCTTTTGTTTTTCACTCCTTCACCGGATCGCATTCCATCCGCACTTCATTAAATCCAACTATCAAAAGCCCCACGGACAAGGCCGCACTCTCCCAACGACAGCCAAGCAGCTCTCCCATTGGCTGAGAGAGGAGCAAAACTCCAAAAAGTTCGCTTTCGAACTCACGACACAGACAAGGCAGGCGCCACGAAAAGGAACAGCAGAAACATCAAACACACATCTCAAAACAAAACCAGACATTTACATATAAAACAATCTAAACGAGGCTTAACACAATGCAGGCGAAGAAAAAGAGAGTTTTTCAAGCCGCGTTTTCACAAACTGTCGAATCGAACATACAGACGATACGACACCAATATATGCTTTAGGATCTCTTTAGCACGTTTTGACTATTTTTGGAGTGATGTCCATTGGTCTGTGGTCGATTTCTTGTGTACACCATAGATGTCAAAAATATTAATGGATTCTCACGAAACTTTATTTAACTTTGTTGTCTAAAAATCTAGAACTAAATAGAATCCCTTTAAATTTGAGCCAAAACCTCGAAATTTATGTAAAATTTTATATTTCCTTAACATATAGGGCAAAATTTAACATAATCTTGCGTAAAAGGCATCATTTAGGGCTCAGTAATGACGAAACATTTGTAATTTAATCACTGTGGTGAAAAGTAGCAGTAATGCAATTTTTGTCTTTGTAACGTTATTTGCCCCTCCTCCGCGAGGGAGAGGGTTAAAAATTTCAGAGTAGATTAAAAATACGTAAAAGGTCTTTAAGTTTGACGTTTCATGCCAAAGATACCTTCATAAGAAAAACAAAGGCCGGCTATAAAGTTTTGTGAAAATCTATAAATATTTGCAGCAGCTATGGGGCATGTAGACAGACAAACATCACTTCAAAAATAGATGAAGGTCGTAATGAGCCACTTTTTCATTTTAGCTGAAACGCTTAATTTTAAATGTAAATAGTGCATCAAAACTCATCATCAGTTTTAGCAAATATATATCTTGTCATGTATTCCTAGTAATTAGAATGAAAAAAAAATATGTTGAAAGAGTGCAACTTTTTTTTAAAGACATTGCAAAATGTGGATCTTTGAAAATGGGGTGGCAATATGAAACAGATATTTAAAAACATAAGCCTCATTGTTTTTTAATTAATAGCCTTTTATTGTTTTAACAACTTTTTTATTCATATGTATAGAAGAAAACATTAGCTACTTCAAAAATGGAAATAAAAATTTGTCTTCAAAAATTTGGAAGAGTAGGCTCAAATAAAATGAGAGGGGTCCTGGATGAACAGAAGTCGCAAATGAAAATATCAGTTTCACACCCATTATGCAGACCATGAGCCCATTACCTTGCACATCACACAATGTACCCAAAGTTCTTCAGATTTTGGTTTCTTAAATATTTTACCACAAAATAGACACTCTGCGTTGTTGTTCACGGGAAGATTCTAACAGGTTCTGCTAGATTTGAGCCACATAGGAGTGTGTTTCTTCCAGAAGAAAAGGAAGGTTTTTCCAGAAAGTTTTGCTTCCAGAAGTTAAAAACGGAAGGTTAAGTTTGCTTCCAGAAGCTAAAAGCGAAAGGTTCTTCAAATTTGCTTCCAGAAGAAACAGGAAGGTTCCAACTGGTTCTGCTAGATTTTAGCTTTCGGAAGAAAGGAACCATTTTTTTCTTCTTCATCGCTAGAACTTTCTTGGTATTTAAAAGAAAGTTCTAGCGATGAAGAAGAAAACATTATTAATCCAAAAGAAGCCTCCGTTTCTTCCAGAAGAAATTAAAGGCTCTTCCAGAGAGTTCTGTTTCCAGAAGTTAAAGTAGAAGGTTCTTCAAGTTTGTTTCCAGACGAAACAGGAAAGTTCCAACAAGTTCTACTAGATGTGAACTTCCAGAAGAAAGGAACCATTTGTTTTCTTCTTCATTGCTAGAACTTTCTTGGTATTTATCTGTCTTTTGGGGAAAACTTTTGCTTTTCTTTTCACACACATTACTCCTTCACCTCTATGGGCCTGTTTGATCCTTTGTTAGTTCGTGGTTGATAATTCTTCTACCTTTTGAGGCTATATTGAAACACCTTGCTGCTTCATTAGTGTTTCACATTTTCCCTAAGGGTATTAGTATTGTTTTCTTAGATAGTGTTTTTATTGCATTTAGCATATCTTCTGGCTGCCATTTCTGTCTCAGTCCCCTTTTTACTCACTCATATTTCTTCCATGGCATAGCGGCCCCTACAAAAAATAGTTGTAATATTAAATTAGTTATATTATATTACCACCATACGCCATTTTGCAAACGATTCAATGAATCTTAACGTCATAAAGAGGTTTCGAATATCTAACACAGCCATTTTTAATTTTAATCGTATCCCTATCTGAAACACTATCTTCTTAAATAATAAAAGGCAATGTCTGTGTGTGTGTGTGTGCGTCTGTCTGTCTTATACACTATACGTTTCGCGACCGCGCGTCGGAGAGCTACGAAATTTGGCAATCGGACACCCGGGGGGGAGGGAAGGGGACACGTGAAAACCGATTTTCAAAATTCTAATTATTTTTTTATTTATTTAATGTTTTATGCGATTTCGACCGTTTTTTGCCCTTTTTGTACTTTTTTCTCCACGATCGGGACGTCGTAGAAATAAACAAATCACACCATCGGAAAGAGCAGACAATTGCGAGTAAAAATATATACATTTCAAATTTCAATTTCGATTTCTAATATTTTTTAAAGATTTTAAAACAAAAGTCACTTTCGGTTCAAAAAAACCAACTTTTGTTTTTAAATCCTTCCATCGTAAAAACTACTCATAATTTCGACTAATAATTTACATTTTTAGAAAGGCCAAAGATCTGGCATTCTTACAAGTCTAATCTGGTTAAGAAATATTGAAAATTGCCTGCAGGATCGCAATTTTAAAGACGTGATGATTTTATATTTCTTGCCCAATACTCGGCGAAGAACCGATTCTTCCCCGACATTTTTCCCCCCGCAGTAGTTTTTCCCCCGTTTCCATGGAGACCAGGCTTCGGGTTTTAAATGTAGCTTAGCATTTGTATTGGATAGATACATCGGGTGAAATTATTATATTTATATGATATTTTAAATGGATATTTTAAATTATTTAAATGATTGAATTATGGTGGATAGAATTCTGGTGATGTATTTGAAATTATTATATTTATGGATTGGTGGAACGATATGGATGATTCATAGAATGATATGGATTTTTTAAATGGATATTTTAATTTATGGTTATTTTAAATGAATATTTGAATTTCTGGATATTTTAAATGGACATTTCAATTTTATGGATATTTTAAGTGATGGAACGATGGATATTTTAATTTTATGGATATTTTAAATACCATATGGTCATTATAAAATTAAAATTAGCGCACGGGAATCGCACTCGGTAGATCCGGGTTCGATTCCCGCCACTGCCTAAACTGCCTCCGTGTTCAGGCGGTGTACGATCACATTAAACATGTGGGTCCGTAAGTCCTTCCGAGAGGTTGTTGGTAGGGGAAGGAGGGTACGGTCCCAGTGGATACCTCTCCCACTGGGTTCCGGTCTAAATTGGGTGAATAAAAAGAAAGTTGTGGAGAATGTCGCGGAGGGCGAAGTAACCCAGTGGTTAGAGCGCGGGATTTGCACTTGGTAGGCCCGGGTTCGATTCCCTCCACTGACAAAACTGCTGCCGTGTTCACGCGGAGTACGATCACGTTAAACATGTGGGTCCGTAAGGCCTTCCGAGAGGTTGGTGGTAGAGGAAGGAGGGTACGCACCCTGTGGATGACTTTCCCACTGGGTTCCGGTCTAAATTGGGTGAATAAAAAGAAGGTTATGGAGATTGTCGCGGAGGGCGCGGTAGCCCAGTGGTTGGCGCGCGGGAATAGCACTCGGTAGGCTAGGGTTCGATTGCCGCCACTGCCAAAACTGCTGCCATTTTCACGCGGAGTACGATCACGTTAAACATGTGGATCCGTAAGTCCTTCCGAGAGGTTGTTGGTAGAGGAAGGAGGGTACGGACCCTGTGGATGCCTCCCCTACTGGGTTCCGGTCTAAATTGGGTGAATAAAAAGAAGGTTATGGAGATTGTCGCGGAGGGCGCGGTAGCCCAGTGGTTAGCGCGCGGGATTTGCACTAGGTAGGTCCGGGTTCGATTCCCGCCACTGCCAAAACTGCCGCCGTGTTCAGGCGGAGTACGATCACGTTAAACATGCGGGACCGTAAGTCCTTCCGAGAGGTTGGTGGTAGGGGAAGGAGGGTACGGTCCCTGTGGATGCCTCCCCCACTGAGTTCCTGTCTAAATTGGGTGGCACTTCCTGGTAGGTCGTTCCTTCTGGTAGGTCGCGCCAGCGAGTGTGCCACGGTTAGAATTTGCCACGGTCAGAATTTTCAAGGGTAGCGAACAGGCTGGTCGCCAAAGGCGGCTAGTAAATAATAAAAGGCAATGTCTGTGTGTGTGTGTGTGTGTGTGTGTGCGTCTGTCTGTCTGTCTTATACACTATACGTTTCGCGACCGCGCGTCGGAGAGCTACGAAATTTGGCAATCGGACACCCGGGGGGGGGAGGGAAGGGGACACGTGAAAACCGATTTTCAAAATTCTAATTATTTTTTTATTTATTTAATGTTTTATGCGATTTCGACCTTTTTTTGCCCTTTTTGCCCTTTTTTCTCCACGATCCAGACGTCGTAGAAAAAAACAACTCACACCATCGGAAAGAGCAGACAATTGCGAGTAAAAATATATCAATTTCAAATCTCCATTTCGATTTCTAATATTTTTTAAAGATTTTAAAACAAAAGTCACTTTTGGCTCAAGAAAACGATTTTTGGTTTTTAAATTCTCGCATCGTGAAAAGTACTCATAATTTCGACTAATAATTTACATTTGCAGAAAGGTCAAACATCTGGCATTCTTACAAGTCCAATCTGGTCCAGAAATAATGAAAATTGCCTTCAGAATCGCAATTTTAAAGACGTCATGATTTTAAATTTCTCGCCGTTCCGCTCGGCGTTCCGTTCGTTTCGCCCTCGCTGAAGCAGGGAAGGTGGTGGGTGGGGACGTCAAGGTGGAGGTGACGTCACGGTTCTAAATAGAGCGCCTTTGCTCTATATAAATTATTATATTTATATTTTAAATGATGGGACGATCTGGATTTTTTAAATGTATATTTTAACTTTTGGATATTTTAAATGGATATTTTAATTTTATGGATATTTTAAATGATGGAACAATGAAACAATGGAATGAGGATGATGGAATTAAGCATATTGTCATTTTAAATTGCAAATTAGCGCGCGGGAAGTTAGCGGTAGGCCCGGGTTCGATTCCCGCCACTGCCAAAACTGCCGCCGTGTTTACGCGGAATACGATCACGTTAAATATGTGGGTCCGTAAGTCCTTCCGAGAGGTTGGTGGTAGGGGGAAGGAGGATACGGCCCCTGTGGATGCCTCCCCCACTGGGTTCCCGTCTAAATTGGGTGAATATGTAGAAAGTTATGGAGATTGTCGCGGAGGGCGCGGCAGCCCAGTGGTTAGCGCGCGGGAATTGCACTCAGTAGGCCCGGGTTCGATTCCCGCCACTGCCAAAACTTACGCCACGTTCACGCAGAGTACGATCACGTTAAACATGTGGGTTCGTGAGTCCTTCCGAGAGGTTGGTGGTAGGGGAAGGAGGGTACGGTCTAAATTGGGTGAATAAAAAGAAAGTTATGGAGATTGTCGCGGAGGGCGAAGTAGCCCAGTGGTTAGCGCGCGGGAATTGCACGCGGTAGGCCCGGGTTCGATTTCCGCCACTGACATGGAGTACGATCACGTTAAACATATGGGTCCGTATGTTTTTCCGAGAGGTTGGTGGTAGGGGAAGGAGGGTACGTTCCCTGTGGATGCCTCCCCCACTGGGTTCGGGTCTAAATTGGGTGGCACATCCTGGCCGTCCAACCAGTTACCAGGCCCGGGTTCGATTCCCAAAATTGCCGCCGTGTTTACGCGGAGTACGAGCACGTTAAACATGTGGGTCCGTGAGTCCTTCCGAGAAGTTGGTGGTAGGGGAAGGAGGGTACGGTCTAAATTGGATGAATAAAAAGAAAGTTATGGAGATTGTCGCGTAGGGCAAAGTAGCCCAATGGTTAGCGCGCGGAAATTGCACTCGGTAGGCCCGGGTTCGATTCCCAAAATTGCCGCCGTGTTTACGCGGAGTACGATCACGTTAAACATGTGGGTCTGTAAGTCCTTCCGAGAGGTTGGTGGTAGGGGAAGAAGGGTACGGTCCCTGTGGATGCTTCTCCCACTTGGTTCCGGTCTAAATTGGGTGAATAAAAAGAAAGTTATGAAGAATATCGCGGAGGGTGAAGTACCCCAGTGGTTAGTGCGCGGGATTTGCACTTGGTAGGCCCGGGTTCGATTCCCAAAATTGCCGAATAAAAATAAAGTTATGGAGATTGTCGCGGATGGCACGGTAGCCCAGTGGTTAGCGCGCGGGAATTTCACTCGGTAGGCCCGGGTTCGATTCCCGCCATTGCCAAAACTGCAGCCGTGTTCACGCGGAGTACGATCACGTTAAACGTGTGGGACTGCAAGTCCTTCCGAGAGGTTTGTGGTAGGGGAAGGAGGGTACGGTCTCTTTGGATGCCTCCCCCATTGGGTTCCGGTCTAAATTGTGTGGCACTTCCTGGCCTTCCAAGCAGTTACCTTACACCTTTCTGGTAGGTCGCGCCAACGAGTTTGCCACGGTCAGAATTTTCAAGGGTAGCGAACAGGCTGGTCGCCAACTTTTGGATATTTTAAATGGATATTTTAATTTTATGGATATTTTAAATGATGGAACAATGAAACAATGGAATGAGGATGATGGAATTAAGCATATGGTCATTTTAAATTGCAAATTAGCGCGCGGGAAGTTAGCGGTAGGCCCGGGTTCGATTCCCGCCACTGCCAAAACTGCCGCCGTGTTTACGTGGAATACGATCACGTTAAATATGTGGGTCCGTAAGTCCTTCCGAGAGGTTGGTGGTAGGGGAAGGAGGATACGGCCCCTGTGGATGCCTCCCCCACTGGGTTCCCGTCTAAATTGGGTGAATATGTAGAAAGTTATGGAGATTGTCGCGGAGGGCGCGGCAGCCCAGTGGTTAGCGCGCGGGAATTGCACTCAGTAGGCCCGGGTTCGATTCCCGCCACTGCCAAAACTTACGCCACGTTCACGCAGAGTACGATCACGTTAAACATGTGGGTTCGTGAGTCCTTCCGAGAGGTTGGTGGTAGGGGAAGGAAGGTACGGTCTAAATTGGGTGAATAAAAAGAAAGTTATGGAGATTGTCGCGGAGGGCGAAGTAGCCCAGTGGTTAGCGCGCGGGAATTGCACGCGGTAGGCCCGGGTTCGATTTCCGCCACTGACATGGAGTACGATCACGTTAAACATATGGGTCCGTATGTTTTTCCGAGAGGTTGGTGGTAGGGGAAGGAGGGTACGTTCCCTGTGGATGCCTCCCCCACTGGGTTCCGGTCTAAATTGGATGGCACATCCTGGCCGTCCAACCAGTTACCAGGCCCGGGTTCGATTCCCAAAATTGCCGCCGTGTTTACGCGGAGTACGAGCACGTTAAACATGTGGGTCCGTGAGTCCTTCCGAGAAGTTGGTGGTAGGGGAAGGAGGGTACGGTCTAAATTGGATGAATAAAAAGAAAGTTATGGAGATTGTCGCGTAGGGCAAAGTAGCCCAATGGTTAGCGCGCGGAAATTGCACTCGGTAGGCCCGGGTTCGATTCCCAAAATTGCCGCCGTGTTTACGCGGAGTACGATCACGTTAAACATGTGGGTCTGTAAGTCCTTCCGAGAGGTTGGTGGTAGGGGAAGAAGGGTACGGTCCCTGTGGATGCTTCTCCCACTTGGTTCCGGTCTAAATTGGGTGAATAAAAAGAAAGTTATGAAGAATATCGCGGAGGGTGAAGTACCCCAGTGGTTAGTGCGCGGGATTTGCACTTGGTAGGCCCGGGTTCGATTCCCAAAATTGCCGAATAAAAATAAAGTTATGGAGATTGTCGCGGATGGCACGGTAGCCCAGTGGTTAGCGCGCGGGAATTTCACTCGGTAGGCCCGGGTTCGATTCCCGCCATTGCCAAAACTGCAGCCGTGTTCACGCGGAGTACGATCACGTTAAACGTGTGGGACTGCAAGTCCTTCCGAGAGGTTTGTGGTAGGGGAAGGAGGGTACGGTCTCTTTGGATGCCTCCCCCATTGGGTTCCGGTCTAAATTGTGTGGCACTTCCTGGCCTTCCAAGCAGTTACCTTACACCTTTCTGGTAGGTCGCGCCAACGAGTTTGCCACGGTCAGAATTTTCAAGGGTAGCGAACAGGCTGGTCGCCAAAGGCGGCTAGTAGATAATACGTTCGATTTATAAATATGGAAATAATTTCTTTAATCTTATCTTGCAAAAAATTTGGATTGTTGTAAAACACAATGCCTTCTCTCACAACTGCAAACAACGTAATACTGACGCCAGCGCCCTCGTGTGATCTAAATGGAACCTAATGGTTATTGTTCTTTATTTACCAATGGATAGCAACAGTAGCTCTAGAATTATGTGCAGCTCATATTAACTCTCTGTATCATATTACCACCTTCTTCCCTGCTATTTACCTTGTTAAAATAACTCAAAATTATATTGTATGATGATTGATGAAATGTTTGATGTTTGTAGAAAGTGTAAACAGCGTTTGAAATCCCGAATTCTCAACGTGCTGGCGTGGCTACTTGGGTTATATTTTGAAACAAAAGTCATATATTTTTTAGCTTCACTGAAATATTTGCGCTATCCAAACAAGATAAATTTCAACTTTCAGCAAGAAGTAATTTCTGTTATATATTTATTTTATATTACATAAAATCAGTTTTCTCCTCCGTAAGAAAGGGGCGAATAATGGCGGATGTTGCTTTACAGCAGAAGTCTTCAACCGGCTCCCTGGCGCCTGATTTTATGTGGCCCTCCAATGAAATTTTAAGAAAAATATATTTGTATAAAAATACTTATGAGGACCAATGGGGGGTAATGGGGATGATAAATAATAGGGAAGAAGGTGACAATATGAAACAGGGTGATAATATGAAACTGGACATAATTCTAAAACTACTGCTGCTATCCATTGAGGATTTTAAAATGTGGAAAACATGTTTTTTGGTTTTAAAAACAGTTTTATATACTATTAAGAAAATCTGTGTTACAGGAAAGTACTGATACATGCCCAATTGCAAGTCCCTAAATCCACAGGGTTCTCCAACATCTCAAGGCTCGTTGAAGTAAAATAATACAGCAAAGTTCGCAGAGTTTTCTTTGTTTTCATTCAAGAATTGCACAAATTTTGTTTTCCGGCAGAAACGATGATTTATTCGGCAAACCCAGATGATGTCTCAATAGTTCTATGATGGAATGCTTTCTGTGGAGAAATCCCTATGTACCGGGTGGTCAGAATTAAAACACCCCTACTCTGAGCTCTCTATACATCGAACTACTCAGTGTAAAGGCTCCAAAATTATTGAACCTACTATTCAAGACATGGGGAAAGGGATTACGCGAAAAAAAAACATTAGTTCGAGAAACACCGATAGGTGGCGCTGTACAACAGAAAATATGCTGAAAAGACACAAAATAATCACAAAAACATGGGATATGGAATTTTTCCTTTTTAATTTCTTTTGCTGATATGAAAAAAAAGAGAAGATAAAAAAGTGAAGAAACTTAAACTGTCACTGTAACTGCAATTTCGCACTGTAAGCACAAAAATTTGCATAAACCCTTGGTTTGCAGCTACTACTAAGTTCTGAGCATAAAAGTGGATAAAACTGGAAAATTTTCATTCTTATCAGCGATGGCTGTCACACTGCCAGAACGCGCTTTGCTTGTGAAGCTGTTTTATGAAAACAAAGGACATGCTGCAGCTGCACTTCGAGAGTTTCGTCGACTTAAGAATTTGCGCAAAGGACCATTACTTCCACAAGCTCTCAGGAGAATGATCGCTCGATTCGGGAAAACTGGACATCTTGGAGTTCAGCCGGGTCGAGGACGCAAATCGACTCGTTGAGATGTCGTTGACGATGTTGTCACCGCTATTGTTGAACAATCCATGGATAACGTTATACGCAGCATTCCCTGCATCGATAAGGTCCTTGTGATATGAATGTTTGGTGCGTTCGAATAAAATGTGTTACAAATGTGTATTTTGTGTCTTTTCAGCATATTTTCTGTTGTACAGCGCCACCTATCAGTGTTGCTGGAACTAATTTTTTTTTTATGTAATCCCTTTCCCCATGCCTTGAATAGTATGTTCAACAATTTTGGAGCCTTTACACTGAGTAGTTCGATCTATAGAGAGCTCAGAGTAGGGGTGTTTTAATTCTGACCACCCGGTATAATGAGAGGGTTAAAACATTGTTAACTTTAAACGCACAACTTGGGAAAATCGAAAATCGTCTGAGTAGTTAAACCTGAAACTATAGATCTAAAGCATGGATCAGCAAATTTTTTCTTTGATGAAAAAGTTCTTGGTACTTTTCACGTTCGGATAAATCATATGGTATTTCCCTTTGCTAGTAAATGCATGAAAATCTAGATGGAAAAATTAGTTCTACCATTAAATATAAAAACATATATAAACCGCAGCCACATAGTTATCATATATTAATATTTCGACAGGTATCGCTGTTATTGTTGTTTAAGATGGAGCCGTTGAAGTGAGGGAATTTAAAATAACACGATATGCAAAAATTTTCCCATAGCGTTTTTTATAATCTAAGGTGTAATTATGAAACAGTTGAAGACTTTATCCGAAAGTTTTTGGCATTTTATTATGCCCCTTTTAGGCTATACTTACTCTTTCGCTTACATTTAGCATCCAAAGTTCTGTTTCTTAGTAGAAATGGGAAAAAATGCGTACTAACTTGAATAGAAATATAGCATAACATTTTATAATGCACCATTTTGGTGTACACATACTCTTTCGCTTACTTTAACATCTAAAGTTCCATTTCTTAGAGAAAACGTGACAAAATGTGTACCAACTTGGATAGAAAGATATCATAACATTTTAAAATGCACCTTTTGGGTGTGCACTTATTCTGTTACTTACTTTAAAACATCTAAAGTTCCGTTTCTAAGAAAAAAACTTGACAAAATGCGTACAAATTTGAATAGAAAGATAGCACACAATTTCATAATGCTACTTTTAGGTGTAGACTTGCTCTTTCGCTTACTGTAACATCTAAAGTTCAATTTCTTAGAAAATCCTTAACAAAATGCGTGGTAACTTGAATAGAAAGATAACATAAACCGTCCATTTTGTCCCGTTTCTTAGTAGAAACGGGACAAAATGTGTACTAACTTGGGTAGAAAGATAGTATAACATTTTATAATGCACCATTTTGGTGTACACATACTCTTTCGCTTACTTTAACATCTAAAGTTCAGTTTCTTAGAAAACGACAAAATCCGTAATAACTTGAATACAAAGATAACATAAAATTTTGCACAGATAAACAGGATTATTGATTTGATGACCGGCAATAAGAAAAACGTTGCTAAAAGCGGGTAATATAACAGCTCTGGTTTCAGTTCTTTTTGTCTAAGAAAACATCCATTTTTGGCCATAATTGCCTTTCATTATTTTTTACTTTCCAAATGTTTCCTGTTGTTTAAAACGTGGGACTAAGAGAAATTTCAAAACATGTTGAACCAATAAAAAATTCCAGAATTCCTGATATTGAAATTTTACACCCCATTTGACTATATGGTAGGTCGGACGATCTGGGTCTCAACAACAACAACCCCATTTGACCTTATCACTGCTCTTTCAGAATGAGCAATAATTTAGAAAGCGTATGCATGTTGGAGATAAGATTTCCAATTGTTGAAATTCTCAGAATCTTGCACCATGTATATTGCGCCAAATTGCATTTTTTAATCTTTATGTCTTGAAATTTAGTATTTTGGTAACGACGTAACCAGACAAGTGCCACGCCGAAATTTAGGTCTATGCAAAATTATTGCACCGTATGAGTTTCATTTAATTCCTTTTTTTATACGAAACCAAAAGGGACGTATGTAATTGCTTAGGAACATCAACCTACTACGCATCAACCAGCATTTCAGATGTAAAATAATATATATAAACCACGCCTATTTCGCAAACTAATTGGTGACTTTTCCATACTTTGTTAATCCCAACGTGATTATATAGAAATCCTATATAAAAATTTTATTTGAATGACATTGAAAAGTTTATACAAGAATATGTAAAATGATAAAAAAAACTCGCTTTCAATGGAAGATTCTAAGATTTTCTTGGGATGGAAATGGTAAATTAAACACATTGCAAAAATAATGAGAACTATTCAATCTCTTCACAGATTTGTTAATAATTTCTATACGTTAAAATATTCTAAAATTGAAGGATTCCTTTAAATCAAATAAAGTGTGGTTTCATTATATTAATCACGCCCACCAAATGTCAGTATAATCTGCATTTTTAGAAAAAGTAAGATTTTAAGTTTTAAACCTTTGTCAGAAAATGCTAGTTAAACGAATATCAGAAGAGTTCGATGTCTAATCTTTCAAAAGAAATAAAGTATGGTTTGGGATATTAACCACGCCCACAAAATATCAGTATAATTTGCATTTATAGAAATCATAAATACATTTATAAATTTTTTACAAATGTGTTAAACATATAGAAAGCTAATTTTAGCAAGAGTGTAGTTCGTTTTCTATTCTTTTTAAATAACGTGTGGTTTCAGGATATTGAATACGCTCACAAAATTTCAGTCAGATATGTGTCTTCTGAAAAATAAAATTAATTACGAATTATTTTAATCTTGAAAATGGATACGTGTAGATCCGTCGAAAACTCGAGTTATGATTTTCGGCATGATTCTAATACTTCCCCTATACATTACCATGTATTGCAGGGAAAGTAAAAATAGACGGCATACTAAATTTGGACATTTTAGCTGCTCCGGTTCTCGAGTTATTCCTCCAAAAAGAGCACATTCCTATGGAAATGCACGTTATAAGTAAGATGTCAAAATTTGTAAAAATATGAATTTCTTGTAAGCCGTCACTATTCAGAACAGCTCACTAGATAGATCAAAAGATGCCCCACCTAAATCCTATAATCGAGAAATGTCGTAGTGTCGTACAAGACAGAGCACCAGGCGCGAAGCGCCTTTAATCTCCAATTTCAATATGTGGTTCTTATCGTCAAACTGTGACATTAATTCAGTGACCCTAATTGGAGGTTCGAGATTTTTATTTACTACTTTTTATTATTTGTCCTAGCTCCTAGTGTGGCAGTTTGTTGCACATTTAGAGTTTAAGCAGTTTGGGAGGTTGATGCAGATCTAAGGGTTACCTAGCGTTTTGGCAGTTTAGAGTTTAGAATATTTTTTTTTTTTTATAAAATAATAGTCGCGAGTTTTATTTAAAAATCAGATGTTTGAGGTGGGATCTTTTAATTACGATTATCGATGTTTAGAACAGCGCGGGGTCTCTTACGAGATTTGGCCTTGCGATGATCATAGTCATGCAGATTGAATAACAGTTCGTTCGGAACGGATGGCAAATTTCTGTAAAATTTAAGCGCTAGCTTTTTAATTTGGGCTCTAACAGTTTTTATTTTGAAGTCATTCCTAATTACCGAGTTTCTTAAGTACCTGGGAGCTTTCCTGATAATCCGTAGGATTTTGTTTTGTTTTGTCTCTAGGAGGTCTATTGTAGTTTTACAGGCATATCCCCATACGGGTGCTGCATACAGCATTCCCGGGCGGATGACCGATTTATAAATTAGGAGTTTATTTTGATAACTTAGATTTCCGTTTCCTATCATTGGGTATAAGGCTCCAATCCTATAATCATATGAAATTTTATATTTTTAAAGATATTCTGTAAAATTATTTATGGTAGATAAATATACCATTCTAAAATCTTATTTAAAACTATGCGTCTGAGCGTAGTCCACGTTATATATGTCGGCTGACTTTGACCAAACTTCGAAAACATACGTTATTTAGCAGATAAAGTAAGCTGATTCATAAGAATGCAGACATTCGAATCAGATTTAGATCTCTTTACATAGCATTTAAGCTAGTGTTTTTACCAACTTTCATATATTAACCTTTTTATTTTATTACATTTGAAAAAGTATTCATAAAACCGGCTTGTTGATTTCATAGGGAAAGTTGTGCGAAATCATTGTCCTAATCATGAATGCTCAAGTTTGATTATGATTATTCTGATTGCGTACTCGTTTGCGTACTCTTGCGCATATGTGTACGTATGCTAGCGTATTTGTACGTGAGTCCCGTGAGTCTCTAACTCACTTCAAGGTGGCCCTTGATTCATAAAAGGTCGAATACAAATGCTTTAGAGAATCGTCAGTGAAAATATAATACTTCTGCTTTGCTTTATATTTTAATTAATCAACTAAAAGTTATAAAATCGGATAAAAAAAACTTGTGTATAGAGTTTCGTAAATTTATTGCAATTTTTTTTAAACATCGCATTGTATCCAGGAAGCTACAGTATCTGGTAGGGAGTGTGTATATGCATGCTATTAGTCACTCTTCGATTCAGCAAACAATAATAACATGAGTAAAAAACTCACACTCCAAATTATATTGTTTTACTCATATTTACCCATTTTGCTTTACCCAAAATTTTGGAGTAGAAATTTCAGTTTGAGCAAAACTAAAATTTTGGTACGGGGACCAATTTACTTACGCTGCCGACCATTTTTTTCAAAATTTGAAATATTTTGGATTAAGCAACGCACATGATGCAATAATTAGTCCAGCTATGGATTCTCCAATATGGCGATAAAACAGAGTTTGAATAAATTGCCTAGAATAATGTGAAAATTCTATATTTTTCAATGTTTTTATTATGTGCTTCAAATTTAAAATATAAGTAAATATTATTATTTTCTTATATACATAGTATAGTGTATAAGGAAAGTATTGTGACGGGGAAGAAAATCCGAATTCGAGTTTCGACGGGAGAGCACATTTCAAGCATCCCTGAACACGAATCAAACATTTTTGAGGTGATGTCTGTGTGTGTATATGTGTGTGTGTGTTAGTGAATCTGTGAAGACGATATATCACGAACGGACGATATATCAACCAAAATTTGGTACCAAAATCACAATCCGTGAATACTGGGAGCCTATTGTTTTAAACGTAATCGAGTATTCAGAACCCACTTAAATTTTCGAGTGAAATTTTGATAAAATAATAAAAAAATTAGAACCTTCAATAAAGTTACGCAAATAGTCATTTCTTATGTAATTTTTCATGGAACACGATTGATATAAATTTTAGAACGCTAGTATGAACCGTTCTCGAGATATTGCACATTTTTCAAATAAATTTATCAAACATCACATAAAAAAAAATTATTAACTATTGTGAAATATGTTCACTTTTCATGTGTCATATCATGCGACATCATTTTCGTGGATCTAGCTTGTTTTATTCATGAGAAAAGATACTTCGAGTAATACTTTTGTATTTGGACGCCAATAGTAATTTATCTCTATAAAAATATTTTATTTCTCCGTACATCACGCCTGGCGAGATTGTGGCGATGAATTTGGAGAAATGTCGCCAATTTGGCGACATTTTTAAATGCTGCAAATTAACGAAAAAAGTCGCCAAACTGATAAAAAATGATGCTAAATCGATGAAACTGACGACCAGTTGGTGAAAATTCAATATCTTGAAATTTAAGAATCTACTATAAAAATAACCTAAACCTATTTTATCGTCCTTAACGTTTGGCAAAATTTTGGTAACAAGCTTGTCGGAATATCTCCAACATGCTGACTTTTAAATGTTGCCAAATTGACAGAGATATCACCCAATTGATAAAAAAATTCGCCAAATTGATGAAACTCCGCTAAATCAATGAAATGAGAACTAATTGATGAAAGTTCAATATCTTGGAAAGACCATAAGGATGGACTATAAGAATAACCCATTTTTCCGTCCGTCTGTTAATAACGCTTGACGAGAAATTTAGGGGCACGTCGCCAACTTGGTAACTATTTTAAATGTTGCCAAAGTGACAAATATGTCGCCACATTGATAAAAATGATGCCAAATGGGAAAAAATGTTTCGCAAATTCTAATTTCCTTCATATGACGGGCATACCTTCTAGTATATAAGAAATGCTCTTCTCATTGTTTGTCTATAACACTTGGTGGTGCATTTGGCGAACTTGGTGAATAATCTAACAAATTATCGCTAACTTGGCGATATTTCGCCCAAGATTGGCGAAAATATCATCAAAATTTTAAAAATGACGCTAAATTACGCTATATAAATGACGCTATCGATTATCGAGAATGCTGTCAATATTTATAATTGTTTTATTTAGAGTTGTGCGAAATATAAGTTAATTTGGCACCGTGAAATCGTTTTATATGTTGTCATCCGGAAAATCGCCAAATGTACAATTCAGCGTTAAAAACACAGAACCGTGATCTAATACATTATTTTTTCACTGTAAAAGGAGTAATTTCATTGCATTACATAAGAAAGTTATGTGCTGCCGACATCAGATTTTTTTAGTAATGTATAATCATAGGATTCAAATAAAAATGACAATGACTCAGATATAATTAGACTAATCGAAATTTTCTAAATTTTTTGAAAAGATGTTTTTGTTTCTTAAACTTGACGTGGAGTTTTGTTTTTATCATAAAATGGTGTCTTTACGAGATTAATATCATTCCAATACGTTATTATTACTATCATATAAATACATAAACTGATAAACTTGAAAATAAAATGGATACCAAAAACTTTTCGATAGAAATTTTCAAAAATGCAATTGAAACGATCAACGTCATACAACAACACATCACTATTAACACTGTCACACACGAAAGTCAGAGACATAATGGAAAAATAAAAATTTAAACGAAGTTTTATTTATACTCTAGCAGTATGCCCGTTCTTTGTACGAAATATATAAGATAAATAAACTTAAAATTCACAATTATGTGCAAATTCCTATAGCATTCTAAATGGCGTCCAGAGACGCCAATGTCTGCAAAGGGGGATGGAACTGTTTGGGATAGATTATGTTAAATATCTGTCTTTGAAAGGTTAATCGTTTGAGACTGACACTGTCCCACCCGTAAGCAAAAAGTTAACACATTGAGCTGATAATTGGAAATGCGGCTCATAACCCACCATATAATCTTTAATGCGAGTTCCTGGAATAAAATATATTAACATAATACTATACAATTAAACTGACTATGACCTTTCACAATCTGATTCGCATATACCTTCTTGTTGTCATTAGACGTTCGGCCTGAATTGGATTGATAATCGAAACTTGTTTGTCTCACCATCTCTATGTCACCGCGGGCTCTTATTGCTGTCTATCCGCATCTCGCCTGTTGCACCTGTCTGCCTCTGTGTGAAACTCAATGCATATCTATTCTGGCTGCACTGTATGAGAATCTTGATGCATCTTTCTATGCCCCTGTGCTGAATTTAATGCATATCTTAATTCCGACACTTGCTGCACTCCAACTATATTCTCATCTCTAAATTGATCTGTCTCTGTAGAACTTTTTACATGTTGCCACCTCTTTTTGCATGAGGTCTGATACGCCTCTTAGGCGACCTCAGGGCGAACTCTTAGGTTGACCTCTGGGCGATGCGACAACACATCTTCATTACTGGTTGAACTTTGAACCAATCTCATGGATTCATCTTTAGCCCCTTTTTAACACTTTACAACAAAGTTGAAAAGTGTTTATGACTTTGTTCATTCCGTCTGTCTGTCTGTCTATCCGTTAGCACGATAACTGCCGTAAAAATGACTTAATCAAAATGAAATTTTAGTATGTTGTTCAGACGGTCTATAGGACCTATGGGAATATAAATGAATAATATCACCCAATTAGATTTGAATTGAACCCGGGTTGAAGAAATGGAATACATTGAGCCCTATGGGACCTAATTTTTCAAGCATTTTTTAAGCGGATTTAAAATTCCCAAATTGCTTCGAAAATTTTAGGCAATATTCAAATTGTTCCATAAAATATATAAAAAAAATTCAGCGAAATATATTCAGTTGTTTTTTAAATAAAAATTTTTAAATAAATAATAATAATAACACCTCTTATATGAAGCGATCACGTGTCCATGATATGAAACGATCACATGACCCACTTCAAAATGATATATGGCATCCATCTTGTGTCAAAATCGTGATTTTTAAAGTTCTTTTTAATTCATATTGAGTGTTGTATCCGTCCTAAAACTACTTTATTTTTGCCTAAATTCTGTGCATCTACATACTGAAACAACGCAATGACAATATATTTCAGTTTAAATGCTCTTCCAAATTTGATTATTTCTACTATTAAGCCTATTTTTCACCTATGTAAAATGTAAACAGCAAAATATGTAGAATGAGTTGTATTAGAATCGCTGTAATTCTTTAACACAAAATCATTTAGTCCATGGAGTCTGCTTAGCTGATATGAATGAAATATTCATTTATTTTAGAAAGAGAAGGACGATATTTTTCGATGAAGTTTTACGCATAGAGTTTACTTACTTGCAGCTCAATGGTCTTAATTTTTAAATAAAATAAATTATTATAGTATTGTGATGAATGACATGAATGGGGGAATTATTTATGAATGAAATGTTGCTTTTATAGAGAGAGCCAGGCGTGTTATTTTTTATGACGTCATTTGAATGGATTTCAGTTGTTTTCGATGAAGTTTTCAAATATAATAAATTATCGTAGTATTATGATATTTCTAAAACTATTACCGAGGAATGTATAACATTTTAGAGATGTTTAAACCAGGCAATTTATATTTCAATGCCGTCATTTGAATGAAGTTCATTTTTTTCGATGAAGGTTTAAGTTTTCAAATATAATAAATTAATGCAGTATTGTGATAAGTTTCAAAATATTACCGAGGAATGTATTGCATTTTAGACTTGTTTAAATAAAATTGCATTGAAGTTGGAAAGTGTTTCATAATCAATGCTTTAAGCATGATTGATCGTTCTTGTTTATCGTTTTCCTGACCTCTCGAGTCAGGGCCGCTGTAAAATTAGCGGCACCCAGACTGGGCCATTTGTCTGGTCTGTTAGATATCTTAAATAATCATATAAACCTGTCTACGTGCATCCTGGTCTCACAGTCAGTTCTTCAATTTTACTATCTTTACTGCTCACAATTCTTGGAGATCGGCAAAATGATATGCCAGTATCTCGGCCTGTGCATATACGGCACACAAAAATTGCACACACATAACTATAATTATTAACTATTTTGTCTATCACGCTTACACGATTGTATAATATGTCATCGGCGAACAAACATGTTCCCCAGTAAACCAAGTGCTAAGCTCGTTACGTCACATGAGTACTCCTTATAATTCAGTCAAAAATACAATACCGTCCATTTATAAAATATATTTTTATATCCATTTATTTCAATCGGCAAAAAAGTTAATAAACAGCGTATGCTGTATAAACACATTTGATTTAAATGCGTTGCTAAGTATTATGATATAAGAAAAAATCTTCCTCATAAAATGCTCATAATTTATTAACTATTTTGATGTCGTCATATTTTTCATTGTTATGTAAGACCCTATGGAAAATAAACCATGGAGTTAGAGTTGTAGTGGATGATTGTTGACGGGCCCGAGCCAGGACCGTACTCGGGACCTCGTGCTTACGAGACCGACATTATAAGATTAGAGCAAAAGCTAGCTTCCCCTCCGAACTTATAATTCGGGTATCCTAGCATCTTCGATCGATGTCTTTGGCAGGAGCAAAGTCGTCTGCAGCCACACACTACTCCACCTGATAAGAAGTCCCGGTCGAATTTCGGTGAGGAGGGGGGCTATTCGGAAAACCTCCGCCCGTCGCCATCCGAAACTCAGTCGAGGGGAAGAATGGCCGGGAGGCGTGTCGTACCTCGGACATGACGTCAGTCGTGGTCAACCAGAAATGAAGTGTTAGGACCTCTGGCTCCGTGTGGTGCTGCCATCTCGTGTTGAGATGGTGAGATCGTTGGAGAGAGAAGGTTGCGTGTTTCAAACGTCCAGGGTCATCATTTGTGTAAAATGATGTTGCCGGGCCCGAGCCAGGATCGAACTCGGGAGTTCGTGTTTACAAAACCGACGTTATAAGATTGGAGCAAAGGCTAGCTTCCCCTCCGATCTTATAATTCGGGTATCCTAGCATCTTCGGTCGATGTCTTTGGCAGGAGCAGAGTCGTCTGCTGCCACAGAGTTATCATTTACCGTCATTTTTCAAACCAGAGATTTTCAACATTTTTTGTTTGGAGGAACCATGAACTGAGACATGAGATAAAACTTTTATGGAAGTTTCATTTTCCATTAATATTTCATCAGCCTGTGGTCCTAAAAACTCGAAATATGGACTAAATTTTAAGTGAGGCTATTTCACAGCTACACATCAAATTTCGTGAAATTATGTGCAGCCGTTCTGCAGCGGCTATGATGAGACAAACATACACATACAAACACATATACAGGCAGATTTTCAATTTTATTCACACTTTCCAACATAGTTGAAAAGTGTTTATGACATTGGTCATTCTGTCTGCCTGTTCGCTCGCACGATAACTGCCGTAAAAATGACTTTATCAAAATGAAATTTTAGTATGTTGTTGAGGCTATCTGTGGGACATATGAAAATGAAAATAAATAATATCACCCGATTAGTTTCAGATTTAACCCGGGTAGAAATAATTAAATATATTGAACCTCATGGGACCTAATTTTTTAAACATTTTTTAAGCGAAGTTAAATTTCACAAATTGATTCGAAAATTTTAGGAAATATACAAAATATTATATAAAATGTATAAAAAGAATTTCAGGAAAATATGTTCGGTAGTTTTTTAAATAAAAATTGAAAAAATAATTATACCCTTGATATAGGAGGACAAAGGAATGCAGGATATAGGACGATAAAGAAATGCAGCAATTCTTATACAACTCATTCTACATCTTTTGTTATTTACATCCTCCATAAGTGAAAAGTAGGCATCGTTGTAGAAATAATCAAAGTTGGATGATCATTTAAATTCAACTATATTGTAATTGCGTTATTTCAGAATGTAGATGCACAGAATTTAAGCAAAAACAAGAAAGACCAATCATGCATAAAGCATTGATTATGAAACTTTTTCCAACTTCAATGTAATTTCATTTAAACATCTCTAAAATGCGATACATTCCTCGTAATATTTCAAAAATTATCACAATACTACATTAATTTATTATATTTGAAAACTTAAAACCTCATCGAAAATACTGAACTTCATTCAAATGACGGTATTGAAATGTAAATTGCCTGGTTAAAACATCTCTAAAATGCGATACATTCCTCGGTAATGTTTTTAAAATTATCATAATACTACAATAATTCATTATATTTGAAAACTTCATAGAAATCAACTGAAATTTATTCAAATGACGCCATCGAAATATAACACGCCTGGCTCTCCCTATAAAAGCAGCATTTCATTCATAAACATTTTTTCATTCATTTCATTCATCACAATACTGTAATAATTTATTTTATTTAAAAACTTAAGACCATGGATGTAAATTAAACTCTATGCTTAAAACTTCATCGAAAAAATCGTTCTTCTCTCTGTAAAATCAATGAATATATATCATTCATATCAGCTATGCAGAATCCATGAGCTAAATAATTTTGCGTTAAAGAAATGTAGCAATTCTTATATAACTCATTCTACATATTTTGTTGTTTATATTTTCCATAAGTAAAAAATAGGCTTCGTTATAGGAATAATCAAATTTCGATGATCATTTAAACTCAAATATATTGTAGTTGCCTTATTTCAGAACGTAGATGCATAGAATTTAAGCAAAAAGAAAGCGGTTTTAGGATGCATACAACACTAAATATGAATTAAAAAGAACTTTAAAAATCACGATTTTGACACAAGAAGGATTTCATATTTTATTTTGAAGTGGGTCACGTGATATCTTCATATAATGGTCACGTGATATCTTCATATAATGGTCACGTGATCGCTTCATATAAGAGGTGTAATTATTATTTTAATTTTAGTTAAAAAACTACTCAATATATTTTGCTGCAATTTTTTTATATATTTTATGGGATAATTTGAATACGTCCTAAAATTTTTGAAGCAACTTGGGAATTTGAAGTCCGCTTAAAAAATATTTAAAAAATTAGGTCCCATAGAGTTCAATGTATTTCATATTTTTAACCCGGGTTCAAGCCAAAACTAATTGGGTGATATTATTCATGTATATTCCTATAGGTCCCACAGACCGCCTGAACAACATACCAAAATTTCATTTTGATTAAGTCATTTTTACGGCAGTTATCGTGATAACGGACAGACAGACAGACAGAATGAATGAACAAAGTCATAAACACGTTTCAACTTTGTTGTAAAGTGTTAATAAAGTGTTAATAAATATAGCATCCATTTCTTTCCACTGTCTAAGGAGAGTTTAAATTGATATTTAGTGTTGCATCCATAATAAAACAGCTTTATTTTTGCATATTATCTGTGCACCTAAATTCTCTTCCAACGCAATTACAATGTTTATGATTTTAAATGATCACTAAACTTTGATTATTTCTGCAGCGAAACCTTATTTTAACGTATGCAGGTTATAAACATATCAAGCCATTGTAAGGTGAGTTGTATAAAAATTGCTGAATTTTTTTTCATTCAAGATTATTTCTGTCTGGAATCTGGAAAATTAATGATATGAATGCAATATTCGTTGATTTTGCATTGAGAAGCAGATGACTTATATTTTGATGACGTCCTTTGAATTGAGTTAATTTTGTGTAACTAGAATTGGCTGTTTTGACGAAGTTTTAAGTTTTCAAGTATAATAAATTACTGTGGTACTATGATAATTTTAAAAATATCAACGCTGAATGCCATTTTTGAGATATTTTTATAAAATTGCATTTCAGTTGGAAAGTGCTTCATAATCAATGCTTTATGCTTGATGGATCTTTCTTATTTTTATAGATTTTATTACAGCACATTCTATGGTTTATTATAAAGCTGGTACTCAAAGAATTACACATTTAAACAATGACTAGAATTTAATACAATCTGACAATCGATCAAAATTGACCTGGAATTACATATGAAAGAGAAACAATAAAATATCTTATCATTTCTTTTGGAGTACAGTAGGATCAGGCAGACATGGCTGTTCAGCTCGTCACATATTTCATAAGTCCAACAGCATTCCAGAAAAGTTCAACGTACAACAACTTTGTACAGGTAAGACAACTTTGTACAGGTCAGAGCACAAACAGTTAATTCAAGCCGTAGAAAAGAAATTGGTGATAGACACTCTGCCACGCATTAATCCATCTGGTGGTCGCATCGAAATTAACTCCCTGAGAAAGCTCCACGAAAAGTCAGCAACCTACAACTTATCCACACGCATAAGTAAACGAACTAGAGATCTAGGAAGATCCCGAAAAGCGAAGATGACTAGACAAATCACTATAAAAAGCCGCATTAACCGAACCCAACACATTTCATGTCCGACTGAGCTCTAACTGGGTTATTCCTTGTTTGATAAATTGCAGAGTTCACTTCGACAATAAGAGCTTTTAATTTCATTCCAGTAGCTCAACGGTAGAGCGTCGGATGACCAGTTCAGAGATCCAAAGTTCGATTCCCGGTTGGGGCAACAAGGCTCTTTGCAATGGCGCCCAAACAAATCAACCCTGTGGGTTAGTTCAAAGATGTCGGTGATCTGAAGACCCCAGACCGTGGTACTCACATAGTGGGTTTAGAGTAGCTAGCTGCACGGCCGGGAAAAGATACTTCCTGCACTCAGGAGGCACCCAAGGTCTACCATTCCGCCAAACGAACATGTCGGTAGCCTGAAGACCACAGACCGTGCGACTCACATAGTGGGTTTAGAGTAGCTATCTGCACGGCCGGGAAAGGATACCGCCTGCACTCAGGGGGCACCCAAGGTCTACCATTCCGCCAAACGAACATGTCGGTGGTCTGAAGACCCCAGACCATCCGACTCACATAGTGGGTTTAGAGTAGCTAGCTGCACGGCCGGGAAAGGATACCACCTGCACTCAGGAGGCACCCAGTGTCTACCATCCCGTCAAACGAACTTTTATTTAGGTATGAAAATATAACAATTGATGACAAATATTGTGATTAAACAGACAATTTTACATTATATTTAAACTTGACAAGTACGTCCATTTTACAAAAATGGGCATGTTGGTAGTCTGACAGTGACCCTAGTACGACTGGTACGGATTCAGTCGACTCTGGAAAATTGAGCGTCGATTTCAAATTGAGAGGAGGATAACGACCATGCAGAATACTAACTTGGGTAAAAAATAGTAGTAGCCTAGGATAAAAAGCAGCAGTGGGTCAGTCAGATTGCCAGTTGTCTTCCATTCTGACATTAGAGGGTGGATAATGCAGATTTAAGTTCGCCGATAAGAGCTTGAAATTTCGTCCCGTTAGCTCAACAGTAGAGCGCCGGCTGTCCAGTTCGGAGATCCAGGGTTCGATTCCCAGCTGGAACAGCAAGGCTCTTTACAACATTCAGCGATAGGAGTGCGTAGATGAATTATTCCAACATAATCAAGGTGGAAGTTTTGCTAAACCAACTCATTCTCACAAGAACATGGCCGAACCGGTTGTTGGAACCAAAAAGAGTACACTCTCATACCAGCGAAGCTACCACCCGCTGCCAATTCACCGCTGAAATAATCTTGTCCAACTGATGCCACAATCTGGCTTGAATTCACCATAGTGTGGCACGCAAAATCTATTCCCATGCAGAATGCAAAAATCACTTTAATTCAGATAAGCCTTTATCACTCTGTCATCAAGAGAGATATGCTACGCAACCGGTGCAGTACTGGTAACGCGAAACATCGCAGCGTAAAGTAACTAAAATTGGAAATGTAACGATCTCTTAGAAAAAAAACATCTTAAATTATCGTTTCTATAGTCTTCCCTAATCCCATTGCTTTAAGTGCTACTGTATTTGAATGAAAAATATAACATCGAAAAACAACTTAATTCTTACATATTTTTTTAAGTACTCAAGTAAAAAAAATGTCAACGTAATTTTTACAGCATCAAGATATTTTTTTTCAACTGTCTTTTTTTTAAAGCATTGTAATTATGTTAGAACAACGTTAAGTATTTGCTTTCTTTGGAAAGTTATTTTTATTTATTTTTCCAAAACCTATAGAGAATTTTTGTGTTTAATGAAATATTTCTAACTGAATCATTTTTAATTACCTCATCTATATAAATAAAAATGAAAATCTGTCTGTCTGTCTGTCTGTCTGTTTGTCACACCATCACGGGAGAACGGCTGAACCGAATTTGATGAAATTTTGTGGGTAGCCCAGAAATAGCCTTACTTAAAATTATATCCGTGTTTTGAGTTTCTACGACCAGTGGTTCTCGAGATATTAGTAAAAAACGAAATTTTCGTTTGTCTCATCATCACGAAAAAACGGCTGAGCCGAATTTAATGAAATTTGGTGAATAGCCTTGAAATATCCCCCCATAAATTTTGTCCAAGTTTCGAGTTTCTAAGACCTGGGGTTGTCGAGATATTAATGAAAAACGGAACTTTTTCCTAGGAGTTCTACTCCCTAACTCCGTGGTTTATCCAAACGAAAAGCTTGAAAATCGTTTGAAAGTGAATTAAAATTTAATCTCTGAGTTTGATGGGAGATTTTTTGCGTTAATTAGTCACTTTCTGAAACATGAATTGTTTGAAACATGATTTAAAGGGGAAATCTATCTCCATGGTTCATGGTTTATTTAAAACAAGCTTTTACGGAACAATGAGAAGTATAGAGAAATCAAAATCGTTATTTAATTTATGTTATAAGACATGACATATTTAACATGTTATAAGATTCTATCTTATATCATGTTACTCAGAAACGCAATTAAATTAAATCTGTCTGTTAATTTTAATAATTATTTTTTCGATTTGAATAATAAATAAATGGATATAAAAATATATTTTAGAAAAGAACGATTTGATTTTTCTTATAGCATTTTTGACTGGATAATATCAATTACGGTCTTCAGGTTTAAAAATTATTATTATTTATATTTTCGGGGATTATTGATTCAAGGATTATTGATATTTTCAAGTTATTATGCAATTACTTTATTATGACAAAAATTGTTTAAACTCATATATTGTATGTTGTACGAATCTTCTACAAATACACGTGTATATCTTTTAATCTACGAGAATATAAGTAGTACAGGTATATTGACATATGTTTTGATATATATTGGCATATATTGGAATCAATTACGACCTTCTGGTATAAAGAGTACGGATATTATTGATGTTTTCAATTTATTACGTCATCTCTTTTATTTTGGCAAATATTTTTGAGACGCATATTGTAATACGGGTAATCTTTTACTAACACATTGGCATATTTTCTGATCTGCGACAATATAATTAGTACGGGGTTGCATATATTCATTCAATTCCTATTTTTTCTTCTGTAAATTTGCTTACAAAAGGGGGCAGGATGTTTTATTCTTCAGATCTGATCGTGAAGATAATTTTGCATAGTGAGAACATATATTCTTAAACTTCTCTTTAGGAGCAATAAATTTAATATTTTAACAGAATTTGCACATGATTGCGAACTTTAAGTTTCTTTAAATTATACACTCCGTACGAATAACGGGTATGCTGTTAGTGGTTAATAAATTTTAACATTTTAGGAGGATATATCATGTTGCTCGGCATCGCAATTAAATTAAATGTGTTTGTTAATGTTTTTATTATTATTTTTCGATTTAAATAATAAATAAATGGATAAATGGATATAAAAGTATATCTTATGAATGGACGGTTTGATTTTTCTTTTAATTATATTAATTGCTGACTGCGTACATCAATTTCATTTATTTTGGCAAAGAGTTTTCAAGCTTATATCGTATTTAGCTACTAAACTCATATATTGTGTTTAGCCAATAAATTCATATAGCCGATTGTTGAAACAGAAAAAGAGTAGAGCGGGTATATCTTCTAATACAATTGTAGTGTTTTCATTTAGTATATTGAAACGGGATAAGAATGTTTCATTCAGATCTGCAAATTCAAAGCTACGAATTTGAAGGGATATCGCTAATTTGACAACTTTTCTTAAACTTTGCCAAATTGACGGAAATGCCGCCAAATTGATATAAACGACGCACAAACAGCTGCCATAAACCTTCGGGTTGGTCGTGTGGCTTGGGTCTTCTACATATCAATGATTTTTTTTTTGTTTTGTTAGAAGAGAGTACTGAAATGATGTTTGGTTAGCATTTATCTGTCAGACCAACCATCCTACTTAGTAATACATTTAGCGAATTTTTAAAATGTCACCAAATTGATAAAAATGTTTTCAAATCTATAAAAATATCTTGAAATTGATAAAATTGCGCTACATAAATGATATTAATTGTTTTTTGTTAAGGGATAGTATTGTGATGATATTTCGTCAATTTGTCGCAAAGTGGAACTGTCAGTTCTACAGTCCCACTTGGCGATAAATTTGGCGATTTTTTAAAATGTCGCTAATTTGACGAAACTGTCGCCAAATGTTCCATAGAAATATAACTATTTAGACGATATTTTTTCTACCAATTTATTTGAAGCAAATGATATCATGTCGCTTAGCAACGGATTAAATCCAATGTGTTTATGCGGCAGACGATTTTTATTAAATCCTTTCCGATTTGAATAATGAAGATATGTATATAAAATAAATTTCATTGCCATTTCATTTTGGACTGGATAACATCAATTATACTCTTCAGGTTTAAACATTATTATTATTGATATTTTCCGGAATTATTGATTCAGGGATTATTGATATTTTTAAGTTATTACGCCATTGTTTTATTGCGGCAAAAATTGCTGACACACGCATATTGTACGTTGTACGAGTAATCTTCTAGGAATGCACGGGTATATCTTCTAACCTACGAGAATATAAGTAGTACAGGTATATTGGCATATATTTTGACATATATTGGCATATATATTGGAATCAAGTACAGTCTTCTGGTATGAAGATTAAGGGGATTAATTATATATTCAATTCATTACGTCGTCTGTTGTATTTTACCAAAAAACCTTTGTGACTCATATTGCAAAACGGGTAATCTTCTACTAATAATCGGACATTATAAGTAGTACGTGTATATCTTCCCATATAATTTTAGCACTTTAATTTTGACATATATTGGAATAAATGACTGTCTTCAGATTTAAAGATTACGGGTTTATTGGTATTTTCAATTTATACATGTAATCTACTAATACAGGTTATATTTTCTAATATTCGCGTATATAATTAGTACGGGTCCCATACAATTTTAACGCTTTTATTTTGCATATATTGATTCAATTCCATATTTTTTTTTATATTTGCTTACATAAGGGGTCCAAGATGTTTTATTCTTCAGATATGTCCATGAAGATAATTTTATATAGCGAGAACAGAGATTCTTAAACTTCTTTTTAGGAGCATTATATCAAATATTTTAACAGAATATTTTGATTAAACATGTCATTTAGTATACTATAAGAATTTGGGCATGATTATGAATTTCAAGTTTCTTTATATTATATACTCCGTACGAAGAACGGGTATGCTGCTAGTCATAGATAAAATTGATAAAATAATATTCAAATCCTATATAATAAAAAACAACACTCATTCCGTGTATGTGAAGCCCATCGAGGTGAAATAAAGAGTTTATATCCCAGGTCTAAGGCGTTGCCACAACATGATGCAATTGCATAATCATAAGATTTTAATGCCTGAAGAAATTAAACGGAAAACTGTACTGAGCTCGTGTTGTTAGAGATGAGACCACGCCTTTACAATCATGATTCAGCTGAATAGAAAAGTTAATAATGAGAAATATTCCCAATTTGAAAAGTCTTAATATTTATATTTAAACCACGGAGTTGGAGAGACTTTCTTCCTCCTTTATAATCAAACTCATGTTTTAAACAATGAAATGAAGGCAAAATTGATTTATAAATAATTTAGTTTGAGTTGAATTGCATGAAGCATGAAGTTAGAGAGAGTTAGTACGTTTTACGTCCATGGTATATCCAGTAATTGAAAACTTGAAATAAAAAGTTGCAGAGAAATAAAAGCTTCGACAATAAAAGCTTGAAATTTCGTCCCAGTAGCTCAACGGTAAAGCGTCGGCTGGCCATTTCGGGGATCCAGGTTTCGATTCCCGTTTGGGACATCAAGCTTCCTTACAATAGCGCCCCAACAAATCAACCCTGTCGGTTAGTGCAAAGATAGCAGAGGTCAGAAAGAGACCCTAGTACGATCAGTACGGATTCAGTGGACTCTGAAAGATTGAGAAGATTGAGAAACATTTAAATTCAATTTTACTCATTACAAAAACTCTCTATATAGTAACAGTGTATGAACGTTTGCAAAATATTTGCAGTTAACTTCAAATGGACCGAAAAAGCTTCATTGATAATATAAATACCTTAATTTACCTGTCTGTTTATCTATCTTTCTCTGGGTAACGCTACTACAAAATATTGACAAAGTGTTTCAATTTAGATAGTAAACCAGACCATCAGCACTTTCATAACCCTCCACGTGAACGCTAAATTGTTTTCGATCGCCCATTGACTTTTCACGTTCACTGCTGATTGAATTCAGTGTTCATATTAAAAAACGAAGCGTTCTTCTTAGCTAATTAAATTTTTGTTTGAACGCGGTTCGGGTTTTTTTCCTACTTATTTTTTCCTTTGCGTGGTGTCAGCAAATTTAAATTTATATTTAAAAATATTGAACGAAAAAAAACGCAGCTTTTGACATTCAAAACAAATTTTATTTCACAAACGTGTTTGTCAATGGAAAATGAAGACGATAGAAAAGAAAAGAAACGTCGGTTAAACAGAGCAAGTGTGAGAAGTTGGCGAGCACGTCAAAGTCAAGAATTTTGGAAAAAATTCGAAAAGAAAAAGCATATAGGATGTAAATTAAGCAAAAAACTCTACAGCAATCTCAAATCTATCGCCAAATTGATAAAAATGACGCCAAATAGGAGGTAATGATTTGCAAATTTTGAATTCCGTCATATGACGGGCATACCTTCTAGTAAATTGTATAGTTTTCTTAATCTATTATATCATATGCCTCGCCTATTTTTACAACAATCAATATAATGGCTGTAATCAATTACTTTTGAATCGCTTGTATAAAATTTTAAAGATGACAGTTTTCCGATACTTAGTGGTAGTTGCATGGGAAGAACTTTCACTTTAAAAACTGAGTTTTAGCCTATTTTCATAAATATTAGCTTATATTGACTAGATAGAAACTTAAATGCCTTGTGTAAATTTTCAGATAATCATTTCATGGGAGCAAGTGGAATAATACACGTTGTTTTTAAAGTCACGAAACCCACATTTCAGTTGATATCTCTCATAAAAATAAAGACAGATGCATTGAATTTCGCGCTATTTATACATCATATAATGCCCAATAGATGGCGTGTCAGAACATTCGTCATTGCGGTGTGTAGAAAATCCACATTTACTGCAGGAAGAGCCATTGCATTCCGCAAAGGTCGGTGTTTGGTGTGCGATTTTACGGAGCAGAATAATCGGTCCCATTTCCTTTGAGAACACTGCGAACTCTTATGTTTACATTACCATTTTTAAAGGAATTTTTTGAGCAGTTAACGGACGAAGAATGCCAGTTTGGATATTTTCAACAAGACGGCGCCACCGCACACACCTCAAGAAAATCCCTTGCAGTCGTTGAATCAGTGTTTGGTGATAGGGTCATTTCACGTGGACTATGGCCACCCAGATCCAATAATTTAACTGCCCCTGATTTCTTTCTATCGTCTTATCTCAAAGAACGTGTATACGCAAACAGTCCAAAGACAATCGAAGCCTTAAAAGACAACATCCGCAATATCACTGCATCCATTCCCACCGATATGCTGCATCGTTTGGCTACAAATACCTGTCGTCGAGTAGAGCTGTGCTTGGCAGCAAATGGTTATCATTTTCAGCATTTGTTGTAACGCACGATGTTATGCAGACATTAAACTATTTACTGTGAATATTTCATATTTTTGTCTTTTCTGTATTGGGAAATATCAAACGAAATGTGGGTTGCGCGACTTTAGAAACACCCGTACCATCATGTTAAAAATATCTGTATTTGTGTTATTTTTTGCTGTTATTCTATTAAAAAACGTAGAACTGCATATGCGTTTTATAATAGTACTATAATATTATCAAAACTTATTGGCCGGGAAAAAAACATGAAATTTGATTACCTATCACTCACCCCACAAAAAATAGACTGCTAGTCACAGTGTTACACATATCTATATATATAAAGAAGAAATGTATGTACGTATGTATGTATGTATGTATGTATGATCCAACATCACGGAAGAACTACTGAACCGAATTTCATGAAATTTTGTGGGTAGCCCCACTTAAAATAAGCCCCACTTAAAATAGCCCCACTTAAAATTTAGTCCATGTTTCGAGTTTCTAACACCAGCGGTTGTCGCGGTATTAATGAAAAACGAAACTTTCGTTTGTCTCATCATCAAGTGAGAACAGCTGCACCGCATTTAATGAAATTTTGTGGATAGCTTTGAAATAGCCTCTTATAAATTTAGTCCAAGTTTAGAGTTTCTAAGACCAGGGATTGTCGAGATATTAATGGAAAACGGCAATTTTTCCTAGGAGTTCTACTCCCTAACTCTATGATTCCCAACGGAAAAGGTTGGAAATCGTTGGATTAAAACGTGAAAGTCAATTAAATCTCTGTGTTTTGTGAGAGTTTATTGAACGTATCAGTTAGTCACTTTTGAAAATCGCAGGTTTGAAATATGAATTTAAATGGAAACTCTATCACCATGGTTGATTTTTCACAGGCTTACGCTGCGGAAGCAGCTATGACTTATATAATGCAATGATTTTCTTTTTCTTACATAATGCAATGATTTTTTTTCTTACATAATGCAATGAATTTACTTCTTCCACAGTGAAAAAACAATGTATAAGATTCACGTCCCTATATTTTCCGGTGAAATTTTTATCAGAGTTTTGCATCGTAAATCCCGAGCAACTCCGGGTAATCGCTGCTAGTTTTCAATAAACATGATGTGGGAAATAATTGTTGTGTAATCTTCATAAGCAAGTATTGTCGCAACTATCCAGGATATATATTTCGGCTCTATGCATTAATGCTATGTTCCCATTCATTCTTTATGAATTCAGTTTCTCTCTCTGCATTTCCAACATTTGGTTTTTTCAGATATTATATAATTCCTAAAAATATATATTCCTAAAATTATATAATTCCCTATTATATAATTCCTACACCTGCATCTCGCCTTGGACATTCTTCTTATTGGTCGCCTCTGTTCTGTTCCTCATAACTCGTTGTATACCATGAACGACAATCCTAATTAATATAATTCACTCAACGTTTTCCTTGAAAAAGGAGTGCAGAAGTCTAATAATTAATAATTTGACCCCATGAAAAATAATTCAACCTGAAGTTATAATGTTGTGATTTCACGTGTTGGGAAAAATTTTACTCCGACCTCAGTATATGTAACAGACTTAAGATATTAAAAGGTTTATAATATACCAAATCAGAGATGGAATAAACTTATGATCTTTTGATAGTGATTATTCACGACACAGGTAATATTTAATTAAAACCTACTCATTCTCTAACTTTAGCAAATGTGACTCGGAGAAAGATTGTGCAAAAAGGTGTTGAAAATATTTTTATACCTTTGAACATTTGTCTGAATTATCGAATTGGGTTTACAAAAGCATTTCGCTGTACAAAGGAGCATGTCATTCTGTCGACAATGTCGGTGATGCTTGTTATGATCTTTTGAAGGAAATGTTGTCTATCGGATGTACGACTGGATACAAAATATATTCCAATTAAAGATAATGTTAACAAAAGCAAATGCTTCAATAAAGATAATTTTATTAGCAAATACATTGATAAGAATCTTGCTGTGCATTCGAAGAAAAATTTGCAATCTATTATACGAAAATTAGATATAATATACTCCACCGTCAATAGGAGAAGTTGTAAAAATAAGAAGTTGTAAAAGTAAGAAGTTGTAGAATCCTGTTTCTCAATGACGATTTTAAAGCTTTTGCTTTTGTGGTATTTGAAAAACCCGGTTCATAAAGGTATTTTTTTCGCAGTTCTTATCCTGCACAGTTTGCTTTATCTCTCACTTTATAAGGCATTTCATACGACACAGGTAATATTAACGGTAAAATCTGCCGTTTTTGGTTATTTTTGTTCTATATGTTTTCTTCTGAAGATAATTTTGTTAGAAGTAGCCAAAACGCTGCGCTATATGAAGCATAATTTATCTGATGATATTTTTGAAATGCACATCTTAGTAATAGATATTATTCAAGAAATCAAGAAATGCTGTTCTTGAATATCTTTATTATACTCTCTTCCCTAATTAATCATTTTTATAATTTTATATTTACAGACATTGACGCAAAATTGATTTTATATCTCCGTCTTGGAAACATCATTATTGTGTTCATTCATTTCGTTTCAATATGTATATTTTTCATCGTCCGTTACAAATTTTGCTTCGGAAGTAAAGCTAATAGTTCAAAAGCTACCCATAAAACTTACGGATTTGAAATACCTTCGATTTGCCTTCGTGGTCAATGAACAATTTATTGGATTTAAAATTTTCAATTCTATTACTGGAACACTTCTTACGTATAGTCTACTTATGAACACTCCTCATGGAAAACATGCTTAGATTTATTCAAGAAATTAACAACATAGCTAAAACTCTGTTATTGGATATTTATATTGCATTATTAATTATAATTATATTGTATTATATTTGCACAAATTGAAACAGATTAGGATATACATTTCTTTCTTAGAAATGTCTATATTGTGTTCATACATTCCGTTCCAATATATGGTTTTCATCATCCGTTAGAAACACTGCTTCTTCTGAAGTAAAACTATTGATTTAAAGCTATCCATAAAACTTATGAATTTTAGATGTATCCAGTTGATCGTTTAATCAACAAATATTTTGTTGGATTCAAAATTTTCAATTTTGCAGTCATTAACGCAGATTTTATATCATCTTGCACAAGATTTCTTATTGCCAACTTTAACGTGAACATACTGAATGAGAAAATCTTCAGTAATGAAAAACGATACAGGGTACACTTCAATTACAGTTTGAAAAATAATTCTATATCGTCCGGTCATGTAGGAATTTGATTACTGAATTGAATCTTCGCTGAGACAAAAGTTTTTGCAACAGTTTCTTATCAATTCAAGGCCACAAATCAGATACAGTCGGTTACTAAGATCTAAATAATAATGACTTTGGGATTTTTTCAAGGTTATACAATTCATGCTTGCAGTAATCCTGAGTAAAAGTACTGAAATAACCAATTAAATCATAAATACATATGCTTTATGTATACATGGGTTAAATTTTGAGAAAATAACTCAATTCAATTGTAAGCAGTCTTGCTGCCCCAACCGGGAATCGAACCCTGGATCTCCGAATTGGCCAGCCAACGCTCTAACGTTGGCTGGCCAATTGGGACAAAATTGCAACCTCTTATTGTCAAAATGGACTCGGCACAATTTTCCTTGAGATAAGTAATAATAGTATAATAAGTAATAGTAATAATTTCTTATAATAATGCAAGTCTTATAATAAGTAATGATGATTTTAAAGCTGTAATTAATTACAGATTTGGGATAAAAAGCAATTGCTAACGTTGTCCGAAAAACAATCTTCGGTCATATTTACCTAGAGTGCAAATTAAAATTAACTGGCGTGTCTCTCAACTCGACTATCTCTTACCAGAATCCATTTTTTCTACGCAACTCAAGGTAATATCTTTATCATATTACCCCTCTTTTTAGAGGATTTAAAAACATCTTTCGATTGATACCAATTTTGATAATGTACCCCCTCCGGGAGTTACTATCTCCCCTTCGAGGGTGGCAAGTGACGTCACTAACACAAAAGTTGCATCGTGTCTATTTTACATTGCAGTGATTGAAACTGTTTAATTCCATAAGCATTGAGCCATAAACAACCCCTTGTATGCATAATTATGCCGAATTTTGTTCTATGCTGCTACGTTAAGTAAATGTAAAATTTTGAAAAAATTGAACTTTCGCTCGAATTTTAAAAAATTCTCTCCAGTTCTAGATTTTTTTGTTAACAAAGCCGGATAAAATATTTTTGTGAAAATCCATTAATATTTATGGCAACTATTGTTGGTGTTGTTGAAACCCAGACCGTCCGACCTACCAGAAAGGTGTAAGGTAACTGTTTGGACGGTCAGGAAGTGCCACCCAATTTAGACCGGAACCCAGTGGGGGAGGCATCCACAGGGACCGTACCCTCCTTCCCATGGCAACTATTGTGTAAACAGAAAACCGAACACAGGCAGACAACAAGCTTCAGACAGACAGATGGGTATAACTCTAAAAATAGTAAAAATACAAACAATAGGTTATAAAATTGCAATCAAAATCTCGAAATTGAAATTTTTTGTAAAAACAGTACATTCTCTATATTCGAGAAAGTAATAACTGTATTTAAAATGGAGAAGACCAGGTGAAGTTGATACACAGGTAAGAGTACATAGCAAAAGTTGTGCAATAATTCGCAGTCGTACGTAATTTAATCTCTTTGAAAAGGAAGAACTGCCTTTCATTTCTACTGCTTTCACTTAGGCCTTTTATTGCCTCTATCATTCTGCCTTTCACACTGTTCACTTATATTGTCAGTATGATACGTTTATTAAGCGGTATAACTCTAGCTAAAAGTCATAAAAAAACGCTGTTAGAGCAAATTAAATTTGATAAAACCAATTAAAAATTTATGTTACTCTTTGATGTCTTCTGAACAATTTCGATGAACTTTCTGACATTCTTTCTAAACGAGGGCTTCTTTGAGTATTGATTGGTAAGACATTTATTAACTTTTTCTCTGTATATTATGATTAGAATCTGACGCCGTCATTTTTGCAAATTGATATGTTTAAAATAAGGCAAGTTGTAGCTATGCACTAGCATAGCCTAATTACATGCAATTCATTATTTTCGTTCGTTTTCAAGACAATGGTTTGTAATTGAGCTCATCAAGCTTTACAGACAATCCTACAGAAAAAATAACTCGAGCATGGCTCAACTCGACTTTCTCATAATAGAATCCATTTCTATTAGCTTTCTTTTTCAAATTTTACAAGAAAAATTTTAAAAAATCCGTATCATGGATCAAATGATTACAATTATAACGTATTACCTTTCACTTTAAAGGGTTTGAAAAATCCTTTAATTGATAACACACTTGACAATGTACGCCTAGAAGGGCTGGTAACTTGCCCCCCAAGGGGGCTAGTGACGTCACGAACAAAAAATTGTATCGTGGCTATTTTTCACAACAGTAATTGAAACTATAATGCTTCATGATCATTGAGCTATAAATAAACCCTTTTATGCATGATTATGTCAAATTTTGTCCTATGCTGCCATGTTAAAAAATATAAAATTTCAAATTAATTTCGATTTTTCCTATCGAATTTAAAACAATTCTAACTAGTTCTAGATGTTTTGATAACAAAGTTGTATATAAAGTTTTGTGAAAATCCATTAATATTTGTGGCCGCTATTGTGCACACAGTAAATCGAGCACAGTCATACAGACAGATAGACTAACAGACAGAGAAACTCACATCACTTAAAAAATAATCAGAACGTGTTCAGAAGGTCTTAAATCATACATTGGCATCAAAATCCCGAAATCGAAAATTTTGGGGGAAACAATACTTTCTGAATACTACGTAAAGAAAGTAGAAATATTGAAAACGACATCTAAAAAAGACGAAATATTAATAAACCCGACGAATGGGTTCAATGTTGTTGTTTTATATTCTTATTATTATAATATTCTTTATTATAATATTCTTAATATTCTATTATTATAATATTCTTAATATTCTATTATTATAATATTCTTAATATTCTATTATTATAATATTCTTAATATTCTATTATTATAATATTCTTAATATTACAATAATAGAATTATAATTAATGGAATATTATAATTAATAGACTATTCCTAATATTACAATATTATTAATGTATGTGATATTCTTAATATTATAAACATCGAAAAATGTCAGTTCAACCTGTCCGGGATGGAGCAAATGGAGACGCTCCCAGTAGATAAACGAAGAAGTCTATCATGGTTTTCTAATTCCAATCTCATAAATTATAATTATTAAAATCAATGAAAGGGGAAACAAATAAAATTGAAATACTTTTGAAAAATATTAAATTTAATACAAAATAAATTAAAAAAAGGAAATTATATCTATGCCGCTGCGAAAAATAAATCCAAGTGTCAGTTACATTTAAAATATTATTCTAGTTGGAGTTACATATTATTGTGTTTGAATGTTTGTAAATAACTACACTTGTTGGGAACTGACTGAGTTAGCCATGCTCAAAAACGAATCATCCAATATAATTTAGAAAAAAAAATCTCTTGTGGACAGCAATATACTGCAATGAATCTACTCCTTTCACAGTCAAATAATAGTTTACTTCAAATCAGTTAGCAATATAATCTCCCACAAAGCAATATATAATCTTCCACAAAACAATACAATTTTTGGCAATATATAACTTTCCAAATTTTCGTCTACCAATGCATTTCAAGTGAATGTATTCATTTTTGTACAGGGGATTTCCTTGATAACTGAAAATGGAAAATGGTGTTGTACGTGGATGAAAAAACAGAGGAATTCCCCATTAATTTTAACCGTAAAAGTGTAATAGAAAAATTCATGCTATAGGGAGACTGTGCAAGCTGTTATGATGAGTTGTATTATAGAAAAATTGCGTTATAAGACTTCGTTGTATGGAATCCGTGTTTTATGATTACCGCGTAATGAGAGGACTGTCGCAATTTTTGCTCCACGTTATATAAAAACTACATTATGATAGTACCAAGTTATGGGAGATCGACTCTACTTCAAATCAGTTAGCAATATAATCTTCCACAGAGCAATACAATTTTCTACAAAGCAATATAATCTTCCGCAGAGCAACATAATATCCTGCAAAACAATATAACCTTCCATTAAGAAATATAGTCTTTTGGTAAGGAATATGCTAAGTAATATAGTCTTCATCGGAACAACAATATAGTCTTCCACTAAGCAAAATAGACATAAGCTATGCAATATAGTCTTCATCGGAACAACAATATAGTCTTCTACAAAGCAAAATATAATCAGCTATGCAATATAGTCTTCATCGGAACAACAATATAGTCTTTGAAGCAAAATAGACATCGGCTATGCAATATGGTCTTCATCCGAACAACAATATAGTCTTCCACTAAGCAAAATAACATCAGCTATACAATGTAGTCTTCATCGGAACAACAATATAGTCTTCCACTAAGCAAAATAGACATCAGCTATGCAATATAGTCTTCATCGGAACAACAATATAGTCTTCTACAAAGCAAAATATAATCAGCTATGCAATATAGTCTTCATCGGAACAACAATATAGTCTTTTAAGCAAAATAGACATCGGCTATGCAATATGGTCTTCATCCGAACAACAATATAGTCTTCCACTAAGCAAAATAACATCAGCTATACAATGTAGTCTTCATCGGAACAACTATATAGTCTTCCACTAAGCAAAATAGACATCAGCTATGCAATATAGTCTTCATCGGAACAACAATATAGTCTTCTACAAAGCAAAATATAATCAGCTATGCAATATAGTCTTCATCGGAACAACAATATAGTCTTTTAAGCAAAATAGACATCGGCTATGCAATATGGTCTTCATCCGAACAACAATATAGTCTTCCACTAAGCAAAATAACATCAGCTATACAATGTAGTCTTCATCGGAACAACAATATAGTCTTCCACTAAGCAAAATAGACATCAGCTATGCAATATAGTCTTCATCGGAACAACAATATAGTCTTTTATGCAACATAGACATCGGCTATGCAATATGGTCTTCATCCGAACAACAATATAGTCTTCCACTAAGCAAAATAACATCAGCTATACAATGTAGTCTTCATCGGAACAAAAATGTAGTCTTCCACTAAACAAAACAGACATCAGCTATGCAATATAGTCTTCCTTGAAGCAATATAGTCTTTGGATAGTCAAATGGTCCCCCACTAAGCAGTATAGTCCATTTGTAAAACGTTTTTAATAATTAAAAAACGGGTTTAATAATTAAAAAACGTTTTTAATAATTAAAAAACGTTTTTAATAATTAAAATATAGTCTTTTGGTAAGGAATATGCTAAGTAATATAGTCCTATGCTAAGTCATATAGTCTTCATCGGAACAACAATATAGTCTTCCTCTAAGCAAAATAGACATCAGCTATGCAATATAGTCTTCATCGGAACAACAATTTAGTCTTTTAAGCAAAATAGACATCGGCTATGCAATATGGTCTTCATCCGAACAACAATATAGTCTTCCACTAAGCAAAATAACATCAGCTATACAATGTAGTCTTCATCGGAACAACAATATAGTCTTCCACTAAACAAAACAGACATCAGCTATACAATGTAGTCTTCATCGGAACAACAATATAGTCTTCCTCTAAGCAAAATAGACATCAGCTATGCAATATAGTCTTCATCGGAACAACAATATAGTCTTCTACAAAGCAAAATATAATCAGCTGTGCAATATAGTCTTCATCGGAACAACAATATAGTATTTTAAGCAAAATAGACATCGGCTATGCAATATGGTCTTCATCCGAACAACAATATAGTCTTCCACTAAGCAAAATAACATCAGCTATACAATGTAGTCTTCATCGGAACAACAATATAGTCTTCCACTAAACAAAACAGACATCAGCTATGCAATATAGTCTTCCTTGAAGCAATATAGTCTTTGGATAGTCAAATGGTCCCCCACTAAGTAGTATAGTCCATTTGTAAAACGTTTTTAATAATTAAAAAACTTTTGTTGTATAAACTAATCTCTTTAGCTCTAATCAACAAATACCAAAATTTCAAAATTAAAATATTACTAACGTTTTTTTTTTATATTACGATACAAAAGTCTTATAAAAAAATTTCTCGATTCTTTAATCGTATTAATATTTGAATGAACAAGATTTCATTATTACTATATGATAATAATACCACAATTCGTTTATTCTGGAAATGTCGCCTCCGCAGACTTACACACACACATACTCATACAAATACTCATGCATACATACATGCACAAAGTGGCTTACCGTCATGAAGTGGGACTGGTCGATTTCTCCAGTCCAAAGACTATACTTTGGATCAAAAGACTATTCTTAAGGACCAAAGTCTATGTATTATAAGAAAGGGAGCCCTCAAATTATTTACTCCAACGAGCCAAAAGTCTAGTTACGCAGAGACATCACATCAAAACACATATACACAAACATCACATCAAAAAACATACACACAGATATCACATCAAAAAACATACACACAGACATCACATCAAAAAACATACACACAGACATCACATCAAAAAACATAACACACAGACATCACATCAAAAAACATGCACACAGACATTACATCAAAAAACATACACACAAACATCACATCAAAAAACATACACACAGACATCACATCAAAAACATACACACAGACATCACATCAAAACACTATCTAATCGAATTCAGGGATGCTATGCTCACAACGTATAAATTCACCAAAAACTAGTATACGAATTTTCGACCTCGTCACAATACTATCCTAGTACGTATGCTATGTAAGAAGAAAAAGAATTGAAAAGGAAATATACTTCGATAATAAATTGACGAACTGAAAATTCAAAGATTAACTTTATACAGCATAGCATTAGTAACATAAAGTAACTGAAAACAAAATTGTAACGACTTCTCTCGTCCATTGCAACCTTTCAAATTGAGTTTTCCTTCATTCTATTCTGATCGCATTTGCTTTAAGTGCTACTGCATTTGATAGACAAATACCTCTCAACTTCGCTTAGGAAAACATCGAACGAATAACTTCAGAGCTTTCTTTAAGTGCACACGTAAAGAAGGCTGTTAACATTTTAAAAAGACCCGAGTCGTTTTTTTCTTCTTTCATTTTTTTTCTTTTCAAAACAATGTAATTATGCTAAATTCCAATGTAATTGTTAATTTTTTTTCCATCGGAATGCTATTTTTTATTCTCTTTTAGTTCAAAACAAAATTTCATGTTTGATGAATTAATTTTAGTTTGAGACTCTGTTATTGTATCATCATAGCTAAAATTAGCAGTTTTTATTCAATGTAGTTAAATTTATGAAGGAGTTTCTGCTTTAGATAACAGCATCAACGAATCGGTTTCGAGCTTTTTATTCGCTCATCAGCGTAGAGCAGGGGCGGCATTTCAGCATTCCATTTGGGGGTGCGAGATTTGTATGTATGAAAATTTACAATATGGAATAAATAAAATGTTTTTTAATAGGGGGGGGGGGAGGTCACAAAATTGAATTGATGTTAAGAAAAATAATTGTTTTTAACATAATTTTTGTACATAATTGTGTTACCATAATTTGTTGTTAACATAATTTTTCTAAATACAAATATCTATATTTATTTACCTCATATTGAAGTTTTAAACGCAGGTTTTCAGAGTCTGGAAGAAGAGAAATTTTTTTACAATATCATCATTATCCAGTGGTATATCTTGTTCTATAGCTAAAACAGTTAAAAATGAAAGTCTTTCTTGTCCCATTGTGCTGCGAAAGTAATTTTTCAGCCTCCTAAGGCACTAAAAAGACCTTTAACAACTGACTGAGCTGATTGGCACAGGAAAAACAATTTAACTAATAATGTTATGACAGGAAACACATTTTTTAAATTCCGCTCTTTAAAATAATCCAGGCGACTTTTAAAATTGGGATGGTCTATGTTTTCATTTTTCACCATTGAATAAAACAGCCGCATTTCACACAGTAATTCCTCTTTCTGGAAGTCATATACTTTGCATATGGTTGAAACATTTTCTTTTTCGACATCTGATTCGGATAATACTGAACTAAGGGCAAACAAAACAGATATATTGTTCTCATTAAATCTTGTCCCAATTTCATTAAATACTGAATCTATAATTTCATATTTAATATTGATTCTGTGATATGATTTAATATCATCATGGGGATTTTTTTCACCGCCTCCAAACTCGATTGGAATTTTTTTTACGCCTTTTCAGTTTTGGTCCAGAATAAGAATTTTTTTCGCAAAGTTTTGTCACAAAACTCCACACTTGATTCAAAAATATGCATCAGAGCGGTAACAGTAAAAATAACAGTTTCAATAGTAGCTTTAGCCAAAGCTTGAACAGTCTGAAAATTAAGATCAGATGACTGAAGATGCTTTGAGTGAGTATTGTATTGATCAAAAACACTGTTTCAATACAAACAAAGTGAACAAAAATTCGAACGATGTCATGCATGGTAAAAGGGCTTTGGCTCTTCCACCATTGAGAGAATCGTTTTCAGATAATTCTTCCAGTGTTAAAATCACCATTTCGAAATTATCAAGTAGTGCTTTTATGGCTTTAACTCTGGAAGACCACCTCGTATCACTTAGTGATTGTAGAGTTGAAGAGCCTCCAGAAAAAGTATTTGTTGATGAGTGAATCTTTTCGAAAATAGCATATTTTTTATAGGATGTTTCTATGAAAAAATATAATGCATTAAGCTGCTGAAATGCATTTCTAGCAGAAGGAATGGATGAGCATGCACTAACTACACATACATTTAATCGGATACTTGAAATTTTCAAGTGAAAAGGATAAAATCACCCCAATCTTTTTAAATTGAAAAGGATTCGTTCCAGCCGGAAGTGGAAACTTCACTATGAAGGTTGAAGTTTGGCTCTTTTGAAATTCCATAGCGTGAGAAAACTGACCAGAGGACAGTCAATAAAACAAGAGAGAAGCCGATAGACGAGAAGGAAAAATTTGGGGGCGCGACCGCGCCCCCTCGCGCCCCCTATTTGCCGCCCCTGGCGTAGAGTATAGAATACTGGAAATGGTAGCAAGAAATCTTGTCGTGTGTTACAATCTAGAATATCTCTGTGCAGACCGGCAAATTCAGTTATGCCACGCAGACAGCATTAACTTTCATAATGAGCGAACTTTCATAAAGATCATTAACTTTCATACTGTGAGAATAATTAAAAATATGATGGGAAAAAACTATAAATCTAATCTGTTAGAAAAAATTAAGGATAAGGATTAGAAAATCATCTTAAGGGGACGGTGGACGTTGAATTTTTTTTATTTATTTATTGACTTAGAAACGTGAAAATTTGTATAAATATTCCTCATAACATTACTATATACAATACCATTAAATTTTTTTCAATTTTGTTATAATTTTATATTTTTTTTAATTTAATTTTTTCAACGAAAACTTGAAAATGCTCCTTGTTTTCTATTTGTTCACATTTTTGATTAATTTTACATTATGATCACTCAAAAACACATTATGAAAAAATTTGGGCATTCATTTTTAAATCCCTTAGAAAGTTATTTTTTTAAAATATTTTTCTGCATTAAAACTTAATTTTCATCATTTAATTAGGTTCTTATTCACTTTTAATTACCTTAATAAAGTCCAATTATAAAATGCATACCCAGTTTCATTAAAAAGTATGAGAGGTGTCTTCTTGCCAAATTTCATGCATCTCAGACAAAAATTAAGATGCATGGAGCATTTTAAAAATGCAAAACCTTTGAAAATTCCGTTTCGAAAAAAATGCATTCAACCTTTTGCTTACGGTTGGGACAGCGTCCATCTCAAAGTAAGAAACTTCCAAAAAGACAGGTATTTGACATACCCTATCCCAAACAGTTCGTTCCCTTTTTGCAGGCATTGGCGTCCATGGAAATCGCCGACAGAAACATTGCACCTGCTAAAGACAGGTATTTGACATACCCTATCCCAAACAGTTTTGATCCCTCTTTGCAGGCATTGGCGACCATAGAAATCCCTGACAGAAACATTGCACCTGCTGCAGCAGGTGCAATGTTTCTGTCGGCGATTTGGGTATGTCAAATACCTGTCTTTTTGGGAGGTTTTTCGTTTGAAATGGACTCTGTCCCACCCGTAAGCAAATGTTAAATGTGTAAAATAATGCTATATATTAAAACTTTTTTTAATCGATTTTTGCTCATTTCAACGTCCACCGTCTCCTTAATAAAATTCCTTATCTCCCAAGGCGTCATGCTGTTACGGATTTCCAGCTAGAGACGGGACATGAATGATTGGCTAAATACTATTTATTTAGATTTAGCTTCCTCCCTAGCCCCAAATACGTTGTATGTGGCACTGGAATTGTAATAAATGTATCCCATCTCAAGACCTACTCGGCTTTGGTGGGAAATATTGTTACCAACGTATTCTTTGTAATGGTGGTTGTACACGCAAGATACAAGAATAATTCTAAATTTCTGGATAACTAACGTTTATTCACAAGCACAACGCAAACAGGAACAATGTACAGTCAAAAAAGTACTTTAATCCGCTAATTTCCCAAAATAACTGCCTTTAATCTCAAAACATTGACAAAAGTATTTTCACAAAACAACAGCTACTATTGTCGAAACTTTAACAAACGTCACAGTTCACTGTAGCTCATATCTTGTCAACTCAACTCCGGTTGAGTGATGACTCCTTTTTATAAGCTCTCTCTCTATAGAAACTTCTAGAATTATTTAATATATCGTAGACTATTGGTTATTTCGTGGTCTTTCTCGAATATTCCGGAAGTCGCCAAATGTCGCCAAATTGGGTTAGTTCCGCAAGTGACAACCCCAGAATGACGTCATGGGAAAGAATGCCCGTACCAATGTCTTCAGGAGAAAACACCCCGATTAAAACTACTCATGGCGTGTTATGAACAATAGCTGTTACTCAAACACGAAATTTTTATATTTACTTGTTTTTAATTTTTCGTTTAAAATGTGGACTTATTTAGCGGAAGATGACAGATTTTACTTTATTTTTCTCATGTGCACATTGTTGTCAAATTAGCTTTACGTGGAGTACACTTATAATAGAGTTTTATATAACCAGAGTTTTATAGTTATCTCCATGGAGAAACTATATGGTAATCATTGTACTTTTAACTATCTCGTGCCTCTCAATGTAGATAGTGTCAACACATTACCATGTGAATTAGAACAAGCTATGCATTCAAACTCAATTTTCCTTGTTCTTTGAAATGGTCGTGTATTTTGCTGTGATGATTGAAACTTGTGAAATTAATATAAGGGTAATTATTCAATTTCTTTAAACTAATATTTGTAAAAGGTGACTATAGCTTAGCAAAATATTTGAAATTATTTAGTGATTATCTAAACAGGGAATAGTTTTGTAGATGACTTACTTTTTAGAAAAAACGTTTTGTGAACCCAGAAAGACTATGATTTTTTTAATATTAGTATAGAAATTTTGAATAACTAGTTATGTACAATTTTATATGAGCATAATCTACAGTTAAATTTAATTTGCTTTTCTAATACAGGCTTAAAATTTCAGCTGTTCTATATTAAAAATGTGATAAAACTGGCTAGTTTCTTAGATATGGTAAGATCTAGTAAAAGGAAAAAGTGGAGCTTAAAGCAGATTGAATACTGAATTGCATTTTCCAGCAATCTTTCTCAAATAACAGCGAACTTATATATTACAGCTTTTTCACATATTGATATTAAGCTCTTAGTCCTCGGACGAGTCGGATGGTCTGGGTTTTCGACATATTGATATTAAAGCTGGATATTTTTTGGAACAGATGTAGTATAATCCTTTTTGGCGATTTTTTTTTTTTGACGACAAAAAAATGCCGCATACTTGCCATAACAGGACTCGGAAAGGGTTTCCAGAATTAAATATTCTCTAAATTATAGCAGAAATTGTCAGAATCTCACCTAAAATCGCCGAAAATGGAAAATCGATTATATGGATTACATCTGTATCGATTTTTGATTTACTAACGATTCAAGACGTTTTAATAAATTTGAATGTCCATATAACTTATGAAAATGGTTGATATACTATTAGCAACTCAAATTTTAATTACGGTAATGTTATTATTATTATGTCTAATAAATTTTGTAGATGGCTACTTGGCGACATTTTCAAATAAATATGCGATAAGTGAAAAACCCAGCAATTCTAGACGCGAATTTAAATTATTTGTTCAATAATAAGTTATCAGAAAATTATCATTTTATCTTAAAATCTTTCTATAGTTCATTGTTAGCAGTTTTTGTAAATCTGCATTGTATAGTTTAAAAATCGCCAAACGCGGCTATCGATATCACGGAACGTTTTGACACCGTACCGAAACAGCGGAGAGAATTTATCAAGCTAGATTGAAATTGGAACGTTTTAGAAAGAAAATATGCATTAATTACTGTATAGGGGAAAATATCAATGATTCATATTCTCCAAAATTATCTAAATTCATAATAAAATGTTTAAAAAATAAAGAAATAATTATATGTAGCAAATAATTTCAAACAGCGTGAGTAACCTTTACTGGCTAAATCCCAGAGATCGGTACGGTTTTTTTTTTTTTTTTTTTTTTTTTTTTTTATCGCACCAAATCAGCGATGAGTGGAGTGCTATGTTGCGACCTTGATAACTCTAACTCTTCATGATGATGGTAAACTTGCGAGTTTGTTGGATACTATGGCAACTGTCTCAACATCGGGAGCCAGAAAAGTCGCCAAATTCAAGACCGTACCGGTCTTTGGAATAATGCCCATTTACTAATAATAACTTTTATAATTCTCGACCGATTATATAAATCGACGAAGACTAATTATTGTCAACAATCTGTAGTTTTTCCGCAATTTGAGTTTCAGACTATGTAAAAAATTTAAATTATGATTAATTTAAATCTAATATTGAAAGTAATGTATAAGCTGATTGCAAATGAACAGAACAGATAGATATTCATGATACTGTAAAAGGCCGCTCATAAAATGTGACATGAAATGCTCATCGTGAAACCATTATAACTGAACTTTATTACAGCAATTATAAGTCGCAAAATCAACTAAAGATGCTTTCTGAACTTGAGCCTGAACAGCACATATAGGTCTTTTTACTTAGAGTTAATTAAAAAATGTTCTTTTTTTTACAGGTATTTGCAAATAACATCTTAGAAGATGAAGCGAATATGATAAAATTGTAAGTTGAACATTTGAGATAAATCATGGTTTTAATTTAATTTAAATTTACATAAGAGTAAGCAATGTTTCTTTTTGTATTTGTAAAGAAAAGTTCGAGCGAAATATATGCATATGTTAAATTCTGTGTACATAAATTGAATTATGTACTGTTTTAGGAGTCCATGTTGACTGAAAAATTCAACTGGTAATACATTAGTACGTAGTTACGTTATTAAGAGGGATAGGCACAGATGAAGTATAATCCAGTTTTCATTCTTGGCGGTTTAAATGCAATCCCTGCTATGATTTAAAGAATATTATATTTGGCGACCCTTTTCGCGTCTTTTGTCACCCTCTTGTCTTTGGCCGCCCTTTTGCTATCCTTTGTCGCCAATGTAAAAATAAAAAACAATTCTTATGTGTTCTATCAGCCACAGAACACCTGTTGCACAAACAGCTGTTGCTACATGCAACCTCCAACAGCCAGGGGTACCGGATTATTTGATGTTTTTTAAGTTAAGTTTTTTCGAGTTAAGCCCGCGAGGTGGGTATAGGCTCATATTTGAATTGCTACAGATAAAATGTTTCACAAACAGCAACAAAAGGGTGATTTTTACCTTGACGACGAAAGACGACAGGACGACAAAAGGGCAGAAAAAAACACTGAAAGGGTTGTTAGAATGGAATGTTGCGATTACCTTGGTGACAAATTGGCGACAAAAAACGCGGAAAGCGTTTCAGAATGGAATTTTTTCCCAACATAGCACGGACTGCCAAAATCTCACCTAAAATCATCAAAAATAGAAAAGGGATTATACTACATCTGTTCCGTGGAATATAGCCAAGTTGAAGATATTTTGGTAAAAAATGAGTCCAATAGGAAATTGAGTTTACATATAGATATTAATTGACTTCTTAATTTTACATAAGAAAAGACAAGATATATGTCTGTCTATAATGCTTGGCGACAAAGAGGATGAGTTGGCGACAAATTTTAGACAATATAGCCAACTTCGCGAACTTGGGAACTTAGCTTTTATCAATTGGTACTTATTAATTTTTAATTAATGAATTTTACTAGAATCTATGCCTCACTTTTGCTTTGCAAATAGCTCTTAACATGCTTACCCATACTAGAGCGGAATGGAACGCATAAGTAATAAACTAGAAAAACTTCACAAAACATAGAAAAACTTACCATTTCGAAAATGAAAATAGAAATGCAAAAGTGTGAGGTAAATGTAAACAAACACTTTGCTTACTATGAGCTGCACATGCATAAAAACAATAAATTTGCTTCTTTTTTATCATGTGCAACCCATAGTTAAAATTGCATTCACTTTAAGGGTAAGCGTCAGTAAATCTTCTGCCCTATCTGCGCTTTGTTAACTTTCGCGGCAGACATTTTTCGTCGAAATTCTGCTCAAACAGTTGTGAAATATTTTCTGAAAGATAAATTTAGTTTTAATATAATCTAAGCATTGCATTTTAATATCCAATAAAACATAGAATATATTTTTTATTTTAATCTAACATATTTTTGGTGCTGTCATCTGTTGTCGTAATTTAATTCATACCGATTATTTTTATTTTTTAATGAACATTTTTAAATATCTATTCCATCTAATACAGTATTAAATACAACAAGAGATCATATATAATAATTCTACAATCACAGAAAGGTAAATTCTCATTCTCTAAATTTGATAAGGGGATCTGAATGTACATCACTGAGGACTGCAGTTTTGTCTTCAAGTTCCTTTGTCTTCAGGTCCAAGTTCAATTACGTTTCCGTGATTGTGGCATTATTATATATGATCTGCTGTTGTATTTAATAGCGTATTAGAAGGAATAAAAATTTAAAAATGTTCATTAAAAAATAAAAATAGTCAATATGAATTAAATTACAACAGATGGCAGCACCAAAAATATTTTGAATTAAAATAAAAAATATAGTCTATTTTACTGGGTATTAAATTTAGTTTTAATATAATTTAAGCATTGCATTTTATCTTTCAGAAAATATTTCTTAACTGTTTGAGCAGAATTTCGGCGAAAAATGTGTACCGCGAAAGTTAACAAAGCGCGGATAGGGCAGAAGATTTACTGACGCTCACCCTTAATTCGTTAAAACTTTTTATTAGGTTCGAAATTCAATATTCGGGTTCCGTAAATCGATATGAATAAGATATACGTAGTTATGAACAAAATTCCTTGATAGTGGTCGATGTGTGCGTTTATATATTTCCACAGTCCACTTCTACAATAAGAGTTTGAAATTTCGTACCAGGAGCTCAACGATAGAGCTTCAGTTGACCAATTCAAAGATTCAGGTTTCGATTTCTGTTTAGGGCAGCAAGGTTCTTTATGCATCAAACAACTTAAGTCGTAACCATGCAAGCTCCTATGCTACCCTCTAATTGTCTAATATTTTTTAGATAATATTCTTATATTAGTGTCGTTTCCATAAGTTTGGTTCCATAAGTTCCATAATTCAAGTAAAAATTACGTTTTACCTAAGTTATTACGTTAACATCTAAGTTAGTGGTTTATAAGTTTATATTAACTATTACGTATCATATTTATAATAGATATCATTTAATTAATATATTTTAGTAACTATTTTATGTTGCTATATGTATATTTATACAATACTTGCTAATAATATGAGCATTCATATTGTCGATAACTAATAACAAATGCTATTTGCATAATTACTATTAGTGTATGACTGCTTCACTTTAATAAATGATTCCACGTTAACTTTATTCCTTTACAATGGGATATATTACTTAATTTCTTACTCCTTTACAATGGGATATATTACTTGCTATTTACTTCTTTACAATGGAATATATTGCTTGCTTTTTACTCCTTTACAATGGGATATATTACTTGTTCTTTACTCCTTTACAATGGGATATATTACTTAATCTTTACTCCTTTACAACTTACCTCCCCTCAACCAACTCAACGCAACCCGGAGACTTTCAGACATGCATGCCACAGTGAAACCTGAAATTAATCAATAATATTGGATAAAAAAGTGTCTATATACCGAAAGCAATCGCTTACGCAGCAGTAAGAAACAAATATTAGATTTTTTCCCGCGATTTTTTTAATCGTAGATATCATACCTTCTAGGCAATTAACTTGATAACTTTGAAAAGGAGTAGTTACAACTAGAATGGATTGTTTATTTCAACCATTACTGTAGGAAATAACGACATATTTCATTGACGAATAAATATACCAATGTAAATAATAGTGACACTAAAACTGCCATATGACTAGAAGCAAAAATTTGTAAAATATTACCTACCATCAACCTACCTGCGATACTTACTCACCTACTATCCACAGACACGTACAAGGCTTGCACCATACCCAATTAATATTATTTCGTATATTGACTCCCTATCTAAACATATACACTGACTTCCAAAAGTTAAGCAGGCAATGCAAATTTTCACTTTTCGAAAGCGTATTCGAATTTGAGTGGCTGAAAATCGCTGCGGATGTAGATGGCAGAATGCAAATATCGTATGTTACAGCCAATCACGATTGACTGTCCGGATATATGCTAATTAGGCAGTCGTTGAAGACGCCAGCAATCTGGGGGGTTTAAAGAGGTGCATTTAAATGCTGACACAAAGTGTTTATAACTTTTGTAGTATTATTTTTGATTATATTCGTGTTTCTATAGCTGAAAGAAGACGAATGACAGATAATGAGCACTGGGGTGCTGTAGGACGCATTGAAGCAGGGCAGTCAATCAAAGATGTCGCTATTTTCTTTGGCGTTGATTATTCTATAATTTCTCAATTACGGAAACAATTCCAAAGAAGTCAAACAGTTATCCGGAGACCTGTCCCGGTCGTCCAAGGGTTACTACCCCCTCTAATGATCAGTATATTGCTATAGTAGCCAAGCGGAATCGACGAGCGACCTCCACAACTGATACATCCGTGATTGCAGAGGCACTTGGTAAGACAATATCTGCCCCGCAGACTCTAGGTGAATGGACTGTACGCCCGAGTACCACGTTTTTATGCTCCACTAACCGTCCAAGCCAGATGGGCAAGATTAAAGTGGTGTCGTCAACATGTCAATTGGACTGTCTCAGATTGGTGCAACGTCCTGTTCACGGACGAGTCTAGATTTGCCCTGGAATCAGATAAAAAGCGTGTAAGGGAGAGAACGAGGCACACGCAATCAGGCCAAGAACATAATCGAACATCACGCATTCAGGGGTGACAGCGTCATGGTGTGGGCTGGAATTTCAATGGGATATTGCACAGCGCTTCACAACTTTAAAGGCGGTTCTGTGACTGTTGCCCGGTATCGGGATGAAGTCCTAGACCCCATTGCTAGACTCTACGCTGCAGTAATCGGTCCGGATACCCTCCTTATAGACGATAATGTCAGTCCCCATCGAGCTAACATCGTTGACGAATACCTGGAAAGTGAGAACATTTCTGGTATGGGGTGGCCAGCGTATTCCCCCGACCTTAATCCCATTGAAAAACCTTTGGGATGCATGCTGTCTCTGCACGTTTATCTCCTCCAGCCAGTCTCAAAGATTTGGAAACTGCCCTATTGGAGGAATGGTCATTGCTCGCATCTGCGATGGTTGATCACCTCATTGAAAGCATGAAAAATCGTTGTAAAATGTGTGTGAAGGTCCGGGGTGGTCACATACCATATTAATGCAGGTTTTTATTTTGTTTGTTTGCTTTTAAACATCATTTTCTTAATGACCCAAATATGACGTCATCATATAACTTACGAAAAGTAAATATTATTTTCATCTTTGTACATAATTATTCTTTTTCCTTAAAACATAAGCACATTTACTACCTTCATGTACAATTTTGAGTTAATCAAAGCTTTATTTTCCATTTTCGTTGATTTTACCACCCTTGCTTAACTTTTGGAAGCCAGTGTATATTATAACATGCCCTAACAAAACGCAATTCATTTACGATCCCTTACTTCACCCTCTCCACTCTAGGGGCGCGGTAGCCCATTGGTTAGCGCGCTGGAGTTGCACTCGGTAGGCCCGGGTTCGATTCCAGCCACTGCCAAAACTGCCGCCGTGTTCACGCGGAGTACGATCACGTTAAACATGTGGGTCCGTAAGTCCTTCCGAGAGGTTGGTGGTAGGGGAAGGAGGGTACGGTCCCTGTGGATGCCTCCCCCACTGGGTTCCGGTCTAAATTGGGTGGCACTTCCCGGCCGTCCAAACAGTTGCCTTACACCTTTCTGGTAGGTCGGACGGTCTGGGTCTCAACAACAACAACCCTCTCCACTCTTTACAGAGCGTACCTATTCCACAAACAGTAAAACTTACTATATGTTTAATTAATAATATTAAATTAATCATTCCCTCAAAGCGACAGGTATTAATATTCAAAACACATCAATCAAAATAAAAAATGATAATTTCTAAGTGGTTTTTCTGCACTTAAAGCAGATTCCATTCTAGGTTTATCGGACAAATAGTTATTACTTTCTCATTCTATGTAATATAGTATAAAGTATTGTTTTCGCAAAAATTTCCGAATTCGAGATTTCGATACTAATATATTTTTAAGACCTCCTAAACACGTTTCGACAATTTTTGGAGTGATGTTCGCCTGTGTTTCTGCGGTCGATTTCCTGTGTACAGGAGTGCTGCCACAAATATTAATGAATTTTCACAAAACTTTATATTCGGATTTATTATTGAAAAATCTACAACTAGATAAAAAAATTTAAATTCGAGCGAAAACATCGAAATTTATTCGAAACTTTACATTACGTAACATGGCCTCATAGAACAAAATTCGACATAATCATGCATTAAAGATGTTATTTGCGGCTTAATGGTCTCGAGACCTAATAGTTTCAAACAGTGTTGTGAAAAATACAATTTTTGTATTCGTGACGTGCTCAGCCCCCCCCCCCCCTCGGTGGGAGGTGGACAAGTAACCCCTTCCGAGGGGTAACTTGTTATCTTTATGCTATTCTTTATACTAAGTTATACTAATTAAGTTGCCCCCTCCGAGCGGCAACTTGTTATCTTTATACTATTCTTTATACTAATTTATACTAATTATGTTACCCCCTCTGAGCGGTAACTTGTTATCTTTATACTAATTTATACTAATTAAGTTGCCCCCTCCGAGCGGTAACTTTTTATCTTTATACTATTCTTTATACTAATTTATACTGGTTAAGTTACCCCCTCTGAGCGGTAACATGTTATCTTCATACTATTCTTTATACAAATTTATACTAATTAAGTTACCGCCTCCGAGCGGCAACTTGTTATCTTTATACTATTCTTTATACTAATTTATACTAATTATGTTACCCCCTCTGAGCGGTAACTTGTTATCTTTATACTAATTTATACTAATTAAGTTGCCCCCTCCGAGCGGTAACTTTTTATCTTTATACTATTCTTTATACTAATTTATACTGGTTAAGTTACCCCCTCTGAGCGGTAACATGTTATCTTCATACTATTCTTTATACAAATTTATACTAATTAAGTTACCGCCTCCGAGCGGCAACTTGTTATCTTTATACTATTCTTTATACTAATTTATACTAATTATGTTACCCCCTCTGAGCGATAACTTGTTATCTTTATACTAATTTATACTAATTAAGTTGCCCCCTCCGAGCGGTAACTTTTTATCTTTATACTATTCTTTATACTAATTTATACTGGTTAAGTTACCCCCTCCGAGCGGTAACATGTTATCTTCATACTATTCTTTATACTAATTTATGCTAATTAAGTTATCCCCTCCAAGCGGTAACTTGTTATCTTTATACTATTTTTTACCTGCCCCCCACCCTCTCCAAGGAGGGCTGAAATTTGGTACCATGCTCCGAATTGATATACTTGAAAATGTACACAGGGGATACATTTTCAAATATGGTATCAATCGAAAGATTTTTTCAAGCCCTTTAAAGTGAAGGGTAACAAGCTATAATTTGAATCATCTGGAACAATGATACCGATTTTTAAAAAAATTCTTGTAAAATTTGAAAAAAATCAATCCGCAAGCTACTTAATGGATTATAATATGAGAAACTCGAGTTGAGTTAATTTCTATTCATTACTCCACACGCCAGTTAATTTCTATTCAGTATTAAGAGTAAGTTTTGAGTAGCTATTCTATTACCCAGAACTCTCATCATGAATGAAATAACAGTTCCAGACTAGAATTCAACTGTTAGTCTGTCGATCGGAGGCATACTATTTTTGTATTCCAAAGTAGCCTTGCTTAGACGACGACACACTTAGACAAGGGACATTTCAAACAAGAACGGGCTGCTCATAAAAAAAGATATGTTCATCATATACGTGTAAATACTAATTCCCAAGAAAACCTTTAAGCACCCCAATAACTTTGTAAACAAAAGGTCCGTAGTGTGTATGTGAGGTCTAACTATAGAAAAATGACCGTGACCTATCGGATAAAAATAATCGAAGCACCCCTAGCGGAGAATTTAAACAAGAAAGATCAATCATGCTTAAAGCAGTGATTATGAAACACTTTCCAACTTCAATGCAATTTTATTTAAACAAGTCTAAAATGCAATACATTCCTCGGTAATATTTTGAAACTTATCACAATACTGCATTAATTTATTATATTTGAAAGCTTAAACCTTCATCGAAAAAAATGAACTTCATTCAAATGACGGCATTGAAATATGAATTGCCTGGTTTAAACATCTCTAAAATGTTATACATTCCTCGGTAATAGTGTTAGAATTATAATACTACGATAATTTATTATATTTGAAAACTTCATCGAAAACAACTGAAATTAATTCAAATGACGTCATAGAAAAAATAACACGCCTGGATCTCTCTATAAAAACAGGATTTCATTCATAACCTTCTCCCATTCATTTCATTCATCACAATACTATAATAATTTATTTTATTTAAACATTTTGTTTAAGACCATGGAGCTACAAAAAATTAAACTCTATGCTTGAAACTTCATCGAAAAAAATCGTCCTTCTCTTTATGAAATCAATTAAAATTTCATTCATATCAACCATGCAGACTCCATGGACTAAATTATTTTGTGTTAAAAAAATACAGGAATTATAATACAACTCATTCTATATATTTTGCTGTTTACATTTGACATAGCTGAAAAATAGGCTTAGTTGTAGAAATAATCAAATTTAGATGAGCATTTAAACTCAAATATATTGTCATTGCGTTGTTTCAGTATGTAGATGCACAGAATTTAAGCAAAAATAAAGTAGTTTTAGGACGGATACAACACTCAATATGAATTAAAAAGAACTTAAAAAAATTACGATTTTGAAACAAGGTGGATGCCATATATCATTTTGAAGTGGGTCATGTGATCGTTTCATATCATGGTCACGTGATCGTTTCATATAAGTGGTGTAATTATTATTTTAATTTTTATTTAAAAAACTACTGAATATATTTCGCTGAATTTTTTTTTATATATTTTATGGAACAATTTGACTATTACCTAACATTTTCGAAGCAATTTGTGAATTTTAAATCCGCTTAAAAAATGTTTGAAAAATTAGGTCCCATAGGGCTCAATGTATTTCATTTTTTCAACCCGGGTTCAATCCAAAACTAATTGGGTGATATTATTCATTTATATTCCCATAGGTTCTATAGACCGTCTGAACAACATACTGAAATTCCATTTTGATTAAGTCATTTTTACGGCAGTTATCGTGCTAACGGACAGACAGACAGACAGACAGACAGACAGAATGAACAAAATCATAAACACTTTTCAACTTTGTTGTAAAGTGTTAAAAACTAACCTAACAAACTCGGCAAGATGAAGAAAAAGACTAATTACAAAGTTGTAGATCATTGTCAAATAAAAAGAAATCGAGACTAAAAATGTTAAAGAAAGATTTATTTGACATAGTAAGGCTATTGGTGAATCGCTGTCCAACCACACAATACACAGAGATTTAATGTATGGCCTGTTCAAAATATCCCCCCACAGTAACAATGCGTATTTGCATTTGATAAATAATACCACAGGGTACTTTGACGAACATTGCAGGTGTCACCGTGTTACAAGTCCCGATGATACGACTTTTGACAGATATTTATTGATTTCCTTACATTCATTTAGTTTATGCTCTGTGCCGAATTCTACTAGTAAATGCTTTAGAAAGTGATTGCCTTTATTCGTCAACCTTGCTTTACGTTTTCATACGTAGTACTGAGAAAGTATTGTTTTCATAAAAATTTTCGATTTCGAGATATGGACTCCAATTTGTGTTTTAAGACCTCCTGAACACGTTTTGACTCTTTTTGGAGTGATGTCCGCCTGTCTGTCCGTCTGTCTGTTGTTTGTGGTCGACTTCTTGTGTATACTATAGCAGCCACAAATATTAACGGATTTTCATGGAACTTTATATCCGGCTTTGTTATCAAAAAATCTAGAACTAGATAGGATTCTTTTTAATTCGAACAAAAACTTCGAAATGTATTCGAAATTTTATATTTTTTTAACATGGCAGCTTAGGACATAATTGGACATAATCATGCATAAAAGGATTTATTTATGAGTGAATGACCATGAGACTTAATAGTTTCAATCATTGTTGCGAAAAATAGTCGCGATACAATTGACGTCATTAGCCCCCCCCCCCTTGAAGGCTGAGTCACCCCCGGGGGGTGGGTACCTTGACAAGTGTATCGAAAAAAAATTTTCAGGCCATTTAAATTAAAAGATAACATGCTATAGCTGTAATCATTTGGATCCCCCCAAGATACCGATTTCTTTTTCTTGTAAAATTTGAAAAAAAAAAGGAATTATGGTAATAAAAATTCGAGTTGAGCAATTAATTAAAATAGCATATCTCCATGATGTTCAAATACTACCTAACGAACTCTAGGCTAGAACTATTATTTCATAAATGCTGGAAAAAATGATGGATTTTGTTCACTGAATAATTTTATTTATAGATTCATCAATAATGTTTTCTTCATATTTGAGTTGCAATTGCAATAAGTTAGAAATTCCATTAACCCTTATTCCATTAAACAGTCTGAACTGTTCATATAAATGCAATTTTTCAACAGCTCTTCCAATACTATCTGGAAAAGAAATGGAGATAAAAGAAGAAGAGAGGAGCTGGAAAGAGGATATCTAGAATGAATAAGAAGATAGACATAAAGAGACGAAGGGCCAGACAGAACAAAACGTAAGTAAAGCGTAAGTTTATAACGCATTAATTTATAAACATGAGAACAGAACTCTGGACCTTTACGGAGCGTTTGACATCAGATACTGAAAGTGACGACATGATGTGGGCAGCCCATTCCCTATATAATGCAATGACTATACTTCTCAGCTAAATTATGATGTAACATTAGAGCATTACGTAGCGTAGACGTCAGATACTGAAAGTGAGTCCATAACGTTGGCAGCCCATTCCATACATAATGCGATGATTATATTTCTTTCGCAGCGAAATTATGATGTAACATTAGAGCGTTACGTAGCGTATGACGTCAGATACTGAAAATAAGCCCATGAAGTCATTTTATTTTGTATCATTTTTTTTTCGAGCGACCACGCAACTCGGAGCGTCACGCTCATTTCGTCAACATGTTTAACATTCAAATTAGTACTTCAAGCTTCTTCCAGCAAAAGTAGGAAAATTTCTTGCGTATTGTGTGTGTATCTATATATAAAAAGGAAAAAAGTATGTATATATGCATGTATGTATGTATGTATGTATGTATGTAAGTATGTATGATCCAACATCACGGGAGAACAGCTGAACCGAATTTGATGAAATTTGGTAGGCAGTCTTGAAATCGTTAGTCTATGTTTCGAGTTTCTACAACCAGGCGTTCTCGAGATATTACCCTCACAGCAAAGATCGTCACATGTGTGACAGTGACGTTGTAGTCACGGGACACAAAGTGACATCATATTTGTGACTTCTATGCGACGTTACGTATTAGAAACTTTGTAACCTCATTGTGACTATATTCTGTGACGTTTCCACAATTTAATTAGCACGTAACAATGTTACGACATTACAATGGCAATTACAATGTGACGTCACAAACAAATTAATATGCGACGTCACAAACGACTATGAAATTGACCAAAATGATTTCGCTGTGACCTCAATATGACATTGCCGAAACGTACTGCGGCGTCCTGTGACGTCCCAAAGTTACAGTGTGACGTAAATCTTACGTCACTGTGAAAAAAAATGCTGTTAGGATGGTGAAAAACGAAACTTTTGTTTGTCTCATCATCACGGGAGAACAGCTGCACCGAATTTAATGAAATTTTATGGGTAGCTTTGAAAAGTCCTTCCATAAATTTTGTTTAAGTTTCGAGTTTCTAAGACTAGGGATTGTCGAGATATTAATGGAAAACGAAACTTTTTCTTAGGAGTTCTACTCGCTAACTCCATGATTCCCAACGAAAAAGGGTGGAAATCGTTGCTTTAAAACGTGAAAGTCAATTAAATCTCTGAGTTTTGTGGGAGTTTATTGAACGTATTAGTCACTTTTGAAAATCGCAGGTTTGAAATATGAATTTAAATGGAAACTCTATCACCATCGTTTATTTTTCACAGGCTTATTCAACAAATTTTCACGCCGGAAGCAGCTATGACTTATATAATGAAATGATTTTTTTTTCTTCCGTAATGCAATGAATTTACTTTTGTCTCAGTGCGAAAACAATGTATAAGATTCACGGCTCTATATGTTCCGGTGTAATTTTTATCAGAGATTTGCATCGTAAATCCCGAGCAATGCGGGTAATATCTGCTAGTTACTTATAAGGCAGAATACCTGCTGGTCTCACTAGTTTATATAAAGGGTGATTAATTAATACACAAATAAAAAAAATTAAAGGTTCTGATCGACCGAGGCAGGAGTGAGTAGATTTTTTCTAGTCGTGGACTGATTGGTATGAATCGATATGATTCATACACATATTGATCACCTTAAAATGACCGATGCGTTGGCATTCGGATCCATAGTTTGAATTTTTGTAATCTTTTATAAACTGGTATTTTTACAATAACTCGAATGAATATTTTTTTAAAGTTTTATAATGAAGTTAACTCATTCCAATCCAGAAACAACTTGTATCTTTCATTTTGTTGTATACTGTATAATTTCACAGCCTTTTTAATCATAAGTAATTTTACAATAAATTTTGTAAATATTTTTAAGTTTGTTGAAAATGTTAATTATGCAGCTTCCGAAAACGGTTGTTTTCGCATTTAATGTATCACAGGACACTTAAATTACGTAGTCATTTTATTCACGGAGGAAATTCTGCTATTCTCCTCCTTCCTCTTAGGCTTTACCTTTCATTTTTTCTATTTTTACTTTCCTTATACACATAATGTATAAGGAAAGTATCGTGACGGGGTCGAAAATTCGAAATGGAGTTTTCGACGGGACAGCACGTTTCAAGCATCCCTGATAGCGAATCATACATTTTTGAGGTGATGTCTGTGTGTGTGTGTGTATGTGTGTGTGTGTGTGTGTATGTGTGTGTGTGTGTGTGTATGTGTGTGTGTGTCTGTGTGTCAGTGAGTCTGTGGAGACGATATCTCACGAACGAATGGAGCGATTCGAATGAAATTTGGTACAAAAATCACAATCCGTGAACACTGGAAGCCAAGTGTTTTTAAATGGAATCGATTGTTCAGAACCCCCCAAATTCTCGAGGGAAATTATCAAAACCATTAATATAGTTACGCAAGTAGACATTTCCTATGTAAATTTTTCTTAGAAAGCGATTGACAAACTTTTGAACGCTAGCACAAACCGTTCTCGAGATATTGCACATTTTTTAAATAAATTTATCAAAAACTCCCATAAATTAAAAGAAATATATTAACTGTTGAGAAGCATGTTCACTTTTCATATGTAATATCATGCGATAAATTTGGTGTTTTAATGGATCTAGCTCGTTCCATTCATAAGAAAAGATACTTTGAGTAATACTTTTGTATTTGAACTCCAATAGTCATTTATCTGCTGTAAGAAGAACTTATTTCTCCTTCCATAACACTTGGCGAGATTTTGGCGACGAATTTGGCGGAATATCGCCAACTTGGCGACTTTTTAAAATGTCGCCAAATTAACGAAAATCTCGCCAAATGGTTAAAAATGACGCTAAATCAATGAGAATGACGACTAATTGACAAAAATTCAATATCTTGAAAATAATATAAGTATCTACTATAAGAATAAGCTATTTTTTTGGCTGTAAAAGTAGTAAATTCATTGCACTATATAAGGAAAGTCATGTGTTACCCACATCAGATTTTTTTATTTGGAAATGATTTCTTTTTCCGTTGTTCACACGGTAAGATGATTTACTGACAGACATCGTCTCAACATTTTTTAATATAAGGTTAGGCTGCCAGCATGGTAATGATTTGAAAAGTTATCAGCTTGACGTCAGTGAGATAGGATTTCGTCATTCGTGACATCATGATCGAGAGAGGATTTTCAGAGGATTTGCCAAAACATAGCAAGTTTTCGCATTATTACAGTTAAAAATGTTTGTTAATTTTGAAGTGGCAATATGCAGGCATAAACAACTTGCGCAAATATCTTGAATTATGCCGCACGCACAGAATCCAGTGGATTTCAAAGAAAGTTAGTGACTTCAGTGGGGTCGCAGTTAACAAGGTGATTACGTCCTACACCCCACTAACATATATGTAGAACCAGTTAAAAGGAAGTGGTGGCCCCAGTCCGATAGAGCCGAAACGGTTCAGTGTGAATAACATTTTTAAAAATAAAACATCAGTAAAGTTCATTAAGTTTCTTCAATTTTTTCTGACTCATTTATTTCGTATACAGGCTTTCAAAGCGATAAAAGTTACTCGCTAACTATTTATAGTTAGCTAGCACTTTTGATGATATAAAAATATCAGCGGTGACAGCAGCCCAATGGAGCCAAATTCGTCGCCAAAATCTCGCCAAGCATTATGGATGGAAAAATAAGTTATTCTTATAGCAGATAAATGACTATTGGAGTTCAAATACAAAAGTATTACTCAAAGTATCTTTTCTCATGAATGGAACGGGCTAGATTCGCGAGAATGATGTCACTCAATTTATCGCATGGTATTATATATGAAAAGTGAACATGTTTCTCAATAGGAAATATTTTTTTTTAATTTTGTATGACTTTTTGATAATTTTTTTGAAAAATGTGCAATATCTCGAATTGAAAAATGTGCAATATATCAAAAATTACATAAGACATGTCTATTTGCGTAACTTTATTAGCGGTTTTTATTTTGACGAACTTTTCAAAATTTCACTCGAAAATTTAGGAGGATTCTGAACATTCGATTGCGTATAAAAACAATAGGATTCCAGTGTTTACGGATTGTGATTTTTGTACCAAATTTCGTTTGAATCGGTCCATTCATTCGTCAGTTATTGTCTCCACAGACTCACTGACACATACACACACATAATTTCACACACACACACACACATACCTTCACACACACACACACACACACACACATACTTTCACACACACACACACACACACACACACACACACACAGACATCACTTCAAAAATGTTTGATTCGTGATCAGCGATGCTTGAAACGTGCTCTCCCGTCGAAAACTCGAATTCGAATTTTCGACCCCGTCACAACACTTTCATTATGCATTATGTATATAAGGAAAGTAATATCAGCGGTGACAGCAGCCCGCTGGAGCCAAAATGGTTTTGCATGAATAGCATTTAGTAAAATAAAACTCAACTTTTGTAATAAAAAAGAACTCTATCCAAAATCTGATTATATACACTTATAGTGCTTTCATAAAGCTATAAATTCTTGTTTATTATTTATAGCTTGCATTGCTGACCCAAACGGGAATCGAATTATGGATCTTCTTACTGGCTAGCCGATTCTCTACTGTTGAGCTACTGGGGTGGAATTAAAGGCTCTTTCCGCCGAAGTGGCTCCATCCTTCTACATCCTCCTACTTTAGATTGACCTGCAACTGGTAATCTGACTGACCACCTCCTGCTATTTTTACCTCAGGTGATCCTCATGATGCTATTTTTATCCTCTAGATTAGCTCCTGTGGGATAGTTTACCTCCTGATTTGAAATCGTCGCTCAAAATACCAAAATCCACTGAATCCGTATAAGTCGTACTATGGTCACATTCAGACCTCTAACATCTTTGCGCTAACCTACAGGGTTGATTGGTTTGAGCACCAATTTGGATTGACTTTGCGGTCCCAACCGAGAATCGAATCACGGATCTTTGTATGGCCGATCCTCTACCGTTGAGCTACAGAGACAGAATTGCAAGCTCTTATCTCTGCAAGCACATTTAGTTTTTAATTACGGAAATATTTCATACTTCTTCAACATGGCAACGATTACTCAAAAACTATAACAGTTTTTTTTAAATAAATATATATTTAGAAACTAAATTTCCTCATACATATATCTATCGCTTACTATTTATATCTATCATGTATAGTTTCGGAGATATTTCGAGTGAAAATAAGAAAAATGAAAAGAACTCGTATGGAGAGATATTTCTAAGTTTAAAAAAAAAATTAGAGTTCGATTTAAAGTACACTTGTGGGGCTTTAAAAGTACTTTAGCTAGCTTTTACAGTTTTTAAGATATAAGTATTATAATCTTGAAAAATGAAAAATTTTCAATCTTCTTCAAATTGTCAAGACAATTACTCAAAAACTATAAGAGCTTTTTTAATAACAAATATAGATTTTAATACTAAATTTTCTAGTACACATTTTTGTCGTTTATTATTTATATCTATATTTTATCATTTACTAAATATTTCGAGTGAAAGTTGGAAAAATGAACAAAAAAAACACTCTTAAAGAACCACTTTTTAAAGTTTTTCCGAAATAAAAGTTCAAAATATAAAAATTATTTCCGCCAGAGAAACCCCAACCATAAATGTTATTCACATCAAAATAAATATTAGTATAATTAAATGTCACTTGACAAAATTTTAATTAATGTGCTTTGATATTTTAATAGACTATTTCTTGTTTACTGTTTCAAAAAGATTACTACTGTCAAGTCGTTTTTACTTTCCTTATATACATAATGTATAAGGAAAGTATTGTGACAGGGTCGAAAATTCGAATCCGAGATTTCGACGGGAGAGCACGTTTCAAGCATTTCTGATCACGAATCAAACATTTTTGAGGTGATGTCTGTGTGTGTGTTACTGAGTCTGTGGAGACGATAATTGACGAACGAATGGACCGATTCGAATGAAATTTGGTACAAAAATCACATTCCGTGAATACTGGAAGCCTATTGTATTAAAACGCAATTGATTGTTCAGAACCCCCCTAAATTTTCGAGTGAAATTTTGAAAAAATCATCAAAAAATCAAAACCGCTAATAAAGTTACGCAAATAGACATGTCTTATGTAATTTTTCATTAGAAAACGATTAACATAAATTTTAGAACGCTAGCATAAACCGTTCTCGAGATATTGCACATTTTAAAAAAATATCCAAAAATTATATAAAATAAAAAAAATATATATTTCCGACTGAGAAATATGTTCACTTTTCATATGTAATATCAAGCGATAAATTTGGTGACATCATTCTCGTGGATCCTAGCTCGTTCCATTCATGAAAAAGTTACTTTGAGTAATACTTTTGTATTTGAACACCAATAGTCATTTATATGCTATAAGAATAAAATATTTCTCTGTCCATAAGGCTTGGTGAGATTTTGGCGAAGAATTTGGCGGAATGTCACCAACTTGGCGACTTTTTTAAAAGTTACCAAATCAAAGAAAATATCGCCAAATGGATAAAAATGACACTAAATCAATGAAAATAACGACTATTTGACGAAAGTTTAATACCTTGGAAAAAATATAAGTATCTACTATAAGAATAATCTATTTTGATTTCATTGTAAAAGTAGTAAATACATTGCATTATATAAGGAAAGTCATCTGTTGCCCACATCAGATTTTTTGATAATCTCTTTGAATACCCGTCTTAATTTTGAAGATAATTAACAAAGAAACAATTTAAACAATATATTTATCTAGTTAAAATTGGAAACGAGATTACAGAAATTGAAAATATACTTAAATATTACTGAAATTAATTATTACTAAATTATAAAGCATTACTAAAATAATTTAATTATCAAACATTAATTGAATTTAAATGAAATAACCAAATAAGTTAATAGAACTTTAAATGCGTGTAGTGGAAATTTCGGACTCAAATAAACAATAAAATACTTTACATAATTTACTGAAATGCATTGTGTTTACTAAATTGCTTTGTGATTTACCTGAAATAGATCAGATACTGTGGACGTTGAAGAATTGGTAAAGAAGACAGAAAAGAAATGCAAATTTTTAAGTGTGCACATTAGTTAATGTTTATTTATGCAAAAGAAAAATCCACCCCCACATAATTAAGCCCCAACAGGCAAAAATTATCCAAATACTTTAGACATATTTGCACAGAACATCTGCTAAAAAGATGTTTAATCCGCTGCACCCGAATTTATCATGAGCTCATGATAAAGAAAGTTTTCACCTCAGATTTCAGCACAGTAATCTGTATAGTCAGATTTCATATACATTAAAACGATTGAATCGCCTAAGTTCACAAGAAGTTAAATCCGTTACATAAACATTAACATCAAACAATAGTTCCATCTTTTATGAATAAATGACTTTAGCCCTCCAGCGAGCTCTATAAAGAGCATCTGGTTTTCGAATGGTAACTTTAATTTTATTCTGACCATTGGAGCTGAACGATTTTAAACCTCTCTACAGGGTGTCCCAAAAAGATTGAAACGCGATTTAATTCTTTACATGTTGGAGAAAAGTGGTCAGTGCAAATTGCAAAAATGTTGTAAGTAAGGTAGGAAATAAGACTACGTGAATGAAATATTCCTCCCATTCATTTTAAAAAAGTTACACTTTTTAAATTTTTATACGACCCCCTTAGACAAATTGGATCAATCAGAAAATTTTTATTTCTAATGCAACAAGATCATTAAAAAAACGCATATCTGTATCTTTAAAATTGAGCGAGTTATATTTAATTGAAAATTGAACATTGGGAATGGGGACCCTATATCAAATTAGAAATGTAAATTTGTGACATATCACAAAAAAGATAAAACTGGATGATACTACATAGGATACCCAACCGCGTAGTGAGTACCACTGCTTTATATGATCTCTGTCTGTAGAAGGCCCAGGTCGCCCGACTCACCCGAGAGTATGTGCAGCAAAGTGAGCGGCCGGATGACCTGTGTCTGTTGAAAACCCAAACCGTCCAACTCGTCAACAAGGACATGAGCATCTATTTGGACGGCCGGATGACCTGTGTCTGTGGAATTCTTTATTTAGATGCATTTGTGATAAAAAAAAATTTGACACATATTAACGTATTTTTGATCTAAACAATTTCCATAGTCAATTTGTTTATAATCTCTATTTTCACTGATGAAACAGTCTTTCACATGGTACGGAAAAGTGGCACAAGTCAGATTTCTTCCTTTATCATAATTCCGTTGATTTTAAAGATACAGATATGTTGGGTTTTTTTTTAATGATCTTGTTGCATTAAAAATAAAAAGTTTCTGATTGACCGAATTTGTCTAAGGGGGGTCGTATAAAAATTTAAAAAAGTGTAACTTTTTGAAAATGAATGGGGGGACTATTTCATTAACGTAGTCTTATTTCCTACCTTACTTTCAACGTTTTTGCAATTTACATTGCCCACTTATCTCCAATAGGTAAAGAATTAAAGCTCGTTTCAAACTTTTTGGGACATCCTGTATAGTCATCCCTAGGAAGTTGTTTTGCAGCAATTTTGGGCTGATCAGAAATGGATGTTTTCAATGCGTCATATGTGCTTATTATTGGGGTCTTTTGATACTTTGGTTTATGGTGGTTAAACTTTGTCCAGTTTTCTCAGAACACCTTAAAAAAAATGATGTCAGGCACTGTTTATTATCCCAAACACACACTAAACACATCTGAGTGTAGCACCTCAAACATGTAATAAAGACAGGCCCTCCACAGAAGGTTTCGTCCTATTTTCTCTTCAAGAACAGTGAATTCTCCATTCAATTTTCCATTATGTGTTGATGCTGTGTCAAAACACATACCTATAATTTGAGATTCACCAATAGTTTGAGACTATAAGAGCTGAAAAATAGCATCTGCTGTAGCTTCCCCTGTTCCAGATGACAGTTTAAGAACTACCAGAAGTTCAGTGCTTCCATCACTCAATTAAAAAACTAATACTGGTAAACGATCAACCTTTCCTGTTTTATTTAATGATAAGTCGAGTACAAATTTTCATCCCAATGGACCACAGACTTTGAGGCTTTAAAATGAGTTTTTATCTATTCCACAGCCTTTTGGCGAAGGCACTAGCGTTCTTGGTGAACAGTACTTTTAGAAAGGACCACAGATTTTGCGGTTAGGTAAATTGTCAGAGTTGAGCAATTATCATCGTGGACTCCCTAATACTATTATTTATATCTAAAACAGCAGCAACTTTTTGTGAAATTATGGATCTCTGTTTCTGTCTGCATGGTGTTCAAATTTGTTTGGGTGTTGTAATTTTTTCAAGAAATTCATCACCACCACACTTGTATATGGTGAAGTATTTATTTTGTTGTTTTTGTGCTATATATATATATATATATCTATGTCTTTTACTTCATTTACTTATTTTGTTATTTTTGATTACTGATTCTTTTTATTTGTTATTTAAATTTACTTGAGAGCTATTCCCCCCCCCCTTTTTTTTGTAGTAGAAACTAGCCGAATGCTATTTATTTTACTCACATATATGATTATCTCTGTTTATATCTGTTTTGAATATATATTATCCTATCCATATAAATTTTTCAGCGATACCTTCTGCCAGATGGGCACGACAGTACCTGACGCTTTGTGACAGATTGGAACTGTAACCTGACAATTTTGAGACTTTTGGAAGTTCGACACTGTTCGTATATTTTTATTGTTCCTCATTTTGTTATTGTTCTCATTAATTTATGATTTATTTATTTATTATTTTATTTATTGTTAATTCTAACCTATATTTGAAGATATCTATTTATTTTTTTTTATGTATTTGAAAATTTTCTTTATTGTTATTTGATTTGCCCCCCCCCCCTTTTTTGACTGTACTCATCTTATTTATCTACACCTGTCCTACGAGTTCGCAGGTTCGAAACTCCCTGCTCTTATCCTGCTTACAGAGTACTTGAAAATGCCCATTTGTAGAATTTATTTATTTTGTTTGAGAAAAAAAAATTTATTTACTATTTTCTTTTAATTCAAAATTTTCCGAGTCTCCGGTTTTATTTTGTTCTCAAACATTTTAATTTCTTGAAATCATCATTGTATTACATATTATTTATACTTCAGATATCTCTTATTTTTACGTCCACTAAATTATTTACTTTACTTATATTTTCATTTGAATTATTTATCTTTTACCATTGTCCGTTCATTTATTTAATATTTTTTGCATAAAGTGGGACGGGAATGTAGCGCTTTTTAATTTCGCTGTACTGCTATCGATGAACCGCTGATAAATTTCATAAATGGCTGGCGCTAAGAATTTTACGTTGTACTGCATTGATACTTATTGACCACACTACTGATAACTAATACCCGTTGATAACTTTCATACTGTTCCTTTTTTTGTTTTTGTTGCATAAAATTACCAATTTTGCAAATTACTATCCGCTGGACTTCCCTTCCTCCATACAATTTTGCCCGAAGTTTTATTTAAATTGCGATTTTGTCGACTACCATGCATTTTGGATAACTATCATGCCTATCCCCACACTAATTCTTAAATACTACAGAGTTTTCCTCAACACTACAGTTTACACAATATACAATACATAATATACAATACACAATACATACAATACTAATCATATACTTTTGCTGCCCTATGTTTTGCACATATTGCGGCAATATGTTATTTGTAACACACTTGTGCTGTATATCTTATTTCTCACTTAATTTTAATAGTTGCTCTATCTACATAAATTTTCTATTATTATAATTATATTTATTTTCTTTACGTTAACACAATTTTATCTATTTGTAGACTACCTTCCAATTAAATTTTACATTTACTGTAGACTACCAAAATTATTTCAGAATGCTTTCCAAATTTAATTTCAAAATTATTGTAGGATTCTAAAATATTTGATAATACCATCTAAGTTAATTTTAAAATCATTGTAGACTGCTACAAATATTGTAGAATACCTTCCAATTAATTTTAACTTTATTATAGAATCGTAACTAAAAATATTGCAGAATACCTTCTAAAATATTTCTATAACTATTGTAGAATACTCAAAAAAAAATTCTTTTTTTTTGCAGAATATTATCTGAATTAAATTTTTAACATTATTGTAGAATATTACACATATTGTAAAACCCTTCTAAATTTATTTTCACATTCACTGGCTCTACACCTTGTGCTGCATTTATTGCCTACACTTACTATTTATTTCTGCTCTTTAATATTTTAATTTTTTCCACTTACTTTAGCAGACTATTTTTATTTTTTTATTTTTTATATTATTTTATTTCACTTAACTAGTCACTGAATTTGCTAGTCCAATTCTATGCACAATAAATCACTTTAAGTCAATCCTTATTTTCTGTTGATCTTAATTTTGTAATTTTAAAATATTACAGTTATAGCCTTACGCTTTTCACAACATAATTTAAATTTGCACACACACAATATACTTTTTATGGACAATATTTCCAAAGACGAAAACACTCTTTACCACAGTTATTCACATATTTTGTACATCCTATCTCTGTATATAATTTTATACAGCATTTATTTTACTTAACTTCTTTTTTTTTGATTACCTGCGTTGATAATTTATTTAAGTACACCCCGTCTATCCTTTACACACTAAATAGTATATATTTAAACACTCAACTTCTGTATCTTCAGTATTAGCCCGCAATTTTGGCTAAGCCTCACACACAACAATTTATCTCTAGCAAAAGCCCGTGGTTCGTTTCCGAACGACACGGCACCAAGTACGTCCCACGGTGTACTATGTGGTGAGGTGAATTTTACACATAAATACAATAAAACTTAAACACTTAAATACATTACAGATACTCACCAAATAGTTCCACCAGGCTCAACCGTGTTAATGTATAGTGGGGTCCGATTGGACCAAAGTACATTGCGTTTGCTCAAATAAATGATCACTCCCTTTTTTTGTGGCCACTTAACAATTTATTTACAGAACAGATGAAATCTCAATTTAAACATTAAATAACAAAATACACAATTACAAATGAGTTCCCAATTCACCTAAGCTTGACCTCGGGGTGCACAGTTTATTTAGCATTAATTTGGATATTTTTATTATCCACACTTGTAATTAATTACTTTTTTTTTTAAAGAAAACACAATATAATTTCATTTTGGCAAATATCCCATTTAGCATAAATTGCCCTTAGCACTGTGGATCGCGTCATATAAGTTTAAACATTCATATACACATTTTAAAATCAATATATATAATTTTCATACCTTCATTGCATAAGACTCTCACTGAGTGCTGGTAGCTATCCCTCGGCACATTGGAATGGGTGGCACGATTAACTGAAGGTTAGTTCATTAATTTGACGGTGCATGAAAAACACTACCAGTCTTAGAAACTCGGTTGAGGATCATCAGGTGACGAAAATTTTAGCCAAGTATATTTGAAGATGGGCACACTGTCCACTTTCCTTCTCCTCCTCTTAACGTCGGCTTAGTCCCAGTGGATCTTGTGGAATCTACGTACAGGCTTTACCAAAGAGTTAAGATCAGATACGTTTTTGTAGAGATTGTTTGCTGCTTAGGAGCACTGGATTGATGCTCCCCAAACACTCCGTACACGCAGTATTACAGTTACCACGGCTTAAATGCAGCTAAAGGAGCAAAGGTCCTACACCGCGTCGTTTTGGTGGTAGAGCTGTATTGTACTGCAACCAAACAAAAACAATGACGACTTTCTTCAATTTTCTGGTCGCCACCGCCCGAAGAAATGCGCCCTCGCGCTGAATTAGGCTCGGTTCGTCTTGGCTACGAGTTGCCATCTTTTCCGGACTCACGACGTCGACTCCAGCCAAAGGCATTGGCCGCCCGAGATAGGGGCCGCTGATACCGGGTCAGAGATGCATCAAAGTGCATGCCGGATCGGCTTAACAAAACACAAGTGCCACGCACACTTGGAGTGCTATCCTCTCGAGATCAGAAAAGCAACTATCGATTTTTTACATTTCTTAAAACTTCCAAACTTTACAAACAAGGGGAACGACAAAAAAACAGGGAGGAAGTCCCCCAATTCCCATTCGCTGCTGCCCAAAACGCAATAAAAAAGGCGGTCCAAAAATGCTTCATACCATTGGTTTTTGAAGCGACGCTCATTTTTTAATGCGCTCCACTCAAACACAAGAACCAGAGGGCTTTCTACAAAACCGGGTGGTCCAAAGGACCGGACCCCGACGCGCGCCCACACCTGACAGGGCTATAAATTTTCAGAGATTTGCAGCTCAACTTTGACATTTATGCTGCAATTAATTCTCCGAATATTTACAATCCATGTCAGTGCGCATACAACCCAACGGCGCCAAAAAATCCCAATTCCGTCTGTGCAAAGGCCTAGCTATAAACATAAATCCCAAAACATAGTATACATTTCAATTACATTACACCTTTCCTTTTTTCCCAGGGTTATGTATAAAAATATGTGATCATAATATAACCTGTTATACATATACCTATATGCTATATTCTTACCTACTATATCGTGTATTAAACTGTTTAATATAGGTTTATAATATAATTTATTTGTTTTTCTTTTCAGTCCAAAATCTTAGAATCAAGAAAGTTTCCTTACGGGAAGATTCTTAGACTGCAGTTGCCATCTGATAGATGTTCGCTATTTAAAGGAAGATTACTTCTTTTCTGCCTGCATACAAATTCTTGTTTCTTAGAAGTTATTTCACTTCCAGGATGAAACAATGTGAAGGAAAAGTGTGCGAGGGCCAGTACTTAATATTTTAGAATGTGACAATACCAAAAATAACAGCTTTCAGTGCAGACGATATTTTAAAATTTGAACTTTTACTTGAGCATCGGCTGTTAAAGAACGAGAAATGCGATAAAATTATTTTCACGCCGTCAAGTTAATAAGGTAATTACAAAATATGGATTTAAGTCGGAAGGATTTTCGAGTTATGATTTATTATGACTTTAAACATGGGTTGACACAACAGCAATGTGTCGATCAAATGAATTCAAATTTTGATGATGAGGCACCATACAAAGCAACAATTTATAACTGGTTTAAAGAATTTCATCATAAAGGACGTAGGAGTCTCAGTGATGAATTTCGTGAAGGTCGACCAAGAACTGCTGTGACTCCAGAAAACATTGATGCTTTTCAACAAATTATCACTTAAGATCGTCATGTCACATGTGATGAAATTGAAGCATCTTTGCAGATTTCAGGGACCCGAGTGCATTCAATTTTACATGATCATTTAAAAATCATAAAGGTATGTGAGCGTTGGATTCCACACAATTCATCTCAAGCTCAAAAGGATGCTCGTAACAAATAATACAAGGAAAATCTCAAAAAATTCTACTCTGGTGCCTCAAAATGTGTCTTTGACATTGTAACAGGTGACAAAATGTGGATTTATTCCCGTGAACCCGAAACAAAACAACAATGTACTGTTTGGGTGTTTCAAAATGAACCGAATCCTACAAAAGTTGTTCGGGCACAAAGTGTTTCAAAGAAAACGATTGCTTCGTTTTTCAGTAAATCCGATAATGTTGCAACCATTGCTTTGAGGGATAGTAGAACAGTAATTGCTAATTGGTAAACGATAATTTGTTTGCCAGAAATAGTTGCACCAATTAGAAAAATAATGTAAAGCGTTGCATCAATCTTCACCAGGACAATTCGAGATCACACACTGCATTTCTATCTATCAATTATTTGAAGCTTGACAAAATTGATTTGATGAATCATTGTCCTTATTCGCCTGATTTAGCACCCAATGATTTTTTTTCTTGTTACCATAATCAAAAATAAAATGCGTAGTCAAATATATAACAGCCCAAAAGAAACATTTGAAGCACATATTTCTGTATATACCTAACTTCTAAATGCCATATCTGTTTCCAAAATTAGTTTATTCGAATGAAGAAATGTATTGATGTCAAAGGCAAATATTTTGAAAAGAAATAAAATGATTTATTTTCCATACAAAAATATTTTGTGTATTATTTTTTAAAGACTTAAATACCCCAGCCACCTTATTGATTTTATGTCCACATTAAAGTCCTTATGCATCACAAAGATACTCAACTTCTAAGATGAGTTGCAATGATCTAAAGAAGAGAGCTGCACTTATATCTGTATCAAAAGCTTTATATTTGTCCTTTTAGGATAAGATAAAGTTATACAAAGAAATGTGGCTGGTTTTATGTCTGCATCAAAGGCCTTATATTTCACAACATGTTCTACTTTTAGGATGAGTCTCAAACAATGTGAAGGAAGAGTGCTGCTTTTATGGCGGAATCAAAGGTTTCACCTTTCACTATATAATATGCCACATGTAATATGATAGAAGATTACAGTTTTTCCGTTTTCATTAAAATCCTTATGTTTCTCAAATTTATTCCACTTTTAGTATCAGTCACAAGCGATGTCAAGAAAGGCTTTTTACTTTCCTTGCAATACATGGTAATGTATAGGGAAAGTATTGGAATCATGCCGAAAATCGCAACTCGAGTTTTCGACGGATCTACACGTTTCGAGACCTTTAGAATACGAAGAAACTATTTTTAGCGTGACGTCTGTATGTGTGTGTGTGTGTGTGTGCCTGTCTGTCTGTGCAATCTATGTATCCACTCTAACTCAAAAACTAATGGACCGAATTTCGTAAAATTTGGTAGGTAAGTCACTTGGGTGTGATCCTGGTGCTGATTAGTTTTTATTAGGATTCGGAATAAAAGAACCCGCCTTTTTTTTGCGATATGGCCCGCAGAATTTGACTGTACCCACTCTAGCTGATAAACTAATTGACCAAATTTCACAAAATTTGGTAAATAAGTCGCGTGTAGGTCACCCTAGTGCTGATTAGATTTTAGTACGATTCGGAAAGAAATAACCTGCTTTTTTGCAGAATGGCCCGCAGAAATCGTCAGAATCTAACATAAAAAACTGCGTATGCTCAAATATATCAATTAAATGCTTGTTTTATATGTAATTTTTAACGAAGAAAAGAATAAGTCCAACCCCATTACACTGGGAATAGCCGTTCTCGAGATATATTAGTTTTTTTCGTATTTTCTCCACGCCACCTTTGAAAATACAGTCCAGTTATCAATTGAGAACGAAAATTGAATTAAAAGTTCATTAAATTTAATTCAAATAAAGAGAACTTGGATATAAGTCTGCAGGGAAAGTCATGTGCTGCCCACATCAGATTTTTTACTTTCCCTGCAAAACATGGTAATGTATAGGGAAAGTATTGGAATCATGCCGAAAATCGCAACTCGAGTTTTCGACGGATCTACACGTTTCGAGACCTCTAGAATACGAAAAAACTATTTTTAGCGTGATGTCTGTGTGTGTGTGTGTGTGTGTGCCTGTTTGTCTGTCTGTCTGTCTGTGCAATGTATGTATCCACTCTAACTCAAAAACTAATGGACCGAATTTCGTAAAATTTGGTAGGTAAGTCACTTGGGTGTGATCCTGGTGCTGATTAGTATTTATTAGGATTTGGAATAAAAGAACCCGCCTTTTTTTGCGATATGGCTCGCAGAATTTGACGCTTCGAGACCTCAAGGATACGAAAAAACTTTTTAGCGTGACGTCTGTGTGTGTGTGTGTGTCTGTCTGTCTGTGTGTCTGTCTATCTGTATGTCTGTGTGTCTGTCTGTGCAGATTTTATATCCATTCTAACTAAAAAACTAATTGACCGAATTTCATAAAATTTGGTAAGTCATTTGTGGACGAATTTGGTGCTGATTAGTTTTGGGTACGATTCGAGATAAAAGAACCCGCCTTTTTTTGCGAAATGGCCCTCAAAAGACTGTATCCACTCTCGCTGAAAAACTAATGGACCGAATTTCACAAAATTCGGTAGATAAGTCGCTGGTGGATCACCCTGGTGCTGATTAGATTCTGGCACGATTCGAAAAAAAATAACCTGCCTTTTTTTTGCAAAATGATCGGCAAAAATTGTCAAAATCTAAAATAAAAACGTATGCTCAAATATAGCCATTAAATGCTTGTTTTATACGTAATTTTTAACGAAGAAGAAAATAAGACCAACTCCATTATACTAGGTCTAGCCGCTCTCGAGATATTTTTGTTTTTTCGTATTTTCTCTACGCCACCTTTGAAAATAAATCCAGTTAGCAAATGAGAAAGAAAATTGAATTAAAAGTTCATTAAATTTAATTCAAATAAAGAGAACTTGGATAAAAGTCTGCAGGGAAAGTCATGTGCTGCCCACATCGCAGTTTGTTTGTTTTTTTGTCAGCTTCAAAATCATTATGACGGTTGTTTACAGTATTTCAATATTATAATAAATCTCAAAAATAGGCAGAAGGCGTGCCACTGTTTTCACTGCATCCATATCATGTCTACCGTTAACACTCTTTCACAAAACATATGCTGCTGGGGTGAGTCACAATGAATGAAAGAAGTCCTCCTATTCTATCTGAATCCATATTTAATTTACGTTAGTGCACTCTTTGACATATTTCTTCCAATCTTTGAATATAGTACAAGATACGTAAAATAATAGCCCTGCTATCCCTCTGCATACAGATAGATGCTATTTTTATGTTATTGCATCTATCTGTATGCAATAACAGAATGCAATAGCGAATGCAGATGCAATAGCCAATGGCAATAATGCATATTGGCTATTGTATCTATCTATGCAGTATGAATCAAAAGACATGGAACATAAAGCGTTCTTCAGTTTCACCCACATACAGACTTTACAGTTCTAATTCAAAATTGGCGTTCTAGTATTTGGGTGAGTTACAAGAAATGGAAAAAAAAAATCAATGTGTTGTCCGTTACTATATGGATCCAAACATGCTTTACAGTGTTCTTTCACATTGATGTTCTATTGTTCCGGTGAGTAACAAGTGCTAGAAAATAGCCTTTGTCATTTTTACTTTCCTTATATACATAATGTATAAGCAAAGTATTGTGACGGGGTCGAAAATTCGAATTCGAGTTTTCGACGGGAGAGCACGTTTCAAGCACCCCTGATCACGAATCGAACATTTTTGAGGTGATGTCTGTATGTGTGTGTGTCAGTGAGTCAGTGGAGACGATATCTCACGAATTAATGGAGCAATTCGAATGAAATTTGGTACAAAAATCACAATCCATGAATACTGGAAGCCTATTGTTTTAAAACCCAATCGAATGTTCAGAGCACTCCTAAATTTTCCAGTGAAATTTTGAAAATATTATCAAAAAATCAAAACCTTTACTAATGTTAAGCAAATAGACTTTTCTTATGTAATTTTTCCTTAGAAAACGATTGACATAAATTTTAGAACGCTAGCATGAACCGTTCACGAGATATTGCCCATTTTTCAAATAAATTTATCAAAAATTTCCATAAATTAAAAAAAAATATTAACTGTTGGGAAATATGTTCACTTTTCATATGTAATATCATGCGATAAATTTAATGACATCATTTTCGTGGTTTTACCTCGTTCCATTCACGAGAAAAGATACTTTGAGTAATACTTTTGTATTTAAACACCAATAGTCGTTTATCTGGTGTAAGAATAACTTATTTCTCCGTCCATACCGCTTGGCGAGATTTTGACAACAAATTTAGCGGAATGTCGCCAACTTGGCGACATTTTTAAATGTTGCCAAATTAACGAAAATCTCGCCAAATGGATAAAAATAACGCAAAATCAATGAAAAAGTCGACTAATTCAAAAAAATTCAATATCTTTGAAGGAATATAAGTATCTACTGTAAGAATAACATTTTTTTAACTGTAAAAGTAGTAAATTCATTGCATTATATAAGGAAGGTCATGCATTGCCCACATCAGATTTTTACATATAGATCCGGACAACCTTTATTGTAATTTTCCATATCGATGTCCCAGTGTTCAGATACATCGTAAGAGGTGTAAAAGAGTAATAACGCTCTGCCTACATATAAATTCGAACATTTATTAGTGTGCCTTGTTGCAATTTTCAGATGAGTCGCAAGAGATAGAAAAAAAGTTATGTACTGTTTACACAAAGATCCAGAAATTCTTTATTATTTTTCTGTTTTTTCGGCATTCCATTATTCAGGGAAGTCACAGGAGATTAGACAAGAAAAATCAATCATGCATAAAGCATTGATTATGAAACACTTTCCTACTGAAATGCAATTTCATTTAAACATCTCTAAAATGCGATACATTCAGCGCTGGTATATTTTAAATGTCCACAGTACTACAGTAATTTATTATATCTGAAAACATAAAACTTCATCGAGAAAAATGAATTTTATTCAAATGATGTCATCGAAATATAAATCGTCTGGCTCTATGTAAATGCAATGAATATTTCATTCATATCACTTTTCATTCATATCATTCCAGAGCTAAATATTTTTGCGTGAAAAAAATTCGGCAATTCTTATACAACTCACTTTACAATCACTTGTTTACATTATGCATCCTCTGCATCCATTAAAATTAAGCTTCGTTGTAGAAATAATCGAAGTTTAATCATTTAAACTCAAAAATATTGTAATTGCGTTAGCACAGAATATAGATGCACAGAAAATATGCAAAAAATAAAGCGGTCTTAGGACGGATGCAACACTAAATATAAATTTAAAAGAACTTTAAAAGTCACGATTTTTACATTGGGAAAAAAAAAGATGGTTACCGTATTTTATATTGAAGTGGGTCTCGTGATCTATTCATATAATATAGGTGTAGTTATTATTTTCATTTTTATATGAAAAACTTCCGAACATATTTTACTCAATTTTTTTTATATATTTTATGAGATAATTTGAATATTTCGTAAAATTTTCGAAGCAATTTGTGAATTGTAACTTCCCTTAAAAAATGTTTCAAAAATTAAGTCTCATAGGGTCGATGTATTTCACTTTTTCAACCTGGGTTCAATCCAGAACTAATAGGATGATATTTTTCATTTACACTCCCATTGTCTCAACAACATACTAAAATTTTATTTTGATAAAATCATTTTTACAGCATTACGAATGGACAGACAGACAGAATGAACAAACTCATAAACACTTTCAACTATGTTGGAAAGTGTTAAAAAATGAGTAATGCAGATTGTCTACGTCCATTAAGACGCCTACCACTAACCGCTCAACATAGGAAGAGCCGTCTGAATTGGTGCCGAGCTCGGTCAGCCTTGTACAGTGTCCGATTGGAGGCGTGTTTCAGTATTGAATCACGCTTCTCTTAGTGCTGATGACCGCCGCATACGTGTGTTAAAGAGCACTGGCCAGCGTTCCGATGCCGCATTTGTTGTCGAGTTTGCACACAACCATCACACGGGATGTGACACTTTGAGGTGACATTTTTTGCATCTGACGGCCCGATTGTACGTCGACGATATTCTGCAGCCGATTGTTCTGTTATTGCTGTAAAGCCACCCAGGTTCTATTTACTAACAAGACAACGCTCTACCACATACTTCATGACTTTCATAACAATGTCGTCGAGGATTTAATGCACTCCAGTGGCCATCCAGGTCCCCAGAGCACCCATAAAACATGTCTTAAACCTGCTGGGACGGCAATTGTAGCCTTCTTAGAATACCACTGAATCAGCTGACCAGTTGTCATATTTGTGACAGACACCTCTGCAGAGGAACATAAGCAACTTAATTGACTCTATGGCGCACCGATATCAGCTTGCATAGCTACCAGGAGAGGATTTACCACTTACTAAAATATCATCTTCTTGCCTTTTTTCCCCACTCTCTAATTCTAATCATCTCCTCAAACGATACATACATGCCAAGTTCCAGTTCATCTTATAGGTGCATATATGTTTTTGCAACAAGAGTGTATTTCAAGTAATGATCCTATAAACTTCAATTAAGTTGGGTCCATACAGAAAAATCTTATGTAGGTAGCACATGACTTTCCTTGTATAATGCAATGCATTTACTACTTTTACAGTGAAAATAATATTCTTTCCAAGATATTGAATTTTCGTCAATGAGTCGTAATTTTCATTGATTTAGCGTCATTTTTATCCATTTGGCGATTTTTTCGTTAATTTAGCAACATTTCAAAAAGTCGTCAAGTTGGCGACATTCCGCCAAATTCGTCGCCAAAATCTCGCCAAGTGTTATGGACGAAGAAATAAGTTATTCTTACAGCAGATAAATGACTATTGTCGTTCAAATACAAAAGTACACTTATCCCCCGATTTGCACGGCACTTGTTTTACACGATTTCGCTTTTACACGGTTTATAAATTAACAGATTTCAAAAAAAATTTGATAAAAATGTATATTCCGCTCCATATACGCCTATACAAAGATTTGATGACATTTTAAAATTTTATTCCTTTGGTAGCACTGATGAAAACAACAGGGGATTTCCGGTGTTGTAAAATATATTCATTGAGGGGAATCCCCGTAATGGGGAATCCCCGTATAGAGAAATCCCCGTAATAGGGGATTCCCCGCATGTATTTCACAACAGTAAAGCTATCTGGTTCATGCAAGTACATAGTACAGAAACATTTTAGCAGCAAAGCTTATATTATTGTGCGTTTATCTTTTGAACTGGTAAGTTTTTAACATTTATAGTTTTTCTTGCATCTTTATAGTTTGCGTAAATTTGTTAAGGTTCTATAATGTCAAAGGATTTGAAGAAAAATCAAATGAAAAGAAAAGTTAAATAATTATAAACTGAAATTCAAATATTAGACCGTCTACGTAATAGAGAAAGAGTAATGGATGTTGCTAAATTTTACTCCATGAATGAAGCCACAATAAGAACAATAAGAAAAAATAAAAACTCCATTAGAAAAAGTGTAGCAGCTGGAACCTGCAGCAGTATGAGTACGACTTCATATGTAAGAGATGTTACAATGGAAAATACGGAAAAAGCCTTGGTGATATGGATAGAAGACCAAACTCAAAACCGAATCCCGATCGATACCAATGCTGTTACAAATAAAACTTTGAAGATTTATCAATCACTTAAGAATCAGTCGCCGTCGACTTCGTCCGATGAAAAGAAGGTATCTTTTTCCGCAAGCCATGGGTGGTTCGAGAGATTCAAACAAAGACATTCTTTACATAATCTGAGAATGAAAGATGAAAGTGCATCTGCTGATTCGGATGCGGCACAACAATATCCGGCAAAACTTGCTGACATCATTGCCGCTAACTCCTACTTTTCTGATCAGGTTTTCAATGCTGACGAGTCCGGATTATTCTGGAAAAAAATGCCGGAAAGAACCTTTATAGCCAAAGCTCACAAATCAGCTAGTGGTCATAAAGTAGCGAAAAGTCGTATAACAGTTCTTTTCTGTTGCAATGCTTCTGGCGATTATATGATGAAACCATTGGTGATTAACAAATCAAAATCCCCATGATTATTCAAAGGAATAAATATCAAAAAACCTTCCCGTCCATTGGATGGCTAGTAGAAAAGCATGGGTCACTGCCATAGCTTTCAATGAATGGTTCCATAACTTCTTTGTTCCAGATGTCAAAAATTATTTAACTAAAAAGGAATTGTCTTTTAAGGCTCTTTTATTAATTGATAATGCACCAGGTCATAATCCAGATTTACAACACGAAAATGTAAAAGTTGTTTTTTTACCAAGGAATACAACTTCCTTATTACAGCCGTTAAATCAAGGGATAATTTCGACTTTTAAAGCATTGTACATCAAGCAAACTTTCAGGTATATCTTAGAACAAATGGAGAATGATTAATCTCTTACTCTGATGGATGCTTGGAAGAAATTTACAATTTTAGATTGTATTAAGCATGTTGGACTGTCATACACTCAGATCAAAAAATCAATGATCAACGCCTTCTGGAAAGCAATATGGCCGGATGTTGTTGAAAGTGGAAATGATAAATCACCAATAGAGCATGAATATTCTCAGATCACTGAGTTGGCCCATACTATAGGAGGAGAAGGTTTTGAAGATTTAGCTCAGGCAGATATTGAAGAAATAATGGCTGATGAAGAATTGAATGAAGATGATTTAATTAACATGATTCGTGAAACAAACAAACATGATGAAGACAATGATTCTGATGAAGAGCAATCTGAACCAGTTGCGTTCACAGCAAGAATCATAAGCGTAAGACTTGATTTGGGAAGAAAATTGGACAACCATTTCTTACAGTATGACCCAAATGTTGATCGAGTTCTCCGATTCCAGCGAAACCTTCGTAAATGCTTAAATCAATATCAAGAGGTCTATAAAGATTTCGCAAAAAATACCTACGCAATTGTTAATTACCGATTTCATGACAAAGTCTCGTCAATCCGAGATCTTGCCTAATTCGTCAACCATTGAGCCAGAATCGCATCAAGAAAGCTCAAGTGAAGAAAGTGACACCATACCTATCAGAAAGAAAAGACTGATAGTACATGAAAGTGATGACAGTGATTAAACTTATAATTAATTTTTAAGGGTTCCTTTGTTTTATTGTTCTTTGTTCCTAATGTAAAATAAATTAAATATGTTATATTACTACATTCATATGTTTGTTGTTTTATAAATTAAGTATAATTGTAAGTGTTTTAAGATGTCTTATTTTTGTTTTACTTTAATAAATGACTGATTCATGCACATTTTGGGGTTATTTTCGTTTTACACGATTTTACTTAGCAAAATCCAAGATTTCAATTTACACGGTTTTGTGCAGAACCTATCTTCCGTGTAAATCGGGGGGCAGGTGTATTACTCTATCTTTTTTCATGACTGAAACGAGATAGATCCAAGAGAATGATGTACCCAATTTATCGCATGGTATTACATATGAAATGTGAAAATGTTTCTCAATAGGAAATATATATTTTTACTTTCCTTATATACATAATGTATAAGGAAAGTATTGTGACGGGGTCGAAAATTCGAAATCGAGTTTTCGACGGGAGAGCACGTTTCAAGCATCCCTGATTCCGAATCGAGCATTTTTGAAGTGATGTCTGTGTGTGTGTGTCTGTGTGTGTGTGTGTGTGTGTGTCAGTGAGACTGTGGAGACGATAACTGACGAACGAATGGACCGATTCGAATCAAATTTTGTACAAGAATCACAATCCGTAAACACTGGAAGCCTATTGTTTTTATACGCAATCGAATGTTCAGAACCCCCCTAAATTTTCGAATGAAATTTTGAAAAAATCGTTAAAAAATCAAAACCACTAATAAAGTTATGGAAATAGGCATTTCTTATGTAATTTTTTATTAGAAAACGATTGATATAAATTTTGGAACGCTAACATGAACCGTTCTCGAGATATTGCACATTTAAAAAAAAATTATCAAAAAGTCATATAAAATAAAAAAAATATTTCCTATTGAGAAACATGTTCACTTTTCATATGTAATACCATGCGATAAATTGAGTGACATCATTCTCGTGGATCTAGCTCGTTCCATTCATATAAAAAGAGACTTTGAATAATACTTTTGTATTTGAACGCCAATAGTCATTTATCTGCTGTAAGAATAACTTATTTCTTAGGGCATAACGCTTGGCAAGATTTTGGCGACGAATTTGGCGGAATGTCGCCAACTTGGCGACTTTTTTGAAATGTTGCCAAATTAACGAAAATCTCGCCAAATGGATAAATATGACGCTAAATCAATGAAAATGACGACTAATTGTCGAAAATTCAATATCTTGGAAAGAATATTAGTATCTACTATAAGAAAAACCTATTTTTTTACTGTAAAAGTATAAAATTCATCACATTATATAAGGAAAGTCATGTGTTGCCCACATCAGATTTTTTTTATTTTATATGACGTTTTGATAATTTTTTTGAAAAATGCACAATATCTCGAGAACGGTTCATGTTAGCGTTCTAAAATTTATGTCAATCATTTTCTAATGAAAAATTACATAAGAAATGCCTATTTGCGTAACTTTATTAGAGGTTTTGATTTTTTGACGATTTTTTCAAAATTTCGCTCGAAAATTTAGGAGGGTTCTGAACATTCGATTGCATATAAAAACAATAGACTTCCAGTATTTACGGATTGCAATTTTTGTTCCAAATTTCGTTCGAATCAGTCCATTCGTTCGTCAGTTATCGTCTCCACAGACTCACTGACACACACACACAGACAGACATCACTTCAAAAATGTTCGATTCGTGATCAGGGATGCTTGAAACGTGCTCTCCCGTCGACAACTCGAATTCGAATTTTCGACCCCGTCGCAATACTTTCCTTATACATTATGTATATAAGGAAAGTAATAAAGAACGGAAATACAAATTGTGATATAATTAAAAATCGACTTACAGCCCATTTCTCATTTATTTTAGAGATATTTTCAGATAACTCACTAACAAAAAACTGTCTCCGGCACTTCTCATTCACATTCATCAACAAAAATTAGCGACAAATAAATAGAAGCAAGTTGTCTGGGTCACAATCCCTTCTTGTAAGCTCAGCTAGTAGAATATCAAATGTTCAAGGCACACAATACTGCTCACTTGTATTGCGGCTATTTTTTGCATCACAGCTATTTTTTGCATTCGCGACATGAATTGTATCGCGGCTATTTTTCACTACAATGATTAAAACTATCAAGTTTCGTAATCATTGAGCCATAAATAACCCCTTTTAAGCATAATTATGCCAAGTTTTCCCCTATGTTTCCATATTAAGGAAATATAATCGTAATACGCTCGTATTTAAATTTTTTGGTAAGAAAGCACAATATGAAATTTGTTGAAAATATACGAGAAAGAATCAAAAAGTTCAGAGACTGTGCTGATATCTCCTACCCTGATTGGAAGAGAGGAGAACTATTTTACCGTGGCGTAGAGGCACATGTGACGCGTGATGTGAAAAGGAAGAAGCTGGTCCACAGTGCAGGGTTTTTACAGACAATGCATGTCAGTGAACTGCAGTCGATCGCCTTCGTCGAAAACGGAAATGACGTTTGAAGAGCAACGTGCAAAGTTTGAAGCAGTTGCAATATTTCTGTCGGCGATTTCCCTAAATGATGGCAGAATTTGATATTCGCACGTTGTTCTTCAAACGCCATTTCCGTTTTCGACGAACGCGAACGACTACAGTTCACTGATTCGCATTGTCTGGAAAAACCCTGACACGCATTGTCTGGAAAAACACCTGCTTCTCCCTTTTCACATCTCGCGTCACATGTGCCTTTACGCCACGGTAAAATAGTTCCCTTCTCCTCCAATCAGGGTTGGAGATATCACAGTCTCCTAACTTTTTGATGACAGCTTGTATAATATTTGTGACAGCTATCGTCTACACAAGAAATCAACCACAGACAGACAGACATCACTGTGAAAATAGTAAGAACGTGTTCAGGAGGTACTACAACATATATTGGCATCAAAATCTGGAATTCAAAAATTTACGTAAAAACAATACTGCCTCTATACTACATTAAGAAAGTAATGAGAATGTATGAGAAAGTAATGAGAAATGTATAAGAAAGTAATGAGAATGTATGAGAAAGTAATGAGAATGTATGAGAAAGTAATGAGAAATGTATGAGAAAGCAATGAGAATGTATGAGAAGGTAATGAGAATGTATGAGAAAGTAATGAGAATATGTGGGAAAGTAATGAGGATGTATGAGAAAGTAATGAGAATGCATGAGAAAGTAATGAGAAAGTAAAAATAATATGAAATATAATTAAGTTAAAGTCCTAATCTGCTTCTCTTTCAATTTGGTTTACAACGTCATTTGCCTCGAAAGAATATATTAAATTACTTAGAAAACTGTTTTGGAATAATTTGTATATGCGCAAATTCTTTAAAACATTAAACAAAACATATCTCAACGAAAGGAAAATATTTGCAAAAATATTTCTTTTAAATGAAGGTCTTTGTGTTTAATAATTCTTTTAAGTATCACGGTAAAAGCCCTTTTAACGACATTAAATGGCAAAACATTAATAAAGACAAGCCTTTTTAAATTGCCTTTCTTTTACAGTTTTCTATTTAAATGATGTGTTGTTAGTTTTAAAATAACAAAATTCAATGTTTCACGAGCGTTTCCATTTTTTTTTCTTTAGCGTGTTCTTTTGATGCTTGTCATATTACAGGATTAAATGCTCTCGCATTTGTAATCACGTGTTTTAATTAGGTACTGTTAATTAAAGAATTAAATACATATTTTTAAAAGATGCTGAAATTTGTTTATAATTCTTTTAGCTTTTAAAAGTTTTGTGGTTACTGTGAAATTTTAACAAAAATTGTAAAGATCGAATGTCTCACCGGAAAAATCAAACCATTGAACTCCCGCTTGCCATGTAAGACTATATCCATTAAGCTATTAAAGAGTACCTATCATTTAAAGTCAATAATATCCATTACAATTGGATTGTAATGGTTATTGTTAATTAAAATTCTTAAAATTAAAACTTAAAATTAAAATAAAACTATAGTTCGCTTATTAACTCTCATTAACATTTAAAGAAGAGGGAGAACATGTTTTCAACCAGTGACAACTTTCTGAACACGCCTCATTCTCTATTATTTAATTTTGACAATTTTTATATTTACTGATTTTGACAATTTTTTACTTTATAACTAAGAGCGATTACCCGGCGTTGCTCGGGATTAACCATGCAGAACTATGATAAAAATTACACCAGAACATATAGGGCCGATTGTGATATATTACCGCTGAATGTATCGCATTTTAGAGATGTTTAAATAAAAACAAAGTTGGAAAGTGTTTCATAATCAATGCTTTATGCATGATTGATCTTTCTTGTGATTTCTTAATACTTTTCATTGTTGATTAAGCCTGTGAGAAATAAACCATGATGATAGTTTCCATTTAAATTCATATCTCAAACTTGCGACTTTCGAAAGTGTCTAATACGTTCAATAAACTCCCACAAAACTCAGAGATTTAACTGACTTTCACATTTTAAACCAACAATGTCCAACCTTTTTCGTTGTGAATCATAGAGTTAGAGAGTAGAACTCCTAGGAAAAAGTGTCGTTTTTCACTAATATCTCGAGAACCACTAGTCGTAGGAACTCGAAACATGGCCTATGTTTTTTGTGGGGTGATTTCAAGACTACCAAGACAAATTTCCTGAAATTCGGTTCAACCGTTCTCCAGTTATGGTGGATCATACATAGAAGCTTTTCTTCTTTATATATATATATATATATATATATATATATATATATAAATACCTTGATTTATCTGTCTCTCTAGTATCTACCTATCTTTGGGTAACGCTGCTACAAAATGTTGCCAAACGTGTTTCAATCACAGATAAACATTTCACGAACTCTGGAGCTTTACGAGCGTATGACATCAGTTACTGAAAGTGAGTCCATGATATGGGCAGCCCGTGCCCTACATAATGCAACTACTATACTTCTTTCACAGCAAGAAACTATGAGGAAGCCATGGAGCTCTTTATGCGCATATGACATCGAATACTGAAAGTGAGTCCATGTTGTTAAGCTGCCCGTTCCCTACGTGACGCAATGACTATACTTCTTGCACAGCAAAAAACTGCGATGTAACCATGGAGCTTTATGTTGCGTATGATATCAGATACTGAAAGTGAGTCAATGATGTGGGCAGCCCGTTCCCTTCATAATGCAATGACTATACTTCTTTCACAGCAAAAAACTGCGAGGAAGCCATGGAACTTTACGTAGCGTGTGACATCAGATACTGAAAGTGAGAACATGATGCTCTTTTATTTCTTATCATTTTATAAATTTTTTATTGATATATACGATTCAACTAGATAAACAAACTCAACAAAAGTAGGAAACTTTCTTGCATGTTTTTTGTTTATTACTTATGGGGCTTTATTTTTTACTTAAGAATGCCCGCGGGTCCGACTAGTTTCCTATAAATACCTATTTTCTTCATTTTTGAGTACGTATGCTATAATTTCTACAACTTTTCCTCCCATTTCACTATTTGATCGTTCAATATTTTTCTGATCTCTATGTTATCTCCTTTGACTACCACAATAACCATGGGGTTAAAGAAAAGGAGATAATACTCCTATGGATGAAAAGCTTAAAAATGCTATAACGCTTTGAGAATTATGTCTAGATGCCGCTAGTGTTAGTAAAGCACCCTTTGTTTCCATTTGAAACAAGAGGGTGGCATAGTATTGAGTGTATGTATATTTTATTATTACTTTCCTTATATACAAAGTATAACGTATAAGGAAAGTATTGTGACGGGATCGAAAATTCGAATTCGAGTTTTCGACGGGAGAGCACGTTTCAAGCATCCCTGATCACGAATCGAACATTTTTGAAGTGATATCTGTGTGTGTGTGTTTGAGAATTATATGTAGGTGACGCTAGTGTTAGCAACGCACCCTTTGTTTCCATTTGAAACAAAAGAGTGGCATAGTATTAAGTGTTCCGTCAGTGAGACTGTGGAGACAACAATATCTCACAAACGAATGGAGCGATTCGAATGAAATTTGGTAGGAAAATTACAATCCATGAATACTGGAAGTCTATTGTTTTTAAACCCAATCCAATGTTTAAAACCCTCCTAAATTTTCGATTGAAATTTTGAAGAAATCATCAAAAAAATCAAAATAAAGTTACTCAAATAGACATTTCTTATTACTCAAATAGACAAAAATCACAATCCGTAAACACTGGAAGTCTATTGTTTTTATATGCAATCGAATGTTCAGAACCCCCCTGAATTTTCGAGTGAAATTTTGAAAAAATCGTCAAAAAAAAACCGCTAAATAAAGTTACGCAAATAGACATTTCTTATGTAATTTTTCATTAGGAAACGATTGACATAAACTGTAGAACGCTATCATGAAACGTTCTCGAGGTATTGCACATGTTTCAAATACATTTATCAAAACACCACATAAATTTAAAACAATATTAACTGTGGAGGAACATGTTCACTTTTCATATGTCATATCATGCGATAAATTGGGTGACATCATTCTCGTGGATCTAGCTTGTTCCATTCATGAGAAAAGATAATTTGAGTAATACTTTTGTATTTCAACGCCAATAGTCACTTATCTGCTATAAGAATAACTTACTTTTCCTTCTATAACACTTGGCGAGATTTGGGCGGAATGTCGCCAACTTCTTGACTTTTTCAAATGTTGTCAAATTAATGAAAATCTCGGCTAATGGATAAAAATGACGTTAAGTCAATAAAAATGACGTCTAATTGACGAAAATTCAATATCTTGAAAGGAATATAAGTGTCTACTATAAGAATAACTTTTTTTACTGTAAAAGTAGTAAATTCATTGCATTATATAAGGAAAATCATGTGCTACCCACATCAGATTATTTTTAATTTAAGATTCCGTAATTATCAGCACAATTAATCAGTATTTTTTTACCGTTGTAGAACAGAGTCCAGAATATAGGGAGATAAAAATAAATTGAAAGGTACTATACTTTTGAATGCGTAGGAATATTCCTTATTGATTCAGTTCTAATTTTCATTGCGAAACTAATTTATTTCTACAAAATTGACAGTTTAAATAAATATTCTAAGTCTTTCATTGTAGAAATACATATAATGCAGGGGCGCTCATCTTATCGCAGCGCCACCTGAATTATTGTCTCTAATGATATCGGTATTTTCTCAGCAGAATGTCTTTACCTCCGTAACCAGACAAATTTCCCAATTAAGTAACTTTACCTGCATCACTAGACCATTTTCTCAGTAGAGTACCTTTACCTCCATGACCAGACCATTTTCTCAGTAGAGTATCTTTACCTCCATGACTAGACCATTTTCTCAGTAGAGTATCTTTACCTCTATGACCAGACCATTTTCTCAGTAGAGTACCTTTACCTCCATAACCAGACCATTTCCTCAGTAGAGTGCCTTTACCTCCATGACCAGACCATTTTCTCAGTAGAGTATATTTACCTCCATGACCAGACCATTTTCTCAGTAGAGTATATTTACCTCTATGACCAGACCATTTTCTCAGTAGAGTACCTTTACCTCCATGACCAGACCATTTTCTCAGTAGAGTACCTTTACCTCCATGACCAGACCATTTTCTCAGTAGAGTAACTTTTCCTTCATCACTAAACCATTTTCTCAGTAGAGTACCCCTACCTCCATGGCCAGACCATTTCTTCAGTAGAGTACCTTTACCTCCATGACCAGACCATTTTCTCAGTAGAGTATCTTTACCTCCATGACCAGATCATTTCCTCAGTAGAGTATCTTTACTTTCATGACCAGACCATTTTCTCAGTAGAGTACCTTTACCTCCATGACCAGACCATTTTCTCAGTAGAGTATCTTTACCTCTATTACCAGACCATTTTCTCAGTGGAGTACCTTTTCCTCCATGACCAGACCATTTTCTCAGTAGAGTACCTTTACCTCCATGACCAGACCATTTTCTCAGTAGAGTATCTTTACTTCCATGACCAGACCATTTTCTTAGTAGAGTACCTTCACCTCTATGACCAGACCATTTTCTCAGTAGAGTACCTTTACCTCCATGGACCAGACCATTTTCTCAGTAGAGTACCTTTACCTCCATGACCAGACCATTTTCTCAGTAGAGTACCTTTACCTCTATGACCAGACAATTTTCTCAGTAGAGTGAGTTCCTTTACCTTCATGAACAGACCTTTTTCTCAGTAGAGTACATTTACCTCTATGACCAGACCATTTTCTCAGTAGAGTACCTTTACCTCTATGTCCAGACCATTTTCACAGTAGAGTACCTTTTCCTCCATGACCAGACCATTTTCTCAGTAGAGTACCTTTACCTCTATGACCAGACAATTTTCTTAATAGAGTATCTTTACCTCTATGACCAGACCATTTTCTCAGTAGAGTACCTTTACCTCCATGACTAGACCATTTTCTCAGTAGAGTACCTTTACCTCCATGACCAGACCATTTTCTCAGTAGAGTACCTTTACCTCTATGACCAGACAATTTTCTCAGTAGAGTGAGTTCCTTTACCTTCATGACCAGACCTTTTTCTCAGTAGAGTACATTTACCTCTATGACCAGACCATTTTCTGAGTAGAGTACCTTTACCTCTATGTCCAGACCATTTTCACAGTAGAGTACCTTTTCCTCCATGACCAGACCATTTTCTCAGTAGAGTACCTTTACCTCTATGACCAGACAATTTTCTTAATAGAGTATCTTTACCTCTATGACCAGACCATTTTCTCAGTAGAGTACCTTTACCTCCATGACTAGACCATTTTCTCAGTAGAGTACCTTTACCTCTATGACCAGACCATTTTCTCAGTAGAGTACCTTTACCTCTATGACCAGACCATTTTCTCAGTAGAGTACCTTTACCTGCATGACCAGACCATTTTCTCAGTAGAGTACCTTTACCTCCATGACCAGACCATTTTCTGAGTAGAGTATCTTTACCTCTATGACCAGACCATTTTCCTGGTAGAGTGCCTTTACCTCTATGACCAAACCATTTTCTCAGTAGAGTACCTTTTCCTCTATGACCAGGCCATTTTCTTAATAGAGTATCTTTACCTTCATGACCAGGCCATTTTCTCAGTAGAGTACCTTTACCTCCATGACCAGATATTTTTTTAGAAAGTAAAATTTCATACTGCATTCATTTAGACAGTAAAATTTTATCATTTTAGTGTTTTTATATTTCTGTGATCGAGTTTTTACTTATTCTATTGCATTAATCTTACAATTTGTGTATTTTAATCAATATCCGTTTATATTTGAATTCATCTTTTATAAATCCTTATATTGGGCCATTTGCAGAATTTCTGTAATAATATTTACAGTATGCAAACAAAAGCGCAGCTCCGATTAGTATAGACGGATAAAACTTATATCAAGATATTTATCAGACTCACCCTCATTTTCTAAAAAAAATTAGCTAGAGTGTGGTGTCTTTACTCAACTTTCTGATACCAGAATCAATTTTTATTTCAAATTTTACAAGAAAAATTTTGAAAAATCGGTATCACGATTCTAAATGATTACAATTATAGCGTGTTATCCTTCATTTTAAAGGACTTGAAAATGTGTTTTCAATTGATACCATACTTGAAAATATACCTCCGGAGGGGGGGGGAGGGGTAACTTGCTTCGAAGTGGGACTAATGACGTCACAAACAGAAAATTGTGTATTATCTTTTTGTATCTATAAAACTTTGTATCTACTTCTCACAAAATAACTGTTTTGAAGCTGTTGAGTTTCATGATCATTGAGCCATTAATAACTCCTTTTAGGCATTATTATGACAAATTTGGTTGTGGTGAATTAAATTATTAATCTTAATTTAAATTCACGACCACTTGAATTAAATTACTAATCTTAATTCAAGTGGTCGTGCATTTAAATTAGTACATTCTATCATGACCGCAAAACCCACCGTTAATTCTTTGCACGAGACCCTTACCATAATCATTAAATCAAAAACACTACTTATTAAAATCCACATGTTTAACTTTTAAAACAAATTGGTATTGATTCATACTTCTAATATTATTATAATTAAACTTACATAAATGTATTATAAAATCACTTAATCACCCTTGTGAGACCAGGTCGTTTTAATATTATTCCTACGAGCAAACATTGACCTAATATACATGAAGGCACATACCTTTGTATTTTGGCCTCGATTTGAGGGTCTGTTGATCTGCATGGATGTCATCAACGTTTCGATTCTTCTTCTGACATTTGGAGTCAGACTTCAACTTTTTGATACACCACTTCAACTTTTTTGATACACCACTTCAACTTTTTTGATACACCACTTCAACTTTCATAATTTCAACTGTCTGCCACATTCTGATAACTGATAATTTAACTGTTAACTAATTACATTCTGCTAACTGAAACTGTTTGATAAAGACTTCTACAAACGTATTAATACGATTTCGTTAACTGTCTCATAATATCCTGATTACTGAGACTGCAACCGTCTGAATAACTTGAAGACTGACTCTCTGAATGATCTTCATTGAGCTTCTTTCTCCACAGCACCTCTTTGCCTCGGGTGAAAATACGCCCTTTTGCCTCGGCTGAAAATACGCCCTTTTGCCTTCATCGGCTGTTCCTCAGTGTGAGGTCGGAACGATGTTTCATTGGTCTTTTAATATCGAATGAAGCTTGGTTTAAGTCCTGTCCCTAGGGTATTTTTACGCCTCAACCACACTTGCAATTTGTGTGGCGTGTATTTATTGGGGTCATAACTTTCCGGGCCAAGACTGTCGAAATTGGTGGCTATATGTCTGCGCCTCTGTTTCGGCGCAAACATCAAAATCTGCATATAGTGCCTACTGGTCTCACATTTGTCCTATGCTATCATGTTATAAAAAATATAAAATTTCGAATAAATTTTGAAATTTGCACTGGAATTTCAAAAAATTCTATTTAGTCCTAGATTTTTTGATAGCAAAGCCAGAATTAACGTTCCTTTAAAATCCACTAATATTTGTGGCTGTTGTTGTGTGCACAAGAAATCGACCACAGACAGATGGAAATTCCTCTAAAAATAATAAAACGTCTTCAGAGGGTTTTAAAACGTATATGAGCATTAAAATGTCGAATTCGAAAATTTTTGTGAAAACAGTACTTTCTCTGTACTATATTGCATAAATAGGACGGAAAAGTAAAATTTATCGAAATCGGCTGTGTTCTTCAGCCGATATTCTGCATAGCAATGTGTTCCTTTTCTAATTTTTCAGTTTATGGACTAAAGTTTGCTAACATTTGAACCTACTGTAAATAATATTTTAAAATGAATGAATTGCATTCTGTTTATATTCGTTCTGAAACCATTTCCATAAAGCCCTATTTTCCAGTAGGCAATAAATCCTCAATATTTTGCATAAGAAGACGCCAACTTTGTACTCCGGGTCCTAATTACCTATTTAAAAAGAGTAAGTCAAAGTATCTGATCTTTCTGAGTAATTCAAGCTTTGCAGTACGGTTCGCCATTTTCTTTCCGCATCGAGGAATTATGAATGGAATTTTCTCTTTTCATTGCAATCCTGGAATGGAATCAAATGCATTCCAGGGTCGTAATGAAGTGGAAAAAGTTTATATTTCTTTGTCCCACGAGTTTTGGGGGAAATACTGGTATTCTTTTATTGTCGATTTCTTTTTGAGGGGAATTTTTATTTTTACTACTTCTGCACGTTGAATCTTCTGAAAGTATCACGAAAGCCTCATTAGAATGTTTATTTTTATAAAAAAAGTTGCTATTATCATTTTCTTGAAAGAAAAAGTAGAATAGGAATTATTTTATAACTATAAAAAGTAATACTGTGCACGGATTTGACTGAGTGAGTGATATATTATAAGTATCGAGCACTTCCACTATATATAAAGTCTTGGTGTTGGAAGTTTACGTGAAATCACACAATCGTTGTTTAGTTACCTTAAAACTGTCTGGTAGGTCGGACGGTCTGGGTCTCAACAACAACAGCACAATCGCTGTTCGCCATTTTACTGGTAAATTTCGTCATTTTACTACTTTATACTTCTGTGCTCAAGTTTTTATTTATTCTATTACATAAATCTTACATTTTGTGTATTTTAATCAATATTCATTTATATTTATATTCATCTTTTACAGTTCCTTATCTGAAGGAGCGCGACAGCCCAGTGGTTAGCTCGAGGGAATTGCACTCGAACGGCCCAGGTTCGATTCCCGCCACTGCCAAAAACTGCCGTCGTGTTCACGCGGAGTACAATCACGTTAAACATGTGGGTCCGTGAATTCTTCCGAGAAGTTGATAGTAGGAGAAGGAGGGTACGGTCCCTGTGGATGGCTTCCCCACTGGGTTCTGGTCTACATTGGGTAGCACTTCCCGGCCGTCCAAATAGATACCTTATACCTTTCTGGTAGGTCGGAGGGTCTGGGTCATCTGCAGAATTTCTGTAATAATATTTACAGTATGCAGACAGAAACACAGTTCCAATTAGTGTCGACGCATAAAACTTGTATCCAGATATTTGTTAAACTCACTCTCATTTTCTGAAACAAAATAATCTAAATCGGTTGAGTTCTTCAGCAGATATTTTGCATAGAATATTTTGCATTTAATTCGTATCAGTTTCAGAACCAACGGAAAAAAGCTTAGTTTTCAAAAATTCGATTTAGACATGGCACAGCAAAAAAAAATAAATCAAAGAACTCAAACCCATTTTGTTAAAATTAAATTGTAAAAGTTGTTAAATTCTCTCAATTGTTGAAATCGAGCACTTCCACTCTAGCTAGAATTTTGGTTTTTGTCTCATTCTATTCGTCTCATCATTGAAACCAAGAAAAAAATCTAAAATTTTAAAAATTCGATTTAGGGGTAACGATAGAAAGGAATATTTTTAAAAATTCAAAACAACATTCGAAAATGATCGATCGATTCCACTTGAGCACTCTCGGCTCGGTTTTGATCTCATTCGCTTCGCCTCAGCATCTGGATGAATAAAAATATACAAAATTTAAAAATTTTTGAATTAGGGCTGACGATACAAAATTATTTTTAACAAAACTTACACCACTTTGCTTCTTAGAAAAGTGCGCTATTCCATCTTTTTGGTTATATTTGAAAGGGTTTGTGATAGCCACCACTTTTATTAAGTGTGTAGATGTCATATTTAGTGACCTATAGCTATTGATAACCAGCGAAGAGTGGATGAAATTGCTAGAAAAAATACGCTTAAACTGTTGATTTATATCAAATGAAAATGAAAATACTTCATTGGTCACAATATGAGAGAGTTGGAATTCACAAAAAAAGAGTGTTCCCAAACAATCACAGTGAGTAAAGTTCCCAAAATGTATGTATACATACGCAAAGCCGTACCACAATACTATTGGAGGTGAATTAATACCATGTAAATTGACATTTGACTCTTGGTGACTTTATTAGTCTCTATAAAATGGTTCTTTCATATTTATGTGAAAAACCACATCAATATGCAATTAATATTTAAACTGCTGACTTATATCAACTGAAAGATTATTTTCCCCACAACGGAGATCCAGGGCATTGGTCAGGGCTACGAAGTCCAGACGTTTCTCTGTCTGGAGCGTCTGTAAAATATCAGCCGCGGGACTTCGAAGGGAAGCAGTGAGCTGGCAGGATTTTGTCTTTTCGTCCCATTCATTTGCTTCTGCTATGATGTCAAATTGATCCAGAAAATTGGTCTAAATGCCTTGTCAGTCATATGCAGGAGATTTTATTTTGCATAGAGACGGCATGCAGATCTCCGCATTGGCGACTGACTATTTGCGCACCTTCTACAGCCTTTAATCTCTTTTCAAGCTTTCTCACAGTTTCATTTAAGTCGCCGAATTTCTGCTGAACACTCTCTTGTACTGTTCTCATCCTCTCCTCCACCTCTTCTTGTCCAGTTTCCATTTCGCTCTGTATAGATTTTATTTCTACTTTCACTTCGGATTTAATTTCTTCCAGCATTTCGGCTTGCCTTTCTTTCACGGAATTAATTTCTTCTTTCATCGCTTCTTGTCCGACTTTTATCTCGTGTTTCATATCGTCTTGTACGGCCTATATCTCGTCTTGTACGGCTTTTATAACTTATTTTATCTCATCTTGCCCGACTTTAATTTTTTCTTGCATAGCTTCTTGTATGGCTTTCAAGGCTTTTTTCATCTCGTCTTGTCCAACTTTAATTGTTTTCTTCCATAACCTTTTGTACGGCTTTCAAAGCTTCTTTCATCTCATCTTGTCCGACTTTAATATTTTATTCCATAGCTTCTTGTCCGGCTCTCATAGCGTCTTCTCCGGCTCTCATAGCGTCTTGGCGGCTTTTATCTCATCTTGTGTCCCTTTCATCTCGTCTTGTCAGGCTTTAATCAAAGCCACCATCCCTTTCATCTGTTCCTCCATCGCTTTTCTAGTTACTACCATATACGTTTGTCAAGTTTCCAGAAACCCTACTCTTGACACCAATTTGTTAAGAAACGTATCCTCTAGAATCAAGGGTGCATACGCAGGATACAAAAACGAGTCCAAGTTTCTGGATAACTTACGTTTATTCACAAGCACAAAATAAACAGGAGCAGAATACAATTTAGCAGCATACTCCACTAATTTCACTGAATATGCAATATTATTCTCAAAACATTGACGAATGTAATTTCCCAAAACAACCGCTACTATTCTTAAAACATTGACAAAAATCACAGTCCAATGTAGCTCATGTCACGTCCGTTCGTCAACTCGTCAACTCAACTCCAACGGAGTAATGAGTCCTTTTTTATAGTTTCGCTAAAGAAACTTCAGGAAATCTATCTGTAGAAATTTCCAAATTTATCTAATATCTCGTAGAATAATCGTTATTAGGCGATGTTTCTTGAAGTTTCGAGAAGTCAGCAAACGTTGCCTAATTAGTGATAAATCGCCATGTCTGGTAATCTTCCTTCGGACCTGAAATTTTGGAAACTATAGAGTGACGTCAGAGAAAGAGTGGTCGTACCGCTGTATTCCGGAGAAAACACTGCGATGGCATTGTTTAGTGTACGGAAGACAAGACGGAGGCCGCCAGTGAGAGAATATTACACGTTCGCAACACTGCCCTCTCCTTAAGGCTGCACGTCCCGGGCAGTATCAATCTACTGCGGAACAAAAAATGGGGTCAATCTGTCGATATGGACGACTTTTGGCTTGGTCGAAGACGATTTCTGGATTTGATAAACAACAGTGTTTATTCTTTTCTTTATGACGTAGGGGCCTTCCCAATTGTGCTAAAGTTTTAGCGAAAATCCTGGTCGTCACCGAGGGTTGAATAACCACATTTTGTCGCCTTTCTGGAATCGCACTTCATTAGCTTTGGTATCGTACCGGGTCTTCATTCTATCGGTATCCATGTTAATCCTGTCACGAGCGAAACTATGAACCTCCTCCAACCGAGCCTGCAGATTTTGCATATATTCATCAGTCGATGAAGAAGCATCAAATAGTCTTCCAAACATTAGATCATATGGTAATCGTAGATCCCGTCTAAACAGCTATTTTGATGGAGAATAATGACCGGTAGATTCTTGAATAGCACTTCGATATCCAGTAGGAACAGCGGTGGGTGGCGGTCCCAGTATTGCAGGTTTCTGGATACGAATATGGAAAGATGATGAAGTATCGTTCTGTTGAATCTCCTTTCCATGACGTCCGCTTGAGGATGAAAAGGACTAGTTCGAGTTTTGCCCATTCCGAATAGTTTGCACAATTCCGTGAATATGCCAGAGCTAAAGTTCGTTCCCTGGCCACAATGGATGAGAGAGAGAACCCAGTACCGAAATATCCAGTTCAGAGTTAAAACTTCATTGATGGTTCTAGACTCTTGGTCAGGAATTTCATAAGCTTCTGCCTACTTCGTGAAGTAGTCCATTACTACTACGATGTATTTGTTATTGTCTAGTGTTCGTGGTAATGGTCCCAAATCATTGAGTGTAATTCTCGCGAAAGGAACTCTGGCATTATAACACTGGGCCAACGTGTTTAATTCTTCGGTCCCTTCCGAGCACCAGCGCTCAAGATTGGATCTGGTATTTCACCAGAAGAAACGTTCACGAACTTTGTTCAGCGTCTTGCTGATGCCAAAATGTCCTCCAGAAGGGCTGTCATGTATTTCTTTTAGTACGCTGGACACTCTGGAACGAGGTAGCACCAACTGTCATCTGATGCTCTTTGCTGTATACTTTGCGGTATACTTTGTGGTATACGCTCCCATTCGCGGTATACTTGCGGTTCCTCAAGTGCAGGGAATTCCACTGTGCCCAGTACAGTTTTGTTTCCGCTGAGAAGAAGGAAATTTCTTGCCAAAATGGTTTCTCATTAGCTCATTTTTTGCGAATCAGGATTGGCTCGATATCCTTGTCTCCTCCTTGGGATCGGAAATTTCTTCATCACTCCAGGGATCTGATCTTGAATTTGAATTATGATCGGTGATAACTTGCCGGATGGCCGCTGTAATCTGGTTTCCAAATTTTATTTCAGCACGAGAGCAATGTGTACTGTTTAAAGGACAGGGTCCCCTCGAGAGGGTTTCCATGAGCCGATCCTTTTCTGCGTCGAATCTCCATGTCGTATTCTTGAAGTCGCTACATCCATCTTGCGACCTGTCCTTCAGGGTTCTTAAAATTCATTCCAGGCTATTTATTCAACTGATCCATACTTTCGAGTGAGCTGGACAGTCTGGATTCTCAGGATTCTTAAAATTGAGAAGCCAACTAAGAGCAGCGTGATCTATCCCCAACAGGAATTTCCTTCCGCAGAAGAAATGATGGAAATGATTTACGGATGTAACAATCGCCAAGTTCTTTCCTTGTCACGCAGCAATTTCTTTCGGATTTCGACAAGTATTTGCTAAAGTATGGGATGACACTTCTCTCCCTCTTATTTCCTGGGAGAGAACTGTCCCTATTCCTTTTTTACTAGCATCGGTATCAAGTATAAAGCTCTCTGTTGGTTGAGGATATGACAAAATTGGGGCTGAACCAACATTTCTTTAAGCCGATTGAAGGCTTCTTCACATTCAACCGTCCATTCAAATTTCTTGTCTCCTTCCGTCAACCGATGCAAGGGTCTGGCAATGTTTGAGACGTTCTTTATAAAACGACAGTAATAGGTACAGAGACTCTTTAGTTGATGAACATCTTGTGGTCTACACCATTCCTTGACAGCATTTATTTTGTCAGAATCTGTCCTAACACCCTTTTCAGAAATGATGCAACCCAAATATACGACTTCTTTCTGGAAAAGTTTGCAATTTGAAGGATTTAGTTTCAAGTTAGCATTATTCAATTTCTCAAATACCTACCTAAAGTTTTTTAGATGTTCGTCAAATGACCTGGAACAATAATTATGTCGTCCAAATAGACGAAGCAGGATTTACAAGAAAGGCATTTCAGCACGGTCTCCATCAGACGTTCATAAGTTTCGGGTGTATTACCCCTTTCGCGACGATCGGCACGCCAACGTGTCAGCTGTGAACTTGCATTCAAGGACGAACGGCACGCACTCGGGCCGGAAGAAAATTTACCGCAAGCGGATAGTGGCACCTATAAGTGCCACCACGCAGAACGTTTTAATTTGTCTACTAGATGGCGTTCCATGCCCGTGGAACTAACTCCAATGTATTTTGCAGAGACATGACCTTTGCAGAAGAGGATCGAATGAATTATTTCTCCATTTGGAGCGGTGAAAATCGTTTTGTAACATAAGCAAACAGAGCAATTCTCGTAGCATCAACAATTTTATAATTGAGTTTCGGTTTTTATTTTTATTTCAGCGTTATGATTTCGTTGGTGAATCATAGGAATATAAGAGAGTATTTTTTTTGTTTGGGTTTTAGAGGCAGTGAAATTATTCGTTTATTTCGGATAAAAGAATGGGAGCAACTAACGAGTATCTTGTATGCAGATTTGTATGAAAATTATACATCAAATAGAACATAAATATTTCTTTTATTCCTGAAAAAAGTAGATTTCTGTGTTGAATAGGTGATTTTTTTTCGAGAGTTAGGCTTAGCGCAAAAAATGCGCCGTCCTTTGGGACCAGTTCGGAAGCGAAGCGCTTCGTCTTTTGGGCCGCGACAGCTCCGGAATGCCGCCGTCCCGAACGGGTTACAAAGTCCAAAAGGCATAACTTTAAACTACCACAGGCCTTGTCCTGTGGTAAAAGCTGTCTTTTCTTTATCGTCAGGATGGATCTCCCCTTACGAGTAGCCACTCTCAAGATCTAGAGTAGAAAACCACTTGCTTCCAGAAAGGGTATCTAAAGTGTCGTCAATTCTTGGCAATAGATAGCTGTCTTTCTGTGTCACAGAGTTGAGTCTTCTATAGTCAACACTCGTAGAACCATCTTTCTTTTTCACTAAGATGATAGTCGAGGCCTAAGGACATGACGGTGGTTCAATTATGCCGCTTTCCTGCATGTCTTTTAAATGCTTATTTACTTCTTCTGTCTTTGCGAGTGGAAGTCTTCGGGAAGATTGTTTAATTGAGAATTGGTTACCAGTGTCGATTCTGTTTATTGAGTGCGATCCGTCCCATGTCTTTCGAAGCAGTCAAAAAAATTGCGCGGAATTCCGAAATGAGGCTTTTACACGCCTCATGTTCTGTATCATTTAGTCCTCCGAGGTTGTTTAAGATGGTACTCAGATGTTCAGGACTACTGTCTCCATTTTTTGGACAACCACACATTACGCTGGTAACCGCAGTGCATGAAGCTAACTGCTTATGAATTAGTTTAGGCCTGTCACTGATGTTAGCTACATCAGTGACAGGTACGTAGTCTCCTGAAATATCCACGAGAGCCGCGGCCATAAGAATTCCCTTTTTACTTTCCGTATATACATAATGTACAAAGAAAGTATTGTGACGGGGTCGAAAATTCGAATTCGAGTTTTCGACGGGAGAGCATGTTTCAAGCATCCCTGATCACGAATCAAACATTTTTGAAGTGATGTCTGTGTGTGTGTGTGTGTGTGTGTGTGTGTGTGTGTGTGTGTGCGTGTGTATGTGTGTGTGTGTGTCAGTGAGCCTGTGAAGACGATAACTGACGAACAAATAGACCGATTGGAACCAAATTTGATACAAAAATCACAATCTGTAAACACTGGAAGCCTACTACTTTTAAATGTAATTGGATGTCCAGAAGCCTCCTAAATTTTTGAATAAAATTTTGAAAAAATCGTCAAAAAATCAAAACCACTAATAAAGTTACGCAAATAGATATTTTCTTATGTAATTTTTCATTAGAAAACGATTGACATAAATTTTAGAACGCTAACATGAACCGTTCTCGAGATATTGTACATTTTCAAAAAATATCAAAAAGTCATATAAAATGAAAAAAAAATATTTCCTATTGAGAAACAAGTTCACTTTTCATATGTAATACCATGCGATAAATTGGGTGACATCATTCCCGTGGATCTAGCTGGTTCCATTCATGAAAAAAGATACTTTGAAAAATACTTTTGTATTTGCACGCCAATAGTCATTTATCTGCTGTAAGAACAACTTATTTCTTCATCCATAACGCTTGGCGAGATTTTGGCGACGAATTTGGCGGAATGTCGCCAACTTGGCGACTTTTTGAAATGTTGCCAAATTAACGAAAATCTCGCCAAATGGATAAAAATGAAGCTAAATCAATGAAAATGACGACTAATTCAATATCTTGGAAAGAATATTAGTATCTACTATAAGAAAAACCAATTTTTTTACTGTAAAAGTAGTAAATTTATTACATTATATAAGGAAAGTCATGTATTGCCCACATCAGATTTTTTTTTATAGTCCAGAGATGAAAAATCTGTTATTCCACCACTTTCCATTTAGTTTCTTCAGACGTTGAATTCTCACGACCATGCAATTGCATGATGTTGTGGCAACGCTTTTGCCCTGGGATATAAACCTTTTATTTCACACCGATGGGCTACACAGACACGAATTGAGTGTTGTATTTTATTATATAGGATTTGAACATTGTTTTACCAATTTCAGCTATGATGAGGTAATTAAAAACGATCCTGTTAGAAATACACTCTATTGCAAAGAAATCTGACTTATTAATAAGATATTGCATATGGAAATTAAACCTACCAGGCAATACTACTTCTTTTATGTAATTTATGTAACAAATTTATTTTAAAGATGTGCAAATCTACAAAGCGATTTCTGCTAGAGTTCTTACATTTATTTCGTTCGTTTTCCAATAAAAAATACGCATAAAAATTATTTATTTTATATTAGTCATAAAATTTTTAATGATTTTTCTAAAATTTATTAGAAAATTGGGGTTTTCGATAATTTGATCGAGTTTAAAATCAAAAGTTGTCCAGCATTTACTGTTTAGAGCATTTACTATTAATTGTAATAAAGGAATCAAATTTTTTTTCGAAACGTTCCACTTTTTCGTGAGATATCGTTTACCCCCCCCCCCCCCTCCCACACACACACACATAGCCATCGCTTCAAAAATGTTCGATTCGAGTTTAAGGATACTTAATTGATTTTCCGTCGGAAACTCTCATTCAAATTTTTGACCCCCATCACAATATTTCCCCTACGCATTATACTAAGCATGTAGGAAATGTAAAAATGCTATAAAATCTTTAATATAAAATAATTTCTAATATAATCATGTGAATTACAAAAAAAAAACCTATGTAATACCAGGTTTGTATACCATGTATCGACACGTACAAGTTGATGCCCGGCCATTTGTCACACATACACACACAGACTGGCGGACATATTTCCAGAAGTGTTCCAAATGCATTAAATAATATTTCTATAGATGCGTCTAAATAAGAAATATCTGATCCATCTTCGCAATTCCGAGGGGTACTTTTTGACATTTTCTTTCTTCATCCAGGAATAGCGAGTGAAATTCCTTTCTTCTTCATTGCAATCATGGAATGAAATAAAGTACATTCCAGGATTCTAATGAAGTGTAAAAAGTTTATATTACTTCTATGTTCCTCGAAGTTTGGAGGGTTACGTATGTTTTTCCATTGTCAATTTCTTTTCCGAGTGGTTTCCATTTTGGCAACGGCCTAGATTCTTAAAGCTCCTAGTTCCGAAAGTTTCGTCAAAATTTTTACTTCGTTGTTTTTTGTACCATTATCAACAAAGATATGGCAGAATTATTTTATTTAAATCTTTGCGCTCTGAATTTTAATTTCTTATGCAATTTTATAAAGAAAGTAATGTTTTCCCCTCAAAGTCGTGATCTGGATGGAAAAGAACATTCGAAAGCTTCGTAAATCCATTTTGAACAGATTTGGAAATATGTCCGTTTCTGTGTGCATACTATGCACTATACAGGGTGTCCCAAAAAGATTGAAACGCTCTTTAATTCTTTACCAGTTGCAGATAAGTGGGCAATGTAGATTGCAAAAATGTTGAAAGTAAGGTAGGAAATAAGATTACCTAAATGAAATAGTCTTCCCATTCATTTTCAAAAACTTACAATTTTTGAATTTTTATATGACCCCCTTAGACAAATTGGGTCAATCAGAAACTTTTTATTTTTAATGCAATAATATCATTAAAAAATCGCATATCTGTATCTTTAAAATCAACTGAATTATGATAAAGAGAAAAAATCTGACTTATGTCACTTTTCCGTACCATATGAAAGAGTGTTTCATCAGTGGAAATAGGGATCTTAAACAAATTGACGATGGAAATTGTTTAGAACAAAAACACGTTAATATGTGTCAAATTTTTTTATCAGAAATGCATCTAAATAAAGTATTACGTAGACAGAGATCATATAAATCAGTGGTACTCAATACGCGGTTGGGTATCCTATGTATTATTATCCAGTTTTATCTTTTTTGTGATACGTCACAAATTTACATTTCTATAGATATATGGTCCCCATTCACAATGTTCAATTTTCAATTAAATATAACTCATTCAATTTTAAAGATACAGATATGCGGTTTTTTAATAATCTTGTTGCATTAAAAATAAAAATTTTCCGATTGACTAAATTTGTCTAAGGAGGTCGTATAAAAATTTAAAAAGTGTAACATTTTGAAAATGAATGGAAGGACTATTTCACTAACGTAGTCTTATTTCGTACCTTACTTTCAACATTTTTACAATTTACATTGCCCACTTATCTTCAACAGGTAAAGAATCAAAGAGTGTTTCACTTATTTTGCGACACCCTGTATATTGGAAAAGAATGAGCCTCTAGCGGTGAATTGAAGAAGTCTGAATTCCTGTTTCGAAAACGAAGCAGGATAGGATAAAATTTTTAATTGTAGAGTTGTTGAATGTTCTTTATTGGGTAAGGACAGACGTGTAATTTGTATATGCACAAGGTGATACACATGTGATGGAAAGACGTGTGATAGTTTATGCGACAATAAGATGAGCATATCTCGACTTCATAAATGCTTCTGACCCTATCGTACATGTCTTATTTCAGTTTCTTGCAATCCTCGTAAAAAATTCTGTTGTCATTGTTTAGCAGGAGCAGATTATTGTTCAAAAACGCCAAGTTGACCTTTATTTGAAGGGTAGAATCATCACAGTGATAAAATCAGGACAGTCCCAAGCAGAAGCTTCCCAAGCAGTGAATTTATCACAATGTTTTTAATCTCCAGAGCGTTAAATATGTCTCAAAACACTGAAGACGTTAGACGATATCTTGTCCTAAGTCGACCAAGAGTAACAACTCCTCTGCAGAACCGGTATCTGGAGACGTCAAGATGTTACAGATCAATGTCTGCAAGGCAACTCTGTGGAGAGCTACAAACGGCCACAGGAGCAACTGTTTGCAAATGAACTGTTCACAGGAGGCTCAGTAACAATCTTCTGTATGCCGGACATCAAGTAATTTGTCTCCGTTCATTCCTGCTCACTGGCGTACGCGTTCACAGTGGAATCAGAAACATTGAAATTGGACTCTGGATCAGTGAGGTAATGTGCTCTGTACTCATGAGTACAGATTCTGTTTACAGACTGATGCTTGGCACACCACAATATAGTAAGAAGGGAGAACACATTACCGTATCCTTATCATAAAAGAAATTGATCATTTTGGAGGTGGTGGGGTCTTAGTATGTGCAGGCATAATGCTGAACGGGTGCACAAGACTCCACATTTTGAACAGAGGTTCTGTCACCAGTAAGAGGTACAAACTGGAATCTCATATTCTGATTTTCCAAAGTGACATGGGTTAACAATCTGTATCCATAACCGAAATGCTCTGTCACACTGCACTCAGCTGATATATGACTCTCTCCATAGTGAAGACATTCAGCGAATGAAGTGACAATCGAAGTATACGGATATAAATCCCATTGATCATGTATGGGATGAACTAGGGAGACGAATGGCATCACGTTAACCCCAACAAGGACTATTTAGGAACTAAAAACCGCTTTACATTATAATACTCACACGACACATTGATAACCTCATAGAAAGTATGAAAATCGATGTGTGGCAATAGGTGACCACATCCCTTAATGCCCATGTACCAGCGTTATTACCTTTTTTTCTACAAAAAAAAACATAAATCCCGTTTTGTCATTTTTATTTTCTCATACTAGGGGGCTCTGCCCCTTGCTTGCTCCGCTCGAGCAAACCCCCTTCGGGCAGCTTAGCCTTCTACTCACTGCGCTCGCAAAGTTCACTTCATATCTATCTTTCCTAAAAATTCTACTTTTAAAAATCTATTTTCTATCCCTGCCTATTTTCCGCAGGAAGGAAAAGCAGGGATTTTTCTTAGCCCAGGGAATCCAAAAACTGAATTCCTTGATCATGAGATCGCTTCGCGAGCTATTTCATGTCAAACTAAAGTTTAAATCGATAAACGGTTTATTTCATCGTGTGACCCTATTATTTTTCTATAAATGTACAGAATTTCATATTTTTATATGTTATAGTTTTTACGGTACGAGACAGAGAAATTGCTAGACGTGCCGATACGAAAAAAAAAATTTACTTCAGAAGTGCATAAAAAGTAAAATATCTCAAAAACTATATCAAAATTCAAAAAGGGGCTCCTTCTTGCAAAAATTCACCCATGCAGTTACCTATCTGAAAAAATTCATGGTCTTGCTATTGTTAGTCTATCCAGGGCGCGAACTCACAGCTCAAATATTTTGTCTTTGAATTTGACATTAAATATTTCTTAAACTACAATATATATCAAAAAACTGTTTATTTCAGCGTATTTCCCTATGTGTACTAAAAAAGTGTACCAAAATGTGTAAAAAGTGTAAGAAGTGTACCAAATTTCATATTTTTATATGCAATAGTTTTTACAGTACGAAGCAAAGAATCTCGAAAAATGAGAAATTTGTCAAACAGCGGCGGCGGCGTCAGCTAACTTTTTTAATACAGAAAGACAGTAGAATATAGTATTGTGAGACCAAATAGGTAATATTTAATTCAGGCAATACAACAGTAAAAACAAGCTGAACAAAGAAGACAGACAAATGACACCAGGGTTGACAATTTTGCTCGGAAAGGTTTACGACCCAAAAATTCACGAATTAGCGAAAACATCATCAAATGGAAAAGTCACAAATGTTACATAAGCGTACCTATGCTTCCGGGCAAGACACTAATAATCTCCATCAAAAAGGGCGATCCAAACAGACCCGACCCCAAAGTATCATTAAAAGAAAAACCAATCAAACACTGGGAAGATGTGGATCCCAGAAACAAGATAAAGTTAAACAAGAAAGATCAATCATGCATAAATCATTGATTATGAAACACTTTCCAACTTCAATGCAATTTTATTTAAACATCTCTAAAATGGGATACCTTCCTCGGTAATATTTTTAAAATTATCATAATACTACATTAATTTATTATATTTGAAAACTTAAATCTTCATCGAAAAAAATGAACTCCATTCAAATAACGGCATTGAAATATAAATTGCCTGGTTTAAACATCGCTAAAATGCTACACATTCCTCGGTAATATTTTTTAAATTATCATAATAATACAATAATTTATTATATTTGAGAACTTCATCGAAAACAAATGAAACTTATTCAAATGATGTCATCGAAATATAACACGCCTGGCTCTCTGTGTAAAAGCAGCATTTCATTCATAAATTTTTTCCATTCATTTCATTCATCACAATACTATAATAATTTATTTTATTTAAAAACTTAAATGTAGCAATTCTTATACAACTCATTCTACATCTTTTGGTATTTCCATTTTCCATAAGGGAAGATTAGGCTTCGTTGTAGAAATAATCAAAGTTGGATGATCTTAAATGATCGCATTTATATTGTAATTGCATTGTTTCAGTATGTAGATGCACAGAATTTAAGCAAAAATAGAGCGATTTTAGGATGGATACAACACTAAATATAAATTAAAAAGAACATTAAAAATCACAATTTCGACGCAAGATGGATGACATATTTTATTTTGACGTGGGTCACGTGATTTCTTAATATAAAAGGTGTAATTATTATTTTAATTTTTATTTTAAAAACTACTGAATACATTTTGCTGAATTTTTTTTTATATATATTATGGGATAATTTGAATATTACCTAAAGCTTTCGAAGCAATTTGGGAATTTTAAATCCGCTTAAAAAGTGTTTGAAAAATTAGGTTCCATAGAGCTCAATGTATTTCATTTTTTCAACCCGGGTTCAATCCAAAAATAATTGGGTGACATTATTCATTTATATTCCGTAGGTCCCGTAGGTCCCACAGATCGTCTGAACAACATACTAAAATTTCGTTTTTATAAAGTCATTTTTACGGCAGTTATCGTGCTAAAGGACAGACAGACAGACAGATAGAATGAACAAAGTCATAAACACTTTTCAGCTATGTTGTAAAGTGCTAATTAAGATTGCCGAAAGAGGATGATTTGTTCATAAAGTGTTGTGTCGCTAAAATAGACGACAGCAGTTTGAAAATATTAGGTGAGCTACAAAAATGAAAAACTCCTCGAAATGGAGAACAATAAGATATTTGCTGTCTACTGTCCACTTTTATAACGAAATTCGATCTTGCGAATAGTCAGATTTTGAAAAACGCCAGCCCTTCAAAGCTTTCGTACTCGAAATATCCCACCCAGAGGTTTATTCTTAGAAAACTACTAAAATTTCAAAGCCTCAATTTTATTTAACTCGTCGCAATTACATACATTTATACAAGATGAAACGCAAAATCTCCAATCTTCTTTTTACTTTCGTTCATAATTATTTATGCGTTTCAGTGTTTTTTGCCATTTTGTTTTCCCATCCAGGAATGATGAGAACAATTCTTGTCCTCATCATTGCATTTCTGAAGTGCATCCAAATAAATTCCATGATTGTAATGAAGTAAGCAGTTCTTATTTTATTCTATGTTCTTAGATTTTTCCGGGCGAATACTGATGTTCTAACGTTGTACATTTCTTTTCTGGGCGGGGGGGGGGGGGATTTCCATTTTTATTACTTCCGTACCTGGAAGCTTCGCAAAGTCTGTATCACGAAAGCTTCATTAAAATTTCTATTTACGTGAAAACTTTCCATTATTATTAAGATAAAATAGGAGTTTCTTTTGTTGAATATTTTTAAAAAAATTTCTCTATTTTGCTGCGAAAATAAAATGTTTCGAGAAAGGCGCCCTTCGACTTTTTTATAAATTCTGATTCCATAAATATTTTAGTTCTATTTGTATCATAATAGTTATCAGAATTCAAAGAGTTCCCATTTTAATGTTGCTCTGTGTTATTAGCTATGTGTTAATGTTGCTAGTTAATGTCAATGTTGCTGCAAATATATAATTCTACTTATCATTATCAAAATAATAAAATATATTACTTTTGTAAGATTTTTGAATCCAAATAATTATTTTATGATAGTTCTCAAAAGTTAAAAAAAATTTTTTTTTTTTTTTTTTGTAGTATTGAGAAAGTATTGTTTTCACGAAAATGTTCGATTTCGAGATTTTAATGCCAATATATGCTTTAGGACCTACTGAACACGTTTTAACTATTTTTGGACTGAAGCCCGTCTGTCTGTCTGTACGTATGGCTTTGGTCGATTTTTTGTGTACACGATAGCGGATATATAATGGATTTTTACGAAACTTTATATCCGATTTTATTATCAAAAATATCTAAAACTAGATAGAATTTTTTTTTAATTCGAGTGAAAACTTCCGAATATATTTGAAATTTTATACTTTTGTAAAATAACAGCATAGGATAACATTTGTTATTATCATGCATAAAAAGGTTTATTTATGGATCAATGACCACCAGACTTATTTTAAATCTCAATCACTGTTGCAAAAAATCTGATGTGGGCAGCACAGGACTTTTCTTATATAATGCAATGAATTTACTACTTTTACAGTAAAAAAATAGATTATTTTTATAGTTGTTATATAGTTGTTATATATTTGTTATATAGTTGTTATATATAGTTGTTATATATTTCTTCCAAGATATTGAATTTTCGTCAGTCAGTCGTCATTTTACATGTTATCATCATCAATGAGTCATCATTGATTTAGCGTCATTTTTATCCATTTGGCGAGTCTTTCATTAATGTAGCAACATTTAAAAAAGTCGCCAAGTTGGCGACATTCCACCAAATTCGCCGCCAAAATCTCGCCAAGCGTTATGAACGAAGAAATAAGTTATTCTTACAGCAGATAAATTACTATTGGCGTTCAAATACAACAGTATTACTCAAAGTATCTTTTTTCATGAATGGAACGAGCTAGATCCGCGACAATGATGTCACCAAATTTATCGCATGGTATTACATATGAAAAGTGAACATGTTTCTCAATAAGAAATATTTTTTTTTAATTTTATATGACTTTCTGATAATTTTTTTGAAAAATGTAGAATATCTCGAGAACGGTTCATGTTAGCTTTCTAAAATTTATGTCAATCGGTTTCTAAAGAAAAATTACATAAGAAATGTCTATTTGCGTAACTTTATTAGCGGTTTTGATTTTTTGACGATTTTTCAAAATTTCACTCGAAAATTTAGGGGGTTCTGAACATTCGATTGCGTATAAAAACAATAGGCTTCCAGTATTTATGGATTGTGATTTTTGCACCAAATTTCATTCGAATCGGTCCATTCGTTCGTTAGTTATCGTCTCCACACAGACTCACTGACACACACACATACTTTCACACACACACACACAGACATCACTTCAAACATGTTTTATTCGTGATCAGGGATGCTTGAAACTTGCTCTCCCGTCGAAAACTCGAATTCTAAGTTTCGACTCCGTCGTAATACTCTCCTTATACATTATGTAGTATATATGAAAAGTAAAAAACGCAGTTACACAAACATTTGAACAGGTAGCTCCATCTATGGGCAAATTTTGCAACTAAATATTTTATTTGCTTAACCAAAACTTTTTAACGTGAAAAGCATTTTAGTCCAAACCTCACTATCGTACGGCAATTGCTTGAGTTTATATTCAATTTTAAAATGTATCAAAGACTTTTGGATCACCCTGTATATATATCATTAGTTTTCAATAGTTTGATTTCAAGAATATCCAAAGAAACGATTTTGTTACTCGTACGGTAACTTGGTTACCCCCATCACCACAATGGAATAAAAACTGTAAATAAATTCATTAATAAAGTATAATAAAACGAAATCGTCTGTTGCAACTATAAATTAAAATATAAAACAGTTTATTTAAAATTTCCTGTGGGTGTACAATCATGTGTTTCCTTGTGTGATGATATAACAAGAAAAATCAATCATGCATAAAGCATTAATTATGAAAGACTTTCCAACTTCAATGCAGTTTTATATAAACATTTCTAAAGTGCGATACATTCCTTGGGCATATTTTTAAAATTATCACAATGCTACATTAATTTATTATATTTGAAAACTTAAAACTTCATCGAAAAAAATGAACTTCATTCAAATGACGTCATTGAAATATAAATTACCTGATTAAACATCTCTAAAATGCGATACCGGTAATATTATTAAAATTATCATAATACGACAATAATTTATTATATTTGAAAACTTCATCGAAAACAAATGAACTTTTTCAAATGACGTCATCGAAATATAAATCCGCTGGCTCTTTAAATAAAAGCAGCATTTCATTCATAAAAATTTTTCCATTCATTTCATTCATCACAATACAATAATAATAAATTTTATTTAAAACTTAAAATCATGGAGGTACAAGTAATTTAACTCTATGCTCAAAACTTCATCAAAAAATCGTATGCTTCTCTGTAAAATAAATGATTATTTTAGTTATATTGCAGACTCTATGGGCTAAATAATTTTGCATTAAATAAATGCAGCAATTCTTATACAACTCATTCTACATCTTTTGGTATTTACATCCTCCATAAGTGAAAAGTAGGCTTCGTTGTAGAAATAATCAAAGTTGGATGATCATTTTAACTCAACTATATTGTAATTGCGTTGTTTCAGAATGTCGATGCACAGAATTTAAGCAAAAATAAAGCGGTTTTAGGACGGATACAAAACTAAATATGAATTAAAAAAAACTTTAAAAATCACGATTTTGACACAAGATGGATGTCAGATTTTATTTTGAAGTGGGTCAAGTGATCTCTTCATATAATGATCACGTGATCTCTTCATATAAAGTATGGAATTATTAACACTTTACAACAAAGTTGAAAAGTGTTTATAACTTTGTTCATTCTGTCTGTCTGTCTGTCTGTCCGTTAGCACGATAACTGCCGTAAAAATGACTTAATCAAAATGAAATTTTAGTACGTTGTTCAGACGGTCTGTAAGACCTATGGGACTATAAATGAATAATATCACCCAATTAGTTTTGGATTGAACCCGGGTTGAAAAACAGAAATACATTGAGCCCTATGGGACCTAATTTTTCAAACATTTTTAAGCGGATTTAAAATTCACAAATTGCTTCGAAAATTTTAGGTAATATTCAAATTATTCCATAAAATATATAAAAAAAATTCAGCGAAATATATTCAGTAGTTTTTTAAATAAAAATTAAAATAATAATAACACCTCTTATATAAAGCGATCACGTGATCATGATATGAATAGATCAGGTGACCCAGTTCAAAATGATATATGGCATCCATCTTGTCTGAAAATTGTGATTTTTAAAGTTCTTTTTAATTCATATTGAGTGTTGTATCCGTCCTAAAACTACATTATTTTTGCTTAAATTCTATGCATCTACATACTGAAACAAAGCAATTACAATATATTTGAGTTTAAATGCTCATCCAAATTTGATTATTTCTACAACGAAGCCTATTTTTCACCTATGTAAAATGTAAACAGCAAAATATGTAAAATGAGTTGTATTACAATTGCTGTATTTCTTTAATACAAAATTATGAAATAATCACCGATTTTAAAAAGAGAAGGACGATTTTTTTCGATGAAGTTTTACGCATAGAGTTTAATTATTTGTAGCTCCATGGCCTTAATTTTTAAATAAAATAAATTATTGTAGTATTGTGATGAATGACATGAATGGGGAATTATTTATGAATGAAATGTTGCTTTTATAGAGAGAGCCAGGCGTGTTATTTTTTCCATGGCGTCATTTGAATGAATTTCAGTTGTTTTCGATGAAGTTTTCAATTATAATAAATTATCATAGTATTATGATAATTCTAAAATTATTACCTAGGAATGTATCACATTTTAGAGAAGTTTAAACCAGGCAATTTATATTTTAATGCCGTCATTTGAATGTAGTTCATTTTTTTTCTATGAAGGTTTAATTTTTCAAATATAATAAATTAATGTAGTACTGTGATAAGATTTAAAATATTTCCGAGGAATGTATTGCATTTTAGACATGTTTAAATAAAATTTTGAAGTTGGAAGCATTGAAGTTGGAAAGTGTTTCATAATCAATGCTTTAAGCATGATTGATCTTTCTTGTTTTAATTTTTATTTAAGAAACTACAGAATATATTTTGCTGAAATTTTTTTATATATTTTATGGGATACTTTGAATATTTCCTTAAACTTTCGAAGCAATTTGTGAATTTTAAATCCGTTGAAAAAATGTTTGAATAATTAGGTTCCATAGGGTTTAATGCATTTCACTTTTTCAACCCGGGTTCAACCCAAAACTAATTGGGTATATCATTCATTTATATTCCCATAGGTCCCACAGACCGTCTGAACAACATACTAAAATTTCATTTTGATAAAGTCATTTTTACGACAGTTATCGTGCTAACGGAGAGACAGATAGACAGACACAATGAATGAACAGAGTCATAAACGCTTTTCAACTATATTGTAAAGTGTTAAAAACGACTGCTATACATCTAGCAGTTCTCAAGTAATATTCTCTCTACAATACTGGAACAAAAAAATTCCGATATTTATTAATTTTTCAGCAAAACCCAAAGGTATTAAATTATTCTCACTACATATTTCTCAATCCCTACGCGTATCCAAAATTTCAAGTTTCTACCTTTATTAGCCTGAGTTGATTGATTGGTTGGTTGTTTGATTGGTTGGTTTTCAAATGACGCAAAATCCAGCCAGCAGCCTGCTCTGTAAATTTGGCATTTTGTCAATCAGTCTCACTCTGCTGTAAGATACAGATACTAACAACATTGTCCCTAGAATTCGCACTATTTTTACAGAAAATTATGATATGACAATACTAAAATTCGAATAATTGAAGTTCTAATTATGCTAATTATTAAATCTTCTAGTTCTAATTTTTTGCTTAATATATCTAAAATTCTCGTAATATATAGAAAATTTTTGGAAACGCAATACTTTCTCTACACCATAAAATGAGAACTATTAGTATCCTGTTCAGACTATTACCAAAAAATTTTATGTCTGCTGCTAGATAAGACAAAATTTGTATTTAACTATAAAAATCTGCAAAATTGTGGCATATGAAAGATTTCTGACTTATAAGCAAGAAACTGCTCGACTGATCATCAATCACCAACCATGGATAATTTAGCAGATAATGTCACTCGCCAGCACGGTGCAAACGATGAGATGACAAGCATGCACAAAAACCAGTGGTCCACAAATCCATGGTTAATGATGGATGATCAGGTGAGCACATTCTTTCTTTTATGCGACTTCCTGTTATAAGGCAGAAGACTCTTCGCTGTATTCCAGAGCACTTAAAATTATATTAATAATACGCTTGACTAAACACACATACAAACGTTACTGGATTCAAAGTACAATTCTTCTACTAAAAAAATTCAATCTTACTTTAAAGAGTTTTATGCTCACTGATCATCTCACCGACTGTACCGTGATGACGAGCGGCAATGGCCGCGAAATCAGGGACCACAATTGCTGAAGGATAATCAGTTGAGTACTATCTTGCTTTTATGCAACGCCTCGTTATAGGGCAGAAGTTCTCTGTAAGCTTTCTTGCGGCCATGCAAGTATCTGCTATTGCACGCTGCCTGACATGCGCATAAGTGCGGAAACAATCCATGGATGCTGTTAGCTGATATGTGTGAGCTTTCTTGTGGCCATGCAGGTATCTGCTATTTCACGCTAAATGACGTGCGTATAAGCGCGAAAACAATCCATGGATGTGGCTATCTGATATGTCTAAGCAAGTTTTCGTGCAGCCATGCAGGTATCTGCTATTGCACGCTGACTGACATGCGCATCAGCGCGAAAGCAATCCATGGATGCTGCTATCTGATATGTGTAAGCTTTCGTGCAGCCATGCAGGTATCTGCTATTGCACGCTGCCTGACATGCGCATAAGTGCGAAAACAATCCATGGATGCTGTTAGCTGATATGTGTGAGCTTTCTTGTGGCCATGCAGGTATCTGCTATTTCACGCTAAATGACGTACGCATAAGCGCGAAAACAATCCATGGATGTGGCTATCTGATATGTCTAAGCAAGTTTTCGTGCAGCCATGCAGGTATCTGCTATTGCACGCTGACTGACATGCGCATCAGCGCGAAAGCAATCCATGGATGCTGCTATCTGATATGTGTAAGCTTTCGTGCAGCCATGCAGGTATCTGCTATTGCACGCTGCCTGACATGCGCATAAGTGCGAAAACAATCCATGGATGCTGTTAGCTGATATGTGTGAGCTTTCTTGTGGCCATGCAGGTATCTGCTATTTCACGCTAAATGACGTACGCATAAGCGCGAAAACAATCCATGGATGTGGCTATCTGATATGTCTAAGCAAGTTTTCGTGCAGCCATGCAGGTATCTGCTATTGCACGCTGACTGACATGCGCATCAGCGCGAAAGCAATCCATGGATGCTGCTATCTGATATGTTGAGACCCAGACCGTCCGACCTACCAGAAAGGTGTAAGGTAACTGTATGGACGGCCGGGCTATCTGTATGTGTAAGCTTTCGTGCAGCCATGCAGGTATCTGCTATTGCACGCTGCCTGACATGCGCATAAGTGCGAAAACAATCCATGGATGCTGTTAGCTGATATGTGTGAGCTTTCTTGTGGCCATGCAGGTATCTGCTATTGCACGCTGCCTGACATGCGCATAAGTGCGAAAACATTCCATGGATGCTGTTAGCTGATATGTGTGAGCTTTCTTGTGGCCATGCAGGTATCTGCTATTTCACGCTAAATGACGTGCGCATAAGCGCGAAAACAATCCATGGATGTGGCTATCTGATATGTGTAAGCAAGCTTTCGTGCAGCCATGCAGGTATCTGCTATTGCACGCTGACTGACATGCGCATCAGCGCGAAAGCAATCCATGGATGCTGCTATCTGATATGTGTAAGCTTTCGTGCAGCCATGCAGGTATCTGCTATTGCGTGCTAGCTGACATTCGCATAAGCGCGAAGGCAGTCCATGGATATACTGTTATCTGATATGTGTGAGCTTTCCTTCCAAAATTGATTTGCGGTCGGAAAATATCGGAAAAATATTTATATTTCAGGGAAAGACGTTTATTATTTAAACAAAGACGTGTGTTGTTTTCGTGTCTTATTTTTGTAACAAAATCAGGCAAAATGCGTCTGAAAATGACATTATACGCTTTCATTACTGTCAAAACTAATCACCACCCCGAAAATTGCAAATGGAGAAGAATTCTGTAATCATAATTTAAGTTTCCCCAGAATGGCATCATTCAATTTACTTTTTCTCTTCGCGCTATCTGCTTTGAAAATACGCTTAATAAATATTTATGAAAGAACACTAAGAATGCATTTACTAAATTTGAACTAAAACCCTTTTTCCCGGGATCACTTATCACGGGTAATTGCTTTCACGATTCCAAGAATGAAAATACTCTTCAAATGATAAATATAAATACAAAATGACAGATAATTCTTTTTTCATAACAAATGCTTACAAGGATGCTGCAGGAATTTTACAGCGATGTTTATCATGTTGAGCATTGATTAAAACAAATGAAGCATCAAAATGTAATTTAGTATGGAAAGTTAGGGAATTTTTATTAGTGGCAAAATTTTATATCATACTTTTTAAGAAAAACTTTGATGTGGAGCATCGATTTCTCAGTATCTAATACAGCTGGAGCTCAGATGATAACATAAGTAATCAGCATCAAATTCCGAAGAATAGGGGGATTCACTAAGAATTTCGAGCTTTGGTTGTTTTTCTATTTCCGGTTCAAAAAAATTTCTTAACATCTATTTCTTAAGATAGAGCTTAGATGATGACCGATATTAATACATCCGTAAATTGTGGAAAAAGTATGAGAAGCTGTTCACTAGATTTCAATTTAAGGGTTCTTCTATTTTTTCCCCCAACTTTCAGTTTAAAAAAAGTCGTTGAAACATCTATCTCTCAGCATTGACCATAGACTTTAAATGATGATTTATATGGATTCAGCATTGAATTCCAGAGGGTATAATTTGTTCACTGAGGATTTACATTTCCGTTGCCGGAGATGCCACTTCCGGTTTATCCAAAAGTTCGTATAACTGTACGAAATAAATATGAAAATAAAATAAAAATGCTGAATAGCTCCGTCAAACACGCTTTTTCCATTTCCGTTTACACGCCATTTTCCATCACATGAAGGCTCTGTGAAAGATCCTTGCTCATGTGTCCTAGGCAAAAGCAAAATTGAGGATAGTTAAGACATCACAATATTTAGCTGTGACGGGTTGAATTTTGTGAAATTGAAGCTGTTAGAAAGTGGACGGATTGAGGTGTATGAGTTTTCTGAAAAAGATCTAGACACGGATATTTGTCATCACAAATTCGTTCGACGACGCAACGAGAAGGAGAAAAGCGAGTCAGAAGTAATATTACGTTTTTTTATCTCTATGACATTTCCAATGGCAGCAAGCCTCGCTCTCATGGAATAGTTTCAGCCTGTCCCAAATGCTGCGGCTAATCAGCTGATTTACTTGTATTTATAGAAGGCTACAACTGCCGTATCTGTGTGTTCCAGATGTGTTCTATCGATGATAGGCCGGGGAGCTGAATGGCTATGAGAGGGTACTAAATCCTCAAAGACATTGCTGTGCAGTATGTTGTCGAGCGTTGTCTTGTTGGCAAATGGAACCTGGACGGCTTGACAGCATGGGCGGAACAATCGGCTGCAGAATATTATCGCCATACAAGCGAACCATCAGATTGGCTTGCAGCACAACCAGATGAGATCAGCTGTTCCACGAGATGGCTCCCCAGACTGTCACGCCACATGTGACGGCCATGTGCCACTCGACGATAAATGTGAAGTCGGAACACTAGCTAGTTATCCTCCACATATGTATACGATGGTCATCAACACAGAGAGAAGCGGGATTTGTCGTTAAAAACAACATCCTTCTAATCGAACACTGTCCAGACTGACCGAGCACGGCACCAATCCAGACGGCTCTGCCTAGGTTGAGGGGTTAGTGATAGGCGCCTTAATGGACATTAATACCTAACCCCACTTTCTACCAGTCAACTACAAGTAGTATCTCTTAATATATAATGCGTGGAGCTTGACAAATACCGTCGAATGGCTGCTAGCGACGCCATTGGTGTGGACGCTGCTCCTCTCCTGACTGCACACCCTCTCGAGTAGTCTGGGACGTCTGAGGACTTCCTGAGCCTCTGTGATGGTTGCATGTGCTTTACCTGATCCATTGTTTCCAACACAGAGCACATTGCTACGACCAAGATGGCGCTGTTAGACCAACCAGCTTCCCTTAGGCCTATGACGCGACTTTTCTCTAAATCCGACAATTTTTCCTAGCACCGTCGAATACGTCTCAAAGGCATCTTTGTATACAACTTCAAGTATTAAAGCAGAAAATCCAGTTCCGATTTCCGATTAGGGAGAACACCGGTTGTTTTAAATGTTGCACGATGCGTCTTTCTTATGCGCGTTGCATGAGTCCTATAACATTATTGGCGCTGACAGTTTGATCATTTGCATAACTCTTGAAACTACATTTGCATGCAGAGTTTAGAGTCTGTAGTTCAATTTTTCATGGATGCATATATTTTTTGCAATAGAGTGTATATGGATTACAAAGTTAAATAGTAAGGTAAAATGCATTTTAATACATAGGAATGTTCTTTATTGTTTGAGTTCTAATTTGCATTGCACTGATAATTTATTTCTGTAAAATTAACAGTTTAAGAAAATATTGATACAAATTTTTCTCCATAGAAATACATTTAATGTGGTAGGACATCCTACCCCAGTATCGCCTGAATTATCTCAAGCAATTTTGACGTTTTCCCAACATTAAGTTTCAACTCATTCCCTTTACCTCCATGATAAAGTTGAAATATAATGTCATAGTTGTTTGAGTGATCTCATAAGAAAACGAACAAGTGTAAAGATTGCCTCTCAGAAAGTTGACCATGGAGTTGATTTTTTTTAAAAATAAATAAACATATACAACGTTCCTTCAGACTTAACGCTAATGTTTTGAAAGGGATATTCATGCTAATGACAGACATTACATCAGACAAAAATATCTGTTTAGAAAATTAAAAGAATAACCGTTTTTCAGACATTGATCATTGACTTTTTACACAAATGTGAAAGTTTAAAAATCATGACTTTTTACACAAACGCGATCATTAGAAGTGGCATCCGTGGAGGTAAAGGTAAGGAATTAAAACCAATATCATTTGAGCCAATATCATTTGAGCCAATATCATTTGAAAATGCCATCATCATTTGAGACAATCATTAATGTGGCGCTAGGGTAAGGTAAGTAGTCCTGCATTGTATCTATTTCTATGACGAAAGGCCTTAAATATTTATTTAAACTGTCAATTTTGTAAAAATAAATTATTAGTACAATTTATAATTAGAAGTAAAACAATAAGGAATATTCTTACGTATTCAAAATTATTTTACATTTCAATTTATTTTTATCTCCCTATACTCTACTGAGAAAATGGTCTGATCATGGAGGTAAAGGAACTCTACTGAGAAAATGGTCTGGTGATGAAGGTATGCGTATTCTACTCAGAATATACCAATATAATTTCAGACAATAAAGCAGGTGGCGCTGCGATAAGATGAGTGCCCCTGCATTGCATGTAATTCTACGATGAAAGGCTTGAAATATTGATTTAAACTGTCATATTTGTAGAAATAAATTAGTAGCGCAATGAAAATTAGAACTGAAAGTAAGTGGGCAATAAGGAATATTAACCAATAAGGAATATTCCTACGCATTCAAAAGTATTTTACCTTTCAATTTATTTTTATCTCCCTATATTCTGAACTCTGTCCTACAACTGTGAAAAAATACTGCTTAATTATACTGATAATTAGGAAATCTTAATTCAAAAATAATCAAAAATACATATACTCAATACTGTTACTCTCTAGTGTGTAAAACGGAAACAAAGGGAGCATTACTAGCGACACTAGTGACACCTAGATATAATTCTCAAAGCGCTATGACATTTTCAAGTGTTTCTTTCATCTCTAGGAGTTTTATCTCCTTCTCTCTAACTCTATGGTGGCGTCATTAAGTAGAGGAAGAGTTTAAAAACCTGATCATGAAGTTATGTAAATTGTTGGTTATATCACATCTACAGACCATATAATTTTGATTTTGAGTGTTCATTCATATATTTCTACCATTAAATATTACGTGTCTTATATTTTTCATAAACTATTAGATGCCTACGTCCTATTGTTATATCTGTAACATATTGCTTGCATTGTGGTGAATGATGAAGGTGGTCACATGCCACGGAGTAGACAATTGTGATGTAAATTTTTATTTTCTCATTCTGCAGGGTGTCCCAAAAAGATTGAAACTCGCTTTAATTCTGTACCTGTTGGAGATAAGTGGGCAATGTAAATTACAAAAATGTTGAAAGTAGGGTAGGAAATAAGACTACGTTAATGAAATAGTCCTCACATTCACTTTCAAAAAGTTACACTTTTTAAATTTTTATACGACCTGCTTAGACAAATTTGGTCAATCAGAATTTTTTTTATTTTTGAAGCAACAAAATCATTAAAAAAACCCGCATATCTGTATCTTTAAAATCAACTGAATTATAAAAAAGGAAAAAAATGTGACTTATGCCACTTTTCTGTACCATATGAAGGCTGTTTCATCAGTGAGAATAGGGATCATAAACAAATTGCCGATGAAAATTGTTTAGATCAAAAATACGTTAATATGTGTCAAATTTTTTTATCACAAATGCATCTAAATAAAGATTACACACACACGAATCATATAAAGCAATGGTACTCACTACGAAGTTGGGTATCCTACGTATTATCCACCAGTTTTATCTTTTTTGTGATTTGTCACAAATTTACATTTCTAATTTGATATAGGTACCCCATTCACAATGTTCAGTTTTCAATTAAATATAACTAGCTCAATTTTAAAGATACAGTTTTACGGGTTTTTTAAATGATCTTGTTGCATTAAAAACAAAAACTTTCTGACGGACCAAATTTGTCTAAGGGAGTCGTATAAAAATTTAAAATGTGCAACTTTTTGAAAATGAATGGGAGGACTATTTCATTAACGTAGTCTTATTTCCTACCTTACTTTTAACATTTTTGCAATTTGCATTTCCCACTTACCTCCAACAGGTAAAGAATTAAAACGCGTTTCAATCTTTTTGGGACACCCTATATAGAATATAGTATAAAGAAAGTATTGCTTTCATGAAAATTTCTGATTTCAAGATTTTAGTGCCAATTTATGTTTATGAACACATAATAAATATTTTTGTAGTGATGTCCGCCAGTCTGTCTGTGGTGATCTTTTATGTACACTATCGCTGCCACAAATATTAATGGATTTTCTGTGAAACTTTATATCCGGCTTTGTTGTAAAAAATCTAGAATTAGATAAAAATTATTGAAATTCAAACAAATCTTCGAAATTTATTCGAAATTTCATATTTTCTTAACAGGGCAGCACAGAACAAAATTTAACATAATTATGCATAGAAGGGGTTATTTATTAATCAATGATCACAAAGCCACAGTTTTAATCATTGTAGTGAAATGTAGCCGCAATATAATTTTTGTGCTCGTGACGTCATTAGCCCCCCGAGAGGGGGGTAAATTATCAAACTCTGTATCAATCGAAATATTTTTTTCAAGCCTTTTAAAATGATGCAAAGGTAACACAATTTAATTCTAACTATTTGAAACAGCAATACAGATTTTTTTAAAAGATTTTTCTTGCAAAATTTGGAAAAACAAAAAAAAAAACTTCTCAAAATTGGATTCTGGTATGAAAATTTAAGTTGAGCCACATTCTAATTAATTTTAAACATTTTAACGGCTGTGCACAAATAATCCAGAGGTTTATTTGAAAAATTACCTAGAAACAAAATAGTTTTAATATGACCAATTAATGATCGTTACAGAAATAATCTTAGTTTAAAAACATAAAGGATATAAAAGCATTCAAACATTCAATTCTAAATATTCAATTAAGTTTAAATCAATAAAGTTCCACCATTCACTGATAGTACTAATCGTACTAAATTATTTCCGAAACTCTTTATTCGTTCGTGAGATATCGCATGCACAGACTCACAAACATTACCTCAAAAATGTTCTATTCGAGCTCAGTGATGCTTGAAACGTGCTCTTCCTTCGAAAACTCGAATTCGAATTTTCTACCCCGTCACAATGCATTTCCCATACATTATACTATGTATATAGGGAAAGTAATGCATTCATTTGAGTCTGTGAAAAAGGTCCACGTTGGAGTTTTAAATTAGGAAGCATTAAAATAACTTTTCTAATTACCTTTTTCATGCAGGATAAAAGAAAAATTCCCTGTTTCTCTTTTGTTCTTGAAAGCCTGCATTACCATTTTCTTCTCTCATTGTGGAAGGACTGGTGATGCCTTCTTTACTGTCCTGTAATGCATTATTTAAATGCAGTCCAGGATTGCAATGAGCGAAATGTTTTTCTTTTCAACTCTGTTCTCGGAGCCTGATGACGAGCTCCTATTGTTATCTTTTTTGTTTTGTTTTTTTGTTATTTTACTGTGACTCCCTTTCCAAAATCATCCCGAAGCTCCGCATCACGAAAGACTCATTAAAATGTCGATTTGGATGAAAAGTTCTCTCTATCATGACTGGGAACAAGAGCGGACTCCCGTTCTGTTTTATTTTTATTTAAAACTTTTTGTGCGCCCTGCTCTAACGACTTTCATATATTTCGTTTTAGTCTAGAAAATAAAAAATCTGATCTGGGCATCACATGTCTTTCCCTACAAAATGCAATGATATTACATTTTTCACAGTGAAATAAAAGTGCTCAATGTTTTGGCATTGAATTTAAATCACGTCATTTGAATTGAGTAATTTTGCCAATTTATGAGCATTATTACCTTTCATTTATTCCTTTTAATAACTTCTTCGACAGAGATTGGTGGTAGGGGAAGGAGGTTACGGATCCTATATATGCCGCCCCCACTGGGTTCCGGCCTAAATTGGGGGGCACTTCCCGGCCAACCAAGCAGATACCTAGCACCTTCGGGTAGGACGAACGATCTGAGTTGAAGAAGAAAAATAACTTTGAATAATCGATTAGTTGCATCATATTTCATATGGAAAGTCGACATATTATATGATATTTACTATTTTTTTATTTGATGTGCTTTTTTTAATAAATTTATTTAAGAAACGTACAATATCTCAAACACGATTCATGCTAACGTTATAAAAGTTTATTTCATTCGTTTTCTAATGACAATGATATGAAATGATTAATTTTTCACAGTATTGAAGGTTTAAATTTTAATGATGTTTTAAATTCGGTCGAAAATTGTGACGTCCTCCAGTTATTCGAATGGGTTTGACATCAATAAGGTTCAAGTACTAATTGCGTCGCTGTGTTGTCCTCTATGTTGCTACGGAGACTTCCAGATATATTGGGAGGCGAGAGGATTATTGCGGTGATATCCTTCGGTTCTCTATTGAATTCTTATCGTTTTTCGCATTGTTTGTTATTTTATCTACTTTCGCTCTTGTTCTTGTTTTTCATATTAGTATATTTGTACTTTTGTATTTCGCATTATTTGTTCTGTTGTCTACTGTTGTTTTTTCTCTTGCTTTTTATGTTAGTAATTTGTACTTTTGTATTTCGCATTATGTTGTCTACTGTCGTTTTGCTCTAGTTTTTTTATGTTAGTATTTTTGTACTTTTGCATTTCGCATTATTTGTTCTATTGTCTACTTTTGTTTTTGTTCTTATTTTTATGTTAGTATTTTTATGCTTTTGTATTTCGCATTATTTGTTCTGTTGTCTACTGTTGTTTTTGTTTATGTTTTTATGTTAGTAATTTTGCACTTTTGTATTTCACACTATTTGTTCTGTTGTCTACTGTTGTTTTTGTTTTTGATGTTAGTAATTTTGTACTTTTGTATTTCGCATTATTTTTTCTGTTGTCCACTGTTTTTGTTCTTGTTTTTTATGTTAGTCATTTTGTACTTTTGTATTTCGCATTATTTTTTCTGTTGTCTACTGTTGTTTTGTTCTTGTTTCTGTTGTTTTGTTCTTGTTTTTATGTTACTATTTTTGCACTTTTGTATTTCTGTTGTCTACTGTTGTTTTGTTCTTGTTTTTATGTTACTATTTTTGCACTTTTGTATTTTGCTCATGTGCCTCAGCCACTGGAAATAAAAAAAAAACCTATTCACTAATTGCAATAATAGTACTATTTTTTTACGAAACACTTTATCCGTTCATGAAATACACACGAACACACACATACACAGAGAGACATCAAACACATTCGATTTGAGTTCAGGGATTCTTAAAACATACTCTTCCGTCAAAAACATGATGTCAAATTTTCAACACCCTAATAATAATTTCCTTATGTACTACAATGTATGTAAGGAAATGAAACAGTGGATACGACAAACACGTGGCCTTTCTTTAAACCAACACATTTTGATTTTTCTGGGGAACAAAAAAATAAAATCTGTCTTCTCTATAAAATCTAAAAAGTTCTGCGTGATCTTGGGTTCATTTGCATTATAATCAATATCAGAAATAAAATGCATGTTCTAAGCATCATACGACTTTCCCTCACAAGTTCACTTTCATCCTTACTTTCTTCCATGCGTTATTAGATATTCGTACGATTCAAAATACAGCTAGGGATATTTCAATTAGCTTAAAAGTAATCTTTCATGGAATTGAAAAATATAATTTCGCAATTCCGCATTTCCCTACTCTGTATGGAGTTTCTGGATCTATTGTAGAAATAGTGCAATGATTACTGACTCACCAGCAGACAATACACACCAAGAACGGTCTACTCTTAGTCTTCGGACGAGTCGGTTGGCCTGGGCTTTCGACACCAAGAACGGCGGTGCGGCATGATCAATTCTTATAGGATCACTTTCAACAAAGAACGTGGCCTGCAAAACATTAATTTACAACATATTACTAGGACGTGTCCTATGAAATTGTGGGTGTAGTTTCAGGATATAAGAAAGAATGCAAATGTCTGGATAACTATCACTTTGATTTAAAAACATCAATAAGCGTACACAGGAACAATATGCATCGAATAGCTCGAAAACTATCTTACAAGATCACTAAATATCAATTAAATATTCAGCTAATTCACAAAATAGCAGATTCTATTATTCTAATATTCTAAATATTCAGCAGATTCACAAAATAGCAGATTTCCTTAATAATTTTATTTGCTATATATATATATATATATATATATATAGCAAATAAAATTATTAAGGAAAAAATGGGAATCAAAGCCAACGGGAAAGCATTAATGGCCGAGGGGGATTGTGACCCCTCGTTCCCTGTTATAGCATGCTATTACACCCAGGTAACACTCCCGGTACCAAATACTTTGCCGAAACTTGACTTCCGAAATGGCATCGAGCACAAGACACTGACCGTGGAAGTGAGTACAAAACTCAAGCATCGAAGAAAAATCCGAAGTACAAAGCCGAAGTAAAAAAACATAATGAAAAAGGCCAAGAGTCGTAGACAAAGGAGAGTGCAATCTATATATAGCATTATACTACCACTAGGGTGCGCTATCAGTTAGTTACGTGTAGGTGAATCTCACAGTTACCATTCCCAAAATCGATAACATCACAGTTGTGCAACTGCTTTACGTACTTGTGCAGCATTGCGCCATCTACGTTAAACCTTTTTCATACTTATGTATGCTTTCGTTTTCTTCATCTGATTACTTTTGTATTATATATATATATATATATATATATATATATATATATATATATATATATATATATATATATATATATATATATATATATATATATATATATGTATATATATAAGATTTAAAATGAAAAAAGAAAATATATAGGTGGAATGATTGTGTTTACAGGGTTGCAGAAAGGTCAAGGGGGATTGCGACCCCTATTTCCTGGTTAGAAGCTATCTTATATTTCAAGACTCTGATAGTGCGGCAATTTGCGCCTTTCTCTTTCTTGAATTTCATACTTTTTGGGATTGTATTTATATATATATATATATATATATATATATATATATATATATACACTTTCCATTGGAACTTCCAGAAGACGCTCATATCTCCCACAATATTCGTTATTTCGAGAAAACTCTAGTGCATTCGAAAAATCGTCTAAAGTCACCAAGTCGGCGCTAAATCGCCAAATCTGGCAATCCCGCTTCAAAATTCAAAATAAGACAACCCTACATTCCTGTAATAGATATGGCTACCTACACTCATAGTATGGTGTTTTCTCCTTAATAGAAGCATAGGCCCGCTATGTATTATTTGAATAGACTAAGCACAGTGAAACTTATTACATATGCATAACAATATAGCCGAATTAAAAATTAATCAGTTACATTTTGGAGGAATTATCACAGGACAATGAACATCGATAAAGAGCACGCAATTTTTGTTCAACCAGGTTCAGCAACCAACTCAGCCTGTTAAACATTTATCTTCACCGCATCACCACATATCCAAATTGTTAAAAGAAATGAGGTCAGGTTTTACAGGATCTATAGTCGAACAAATTAGATTAATAAACGGGATGTAGCACGATTAAATTTTATCCGATTACTTTCTGCAGCGAATTCAACCTATAAAACATTAATTTACACCATATACTCAAATATCCAAAAAATCGCTTTCGAGAAGTTATGGTCGGACAATGCGCACACCCAATAAAAGCGACGCTGCACACGCAATAATTATTCAACCACGTTCATTTACGAACTCGGCCTGTAAAACATTAAATTATTAGGGGAGAGCGTCTTTTGAACATTGGATTACGTTTAAAATTAATAGGGTTACAGTATTTACTAATTGTACTAAATTACATTTGAAATACTCCATGTTCGTGAGATATCACATTCACAGATTTATTAACCCACACACACATGCCACTAACATACAAACGCAGGCACCACCTCTAAACGCTTGATTCAAGTTCAGGGATGCTTGAAACTTGCTTTTCTGTCAAAAATTCGAATTCGAATTTTCGACCCCGTCACAATATTATGAGTGTAGGGAAAGTAACAAACATATTTCATGTAGATCGTTATATTATTTTGAGAAACATCACACTCTCTCGGAGAAAGTGAATTTTCTAATACCTCGAGAATGACTTAGAAATTATCCTAAGTGACAATATAAATTCATTTAGAATGATTAAAACGCTTATAAAGGATTCATGCATTTGAAAATGCTGAGCCAATTTAATTTTAACTTTGTCAGACTAATGTGTAAAGAAAGTGCTGTACCCCTAGAGCTAAGCGAAAGGGGTACAATACTTTGTCTACTCTATACTTTATATATATATATATACATATACTATAATATATGCAAGACATTTGAGGTATTCGTAACAATACTTTTTCATATGCCCATAAAAAGTCTTAATTAGTATTTGAAAGCGAATCCCTTGATTCTATAACCCATACTCTATACTTGCTACAAATCTAACTTGGCAGTAGAGAAGGATAGGAAAACTCTGAAACCCTCTGCTAGATTGTATAATCTATGTATTAAACATGATATACAATTAGCAAACATTTTATCACATTTTACCAATGGCTTGTGGTCAAAGCAACTGATTCTTATCATTAATTAACTGAAGTGGGGTTCAATTTGCCTTTTTCATACCAGAATCCATTTTTAAACAGGTTGTGCTTTTTATTTATTTATTTATTTTATTATTAACCTTTTTTTTTTCTTTTCAAGTTTCACGAGAAAAATTTTGAAAAATCTGTATTGTTGTTCAAAATGATAACTATAGCATGTTACTCATCATTTTAAGGGGCTTGATAAAAACATTTCAATTGATACCAAGTTTAATAATGTACTACAAAAATTGTATCGCGGCTATTTTTCACTACAATTATTGAAACTGTTAAGTGTCGTTATCATTGAGCAATAAATAACTCTTTTTATGCATAATTATGTCAATTTTTGCCCTATCCTGCTATGCTAATAAAATATAAAATTTCGATGTTTTCGCTGGAGTTTTAAAAAAAAAAAATTCTATATAGTTCTATATTTTTCGTTAACAAAGCCAGATATACAGTTTAGTGAAAAACCACTAATATTTTGGGCAGCTATTGTGTACACAAGAAATCGACCACAGACAGACGGGCATCACTCCAAAAATAGTCAAAACGTGTTCAAGATGTCCTAAAACATATTAACATAAAAATCTCTAAATCGAAAATATGCGTGAAAACAATACTTTATCTTTACTATATTCTATAGTATGAGAAAGCAAAAATTCAAAATTATTTTCATAGTTTTTCATATGCCAATAAAACAAGTAAAAGCAAAATACGTAGTTTTTTAAAGTACACCCCCATTTTGTTATTTGTATGTAATTAAATGTATGAAAAATGCATGCAACTTAAAAATGTATAAAAAATACCGACATACCAAATTTGGATTTTCTAGCTGCTCGGTCTCGAATTATTCCGAAAATCGATTACATTCTTAATACAGCCTTGATCAAAAGTATTAGGCACCTTAATTTTTCTACTTTAACTGCGAGTGTGTTACTTGAAATCACATTGTTTGTTTGTGACCGCATACGTAGTAGGACGTTGAAATGAAATTGCAAACGTCATTTCAATTGACAACCAATAAAACATTTCCGAGACGATAACTGAAAATTCCATGTTTTTGTGGAAGCAGTCGGTTGCATTAGCCGTTCTGGTTTGTACACGTGCACGGGATTGTTGCTTATCTCATCTAAATTGAAGTCTTGTCTGTATAAAATGCCGAAAACTAAGGTGCTCAGCAATGAACAACGGTTAAAAATTCAATTTTTATACGAGCAAGGCAATAGCCAATGTGAAATTGCCAGAAAACTGAAATGTTCAAGATGCGCGGAGCAATACACCACCAAACGTCTTAAGAATACTGGTAGTCATTTAAATCGTCGAAGAAGTGGCAGAAAAACGATCACTACACCCAGGGATAACCGACTTCTGAAACGATTTGAATTGAAAAGTCGTAGAAATTCTTCATTTCAATTAGCTGTTGAATTGTCAGAGGCAACAAGAAAAATAATCTCTACTCCAACCACCAGAAGACGACTTGGAGAAGCTGGATTGAAAGGCTGCAAGGCCAGGAAGAAGCCATGGATTTCCGAAATAAACAAAAAGAGACGGTTGGAATGGGCTCTTAAACATCGTCATTTTACTGAAGAAGATTGGGCGAAAGTTCTATGGTCTGATGAATCAAACGTTCAGGTATGTTTCATTTCACTTGCTTTTATTCTAAACTATAGTGAAATTGTCAATATGTAGCAACTTTTTTTGTAAAGCTCTTTAGGATGTTAGTAAAATGATTTCAATACTATAGGTAGTTGGAACACCTGGTGCGTCTTATATGAGGAGACGTATAGGTGGGGAATATAAAAGAGAGTGTATAGTGCTCACTGTGAAATATGGTGGTGGCACCATAATGATTTTAGGATGCATGGCAGCCGACGGTGTGATCGAAATGTACATCTATGAGGGACGAATGATGTCTTTGACGTACATAAATATACTAGAAACAACACTGCAAGCATCTTTTTCACGAATTTTCGGCGATACAAACACGGATGAGATCAGACTCCAACAAGACAATGCCACTTGCCACACATCTGCTGTGACTATGAAGTGGTTCAGTGAAAATAGTGTGCATTTTTTGCATTCTCAACCACAGTCTACAGACCTTAACCCCATTGAACAGTTGTGAGCTTTTCTCAAACGCAAGATCAGGAAGTATTCCATTACTTCAAAAACAACTTTAAAATTCATATTGCAGGAAGAATGGAAGAAGATACCAAAAGAGGAATGCAGTAGGTTAGTACGCTCTATGCCTAAAAGAATTAATGCCGTCATAAAGGCACTAATGTATATAAATTTCTGTGAACTATGTTAATAAATATGTTACAAAATTTGCAGACTGCCAACCCCATACCACTTGTAGGTCCAACCAAATATTGATAAGTTTCAATAAAAAATGATTATTTTGAAACTCTGCATTTTTAATTTATTCCCCCCCCCCCAACACATTAGTAGTTTAACATAAATGGACATCAGTAGGATGCCTAATACTTTTGATCACAGCTGCACATACATACAAAATTATGAGTCACATACATAAGGCAAGCCAATCGTTAAGCAAGTTGTATGGGGTTGGTTGTCTGCAAATTTTGTAACATATTTATTAACATAATTCACTGAAATTTATATACATTAGTGATCTTATAGGGTTATTAATTTAACATAATAATTTCATTCAAGACATTTATGCTTAATTGGCAGTAAATCAAATAACAGTAAGCTACACTAAATTAATAAGTACATAAGTACTCGTATTTACACCATAGCGATGATAGAACATTGGATAAACCTACCCCATTTTCCCTCCATCGGAAACACTTTGAGTCGCAGCTTGCGCATAGTAGAATGTCCACCTTTGAAAGCAGTTAACTTTGTTTTCATACAAATATAATTTCGCTACTTAAATTGCCGAGCTGCAAAGAGTTAGGTTTGAGATCCTTCCTTTGAGTGCTTTTTCCCAAACTTATTTAGCTCTTAGAAAAACTTTGTTGTAGGTAGCGTCTTTAATCTCTTGTTCTTATTTGTTTCCCTGTTACTTCTTCTTCGGTCCAGACCGGCCGACCTACCCGAAGATGTAAGGTATGTGCTTGGACGGCCGGGAGATGCCGCTCAATTTATACCGGAACACAGTTGGGAAGGCAACCACAGGGACTGAACCCTACTTCCCCTACCACCAACCTCTTAAAAGGACTTCAGATCCACATATTTAACGTGCCCGTGCTTCGCGTGAACACGGGGACAATTTGGGCAGAGCGCGGAGTAGAACTTGGGTAGTCTGAGTGCAATACTCGAGCCTAACCACTGAGCTGTCCCCCACCCACTTGATTATCTTGTTTATTTTTTTCTTATCTGTTATTCTCTTAGTCCTTGTAATATACATGACAGTAGGGGGTGACGGGAATTGCACTTAGCCTGGAATCGAACTCAGGTCGTCTCTGTTCAAACTATCCCCGTGTTTACGAGGAGTATGAGCACCTTAAATATGTGTGTCCGTAAGTGCTTCCGAGAGCTAAGTGGTAAGGAAGGAGAGTACGGTCCCTGTGAATGCCGTCCCCACCCCTGGGTCCCAGTCAAAATTGAGTGGCACTTCCTGACCGTCCAAACAGACGCCTTACACTTTCGGGTAGTTTCGGACGGTCTGGGTCGAAGCAGGAAAAGACTGTAGCGGGTATATCAAATGTGCTCCGTGATTGGAAATCGCTTTTGTCCGCCGCTGGCAGATGCTAAAAATAGTTAATTCTAGAGTTCCCCAAACGTGTAAATTCCTCGAAAAATCTCCCAATTTTTGACTCTTTCATTACCTTCCCTATACATTAATTCATTGTAGGGAAAGTGAAAATTTAGCGTAACACATATAGAAAAATCGCTCTTTTGAAATTATGCGACGAAAGCTCGAAGAAAAACAGAACAATCAAGAAAGACCTGATTAGAAAGGAAGATATGTGCAAAAACTATTCTAATACAATGTCGTGTAACTGTCACTCGAACAATATTTTTAAGATAACTGAAAATGTAGTTCCATTTTTGTAGAAGGCGTAAATACTTTTCCCAATGGGGGAAAAAAAACATGCATCTCATATTTTATTACTTTTCTCGCCAATGATACATCGTCTGACAAATGAGACTTTAATTACGAAGCTGCCTATCAACTCCACTTTGCAAAATTGTCTTAATAGAAAAAATACTTTTGTTTGACAAGCACATAAATGAATATGTCTCAATATTTATTTTTCTATCTTTGAAATGAATAAAATATTCATAAAATATGGATGATAAAAGATATCGTAACTTTTGTCACAATTGTATTATATTTTCTCTGAAACTCATTTACGTGTGTTGCATTCTTTAAACTAAAGTGAAATAATGTCACTCTAAAATTATTTTTTCGCTGTTTCCTAAAATATATAAAAAAATCGCTCTAACTGCTGTTTTTATCTAAAAATTAAATTATTTTGTTAGTGATAGCATAAATAGTTGACTAAAAGTGCAACTTTGTCACACAAAAAAATTTAATGTGAGTAGGACATGAATTTCACATGAACTCAAATTTATTTTCTCTTTATATCTTTAACCAGAAGGTATGCCCTCATATAACAGAATCCAAAATATACAAAATATTACCTCACATTTGGCGTCATATTTAACAATTTGGCGTATTTTTTATCAATTTGGTGTCATTTTTATCAATTTGGCGTCATTTTTATTGATTTGGCGTCATTTTTATCAATTTAGCGATATTTGCGGCATCCCACCAAATACTTTGCAAAATTTTTGCCAAACGTCAAGGACGGACGAACAGAGAAATGGCTTTTTCTTATAGCAGATTCTTATATTCTTTTCAAGATATTCAATTTTCATCGATTTGGTAGCATTTTCGTTCATTTTTGTTCCTTTTCGAAACATTTTTAAAAACTCGCCAAAATTGTGGCCAAGTGAGACAGTTGGACGGACAGATAAACGCTTCAGAAAAATCATTACAATACTATCACATTTTGAAACACAAATAATTTCATTAATTTTACGTCATATTTATCAATTTGGCGACATTCTTATCAATTTGGCAATATTTTTATCAATTTGGAGACATTTTTATCAATTTGTCGACATTTGATAAATTTATCGACATTTTAAAAAGTCGCCAAAATTTGTTGTCATGTTTGATGGTTGGACTTGACAAATGCTTTGGAAATATCATTACAATACTATTCGTTTTCAAAACGCAATAATTTGGAGTCATTCTTATAGATTTGGCGACATTTTTATCAATTTCGCAACATTTAAAAAAAGTCGACAAGTTGGCGATATTTTCCCAAATTCGTCGCCAAAAGTTTCGCCAAGCGTTACCGAGAGATAGATAGACAGATAAATCAAGGAGTTTATATTATAAATAATTCATTAAATTGAGTTTAGTTGCACAAGATAACACCGAATTTGCACTTTTAATTATTATTTTTTATTTAGTAACTGGACATTTTCTCAAACGGGGCGTAACAAAAAAGAGAAAAACTCAAATATCCCGAAGATGGTTAGTCTAAGAGTAATGAGTTTGGTATTCTTTTCCCCATCAAAAATTACTTATAAAACAAACATTTAATGGATACATTTCAGCATACGCAGTCTTTTATTTTAGATTTTTGAGGGCCATTTCGTAAAAAAAGGCAGGTTCTTCACCAGGGTATCCCATCAGGGTGTCCCGCAAGTGACTTATCTACCAAATTTTGTGAAATGTAGTCGATTAGCGTTTTAGCTAGAGAGGATACTGAGATTTTTACAGGCCATTTAGCAAGAAAAAGCGGGTTCATTTATCCCAAATCCAATCAAAATATGATTAGCACCAGAGTCACACACAAGCAATGTACCTATAAAATTTTATGAAATTCGGTCCATTAGTTTTTGAGTTAGAGTGGATACATTCACTGCACAAACAGACACACACACACGCACATACCCAAAACGTGTATATCCGTCGAAAACTCGAGTTGCGATTTCCGACACGATTCCAATACTTTCCCTGTACCATATATTGCAGGGAAAGTAAAACAGAACAGTCAAAGAAGGAAAATGTCTGTCGATAATAATTTTTGTAAATAGCAAGGAGCAGAAATTTCCCTACCTTCGCTCACTGCTCTTTATCACTTATACTAACGAAGAAAAGCTTTTGTTTCCCTTTAAAACCTGTTGATACTTATCATTAGTTGCTTATGTAGTTAGTAGTAATTATGTAGTTATTTTATGTTCAGTCTATTTACTAAATGTCTAATGTGGGCAACTCATGACTTTGAAATGAGATTTGTAGTTTTAGTGAACTTCATTGGATATGGATATTTTAGTAGCGAACTTACCACTCTTTAAAGTAAGGAAAACTTGAACAACGCACAAAAGTTATTTTATGCTCAGTCTATTTTCTAAATGTCTAATGTGGGCAGCTCATGACTTTGAAATGAGATTTGTAATTTTAGTGAACTTCATTGGATATGAAAATTTTGATGGCGAACGTACCACTCTTTAAAGTAAGGAAAACTTGAGAAACGCACAAATAACACAATAATATTTAATTGCTGCATTGTTGTGTTATTTGTGCTTTTAACTAATAATAATTAAACTAATACTATACGCAGATGACATAGGAAGAAGACATGGACTTCTTATCAGTCGAATAATTTCGAGATTTTTTGTTGCTGCAGTGCTTTTTGCAGCTTCAGTGCTTTTTGCTGCATTAGTGTTTTCTACTGTTTTAGTGCTTTTTGCTGCTTTAGTGCTTTTTGCTGCATTTTCATTTTTTTTTTCTATCTGCATGAGAATGACATTAATATATTTTTTATTTTAACTGCAATACGTACTATTCACCGGCGGTCAGAATTAAAACACCCCTACTCTGAGCTCTCTATACATCGAACTACTCAGTGTAAAGGCTCCAAAATTGTTGAACATACTATTCAAGACATGGGGAAAGGGATTAAATGAAAAGAAATTAGTTCCAGAAACACCGAAAAAAATCAGTTTTCTGTTGTACAAAACCGCTGTACAACAGAAAATATGCTGAAAAGACACAAAATAATCACAAAAAACCAAGCACATGCGAAATGGAATTTTTCCTTTTTAATTTCTTTTGCTGATATGACAAAAAGAAGATAAAAAAGTGAAGAAACTTAAACTGTCATTGTAACTGCAATTTCGCACTGTAAGCAGAAAAATTTGCATAAACCCTTGGTTTGCAGCTACTATGTTCTGGTCAAAAAAGGGGATAAAACTGGGAAATTTTCATTCTTATCAGCGATGGCTGTCACACTGCCAGAACGCGCTTTGCTTGTGAAGCTGTTTTATGAAAACAAAGGACATGCTGCAGCTGCACTTCGAGAGTTTCGTCGACTTAAGAATTTGCGCAAAGGACCATTACTTCCACAAGCTCTCAGGAGAATGATCGCTCGATTCGAGAAAACTGGACATCTTGGAGTTCAGTGTTCGGGTCGAGGACGCAAATCGACTCGTTCAGATGTCGTTGACGATGTTGCCACCACTATTGCTGAACAATCCATGGATAACGTTATACGCAGCATTCCCTGCATCGATAAGGTCCTTGTGATATGAATGTTTTGTACGTTCGAATAAAATGTGTTACAAATGTGTATTTTGTGTCTTTTCAGCATATTTTCTGTTGTACAGCACCACCTATCGGTGTTTCTGGAACTAATTTTTTTTTCACGTAATCCCTTTCCCCATGTCTTGAATAGTATGTTCAACAATTTTGGAACCTTTACACCGAGTAGTTCGATCTATAGAGAGCTCAGATTAGGGGTGTTTTAATTCTGACCACCCGGTATATATAAAATTGATCGTAAATCCGTTTCTTAGATTATGATGATTTACGCCTTTGACCATCAGAGTACAAATTAATATTTTTTTTCAATAATGTATATATGTTTTGCTGTATGTATGTCAAATGTTCGTCTTTCGGTATTATATATTCTGATTAAATTAACAAATCGAATGAAATGTGATAATATTTTTTGAAGTGACTGAACGTAAGAGGCGTATACAGGGTGTCCCAAAAGAATTGAAACGCGCTTTAATTCTTTACCTGTTGGAGATAAGTGCGCAATGAAAATTGCAAAAATTTTGAAAGTAAGGTAGGAAATAAGATTACGTTAATTAAATAGTCCTCAAATTCAATTTCAAAAAGTTACACTTTTTAAATTTTTATACGACCCCCTTAGACAAATTGGGTCAATCAGAAAATTTTTATTTTTAATGCAACAAGATCACTAAAAAAAACGCATATCTGCATCTTTAAATTTGAGCGAGTTATATTTAATTGAAAACTGAACATTGTGAATGGGGACCCTATATCACATTAGAAATGTAAGTTTGTGACATATCGCAAAAAAGATCAATGTATGCTTATTACTTTCCTTATATACATAATGCATATAAGGAATACATGATGTATATAAGGAAAGTATTGTGACAAGGTCAAAAATTCGAATTCGAGTTTTCGACGGGAGACCACGTTTCAAGCATCCCTGATCACGAATCAAACATTTTTGAAGTGATGTCTGTGTGTGTGGTGGAAGTATGTGTGTGTGTCAGTGAGTCTGTGGAGACGATATCTCACGAACGAATGGAGCTATTCCAATGAAATTTAGAACAAAAATCACAATCCGTGAATACTGGAAGCCTATTGGTTTTAAATTTCAATCGTATATTCAGAACCCCCCTAAATTTTCGAATGAAATCTTGAAAAAATCATCAAAAAATCAAAACCTTTAATAAAGTTACGCAAATAGACATTTCTTATGTAATTTTTCCTTAGAAAGCGATTGACAAACTTTTGAACGCTAGCACAAACCGTTCTCGAGATATCGCACATTTTTTAAATAAATTTATCAAAAACTCCCATAAATTAAAAGAAATATATTAACTGTTGAGAAACAAGTTCACTTTTCATATGTACTATATCATGCGATAAATTGGCTGACATTCTCGTGGATCTAGCTCGTTCCATTCATAAGAAAAGATACTTTGATGAGTAATACTTTTGTATTCGAACACCAATAGTCATTTATCTACTATAAGAATAACTTATTTCTCCCTTTATAACGCTTGGCGAAATTTTGGTGACGAATTTGGCGGAACGTCGCCAACTTGGCGACTTTTTGAAATGTTGCCAACTTAACGAAAATCTCGCCAAATGGATAAAAATGACGCTAAATCAATGAAAATGACGACTCATTGACGAAAATTCAATATCTTGGGAAAGAATATTTTTGTAGTAGATATTTATAATCTTTTTTTTACTGTAAAAGTAGTAAATTCATTGCATTATATAAAGAAAGTCATGTGCGGCCCACATCAGATTTTTTTTATTTTTTGCAAATTTTGCAAGAAAATTATTTGAAAAATCTGCATCGTTGGTCCGAATGATCACAGTTATAATGTGTTAGCTTTCACTGTAAAGGGCTTGAAAAATATTTCAATTGATATACTTGTAAATGTACCCCCCAGGGGATAACCCCCCCCCCCCCACACACACACACACACACACACATACACACCACCACCGTGGTGGGCTAATGACGTGACGAACAAAAAAATTGTATCGGGACTATTTTTCACAACAATGTTTGAAGCTGTTAAGTCTCATGTGATCATTGAGTCCCAAATAATCCCTTTTATGCATGGCTATGTCAAATTTTGTCCTATGCTGTCACGTTAAAAAAATATACAATCCCGAATGAACTTCGAAGTTTTCGCTCGAATTTAAAATAATTCTATTTAGGTCTAGATTTGTCGATAACAAAGCAGGATAAAATTTCGTGAAATTTCATTAATCCTTGCTGCAGCTACGGTGTACACAAGAAATCATCCAAAGACATACAGACAAACGGGCATCACTCCAAAAATAGCCGAAACGTATTCAGCAGGTTCTAAAACATATATTCATAATACACTCTATAACAAAAAAATCGACGCACCAAGGAGTTGTTATATTGTAATGAAATTTCGTATGCAAAGACATTTTGAGCGAACATGCAAATGAATAAAATTTGTTGTCCAATGAATAAATAGTGGGAGCTCCAGAGCATTGGAAGTGCGCATTCAGCAGGTGTATATCTGGGCAGATGGGTATGATCTGGGGTGCCATCTCCTTTGATAGCCGGACTCCTTTGGTAGTCGTTTCTGGCACATGGACAGCACAGCGGTATGTAGACAACATTCTACGACCGGTTGTGCTACCGTTCTTTTTGCGACACCCCGGACTTACATTTCAACAATATAATGCCCGGCCGCACACGGCACGTGTTGCTATGAATTGTCTCCAAGCTTGCCCAACACTTCCTTGGCCAGCTAGGTCTCCTGATTTCTCTCCCATAGAGCATCATTCCGGAATGTTGACGATTTAGCCCGACAGTTAGAGACAATTTGACAAGACCTTCCACAGGACACCATCCGTTAACTTTATCAGTTTATACCACACCGGGTGACATCTTACATCCAAGCCAGAGGTGGACCAACGCTTTATTGACTTCCTCCCTTTGTATACGGTCAAACTCTAAATCATTAAATTGTCCTGAAATTTTAATAGTTTCTTTTTCTATGTATGTTCTTCACATCCACCAATTTTTATCACAATTGGACAAATTCTTCTTGGTGCGTCGACTTTTTTGTTATAAAGCGTATATACACCAAAATCTCATATTCGAAAATTATCGTGAAAACAATATTTCTGTACTATATTACATAATATGAGAAAGTAAAAATAACTTTTGTTCATCACTTTTTTTACACATTTCTGAACAGATAAGAAAGAAAAAGAACCATCACCCTAAGATGAAATCCAATCTCATTCGGCAAGTACGTATAATCAACTTATTAGAAACGATAACATCTCCCTTTTATACACCCTTTGACAACTCAAACAAATAGGTGAGGGTGGGGGCCAGGCGGCGCCCCTGTAAGAAGAGAGATGACATTAATTGAGAAGGTAAACTTAAGGTGATGGAGGAGGGGGGGTGACATTTAACTTTGTAATAAGGACACAAAGTTTATAACATTTCTTTTGAGAAAAATTATTTATTGAGACATTTAATGCATTGTGTAGTTGCAGAGTTTTGTTTTAAAATACTAACCGCGAGCTTCCATTTGAAGTTTGGTGAAATAATAGGTTAACAAGAGAATAGTTCTAAATATCAATCGCCGATCGTAAAATGTTTCTATATAGTCTAACTTTGTTCACGCAAACATGAAAGGGGATCGAAAAACTGTTCCTGTTGAAAGTAGTTTGCGCAATCATAACAAAAAAAATCTGATGTGGGCAACACATGGCTTTTCTTATATAATGTAATGAATTTACTACTTTTACAGTAAAAAAAATCTGATGTGGGCAACACATGACTTTCCTTATATAATGTAATGAATTTACTACTTTTACAGTAAAAAAATAGGTTTTTCTTATAGTAGATACTAATATTCTTTCCAAGATATTGAATTTTCGACAATTAGTCGTCATTTTTAGCGATTTAGCGTCATATTTATCCATTTGGCGAGATTTTCGTTAATTTGGCAACATTTCAAAAAAGTCGCCAAGTTGGCGACATTCCGCCAAATTCGTCGCCAAAATCTCCCCAAGCGTTATGCACTAAGAAATAAGTTATTCTTACAGCAGATAAATGACTATTGGCGTTCAAATACAAAAGTATTATTCAAAGTATCTTTTTTCATGAATGGAACGAACTAGATCCACGAGAATGATGTCACCCAATTTATCGCATGGTATTACATATGAAAAGTGAACATGTTCCTCAATAGGAAATATTTTTTTTTATTTTATATGACTTTTTGATAATTTTTTTGAAAAATGTACAATATCTCCAGAACGGTTCATGTTAGCGCTCTAAAATTTATGTCAATCGTTTTCTAATAAAAAATTACATAAGAAATGTCTATTTGCGTAACTTTATTAGTGGTTTTGATTTTTTAACGATTTTTTCAAAATTTCATTCGAAAATTTAGGGGGGGTTCTGAACATTCGATTGCGTATAAAAACAATAGGCTTCCAGTGTTTACGGATTGTGATTTTTGTACCAAATTTGATTCGAATCGGTCCATTCGTTCGTCAGTTATCGTCTCCACAGACTCACTGACACGCACACACACACACACACACACACAGACATCACTTCAAAAATGTTTGATTCGTGATCAGGGATGCTTGAAACATGCTCTCCCGTCGAAAACTCGATTTCGAATTTTCGACCCCGTCACAATAGTTTCCTTATACATTATGTATATAAGAAAAGTAATAGGTTTTTCTTATAGTAGATACTAATATTCTTTCCAGGATATTGAATTTTCGACAATTAGTCGTCATTTTCATTGATATAGTGTCATGTTTATCCATTTGGCGAGATTTTCGTTAATTTGGCAACATTTCAAAAAGTCGCCAAGTTGGCGACATTCTGCCAAATTCGTCGCAAAAATCTCGTCAAGCGTTATGGACGAAGAAATAAGTTATTCTTACAGCTGATAAATGACTACTGGCGTTCAAATTCAAAAGTATTACTTTATCTTTTTTCATGAATAGAACGAACTAGATCCACGATAATGATGTCACCCAAATTATCGCATGGTATAACATATGAAAAGTGAACATGTTGCTCTATAGGATATATATATTTTTTAATTTTATATGACTTTTTGATAATTTTTTTTAAATGTACAATATCTCGAGAACGGTTCATGTTAGCGTTTTAAAATTTATGTCAATCGTTTTCTAATGAAAAATTACATAAGAAATATCTATTTACGTAACTTTATTAGCGGTGTTGATTTTTTGACGATTTTTTCAAAATTTCATTCGAAAATTTAGGGGAGTTCTGAACATTCGATTGCGTATTAAAAACATAAGCTTCCAGTGTTTACAGATTGTGATTTTTGTACCAAATTTTGTTCGAATCGGTCCATTCGTTCGTCAGTTATCGTCTCCACAGACTCAATGACACACACACACACTTTCACACACAGACATCACTTCAAAAATGTTTGATTCGTGATCAGGGATGCTTGAAACGTACTCTCCCGTCGAAAACTCGAATTCGAATTTTCGACCCCGTCACAACACTTTCCTTATACATTATGTATATAAGGAAAGTAATAATTACAATTTATTTAAAATTACTTAGTGGTAAAACAAAACTTCATGGTATTGAAATTCGACTGTATGATATAGAGTTCAGTTAGAATCAAATGCAGCGGCCATCCATCTCTAACAGAAATTTTAATGCCAATATATGTGTTAAGACTTCTTGAACACGTTTTGACTATTTGTAGAGTGATATCCGTCTATCTGCAGTCGATTTCTTGTCTACCACAAATATTAATGGATTTTCACAAAACTTTATATCCCGATTTGTTAAAGAAAAATTTAGAACAAAATTTTTTTTTTAATTTTGTACAAAATCTTCGAAATGTATCCAAAATTTTATTTTTTAGATGGCAGCATAGAACAACATTTGACATAATTATGCATAACAGCGGTTATTTATCACTCACTGATCACAAATTTCAATTATTGCAGTGAAAAATAGCCCGCGATACAATCTGTGTTCCTGACGTTGTTGCGGCAGAAGGTATGTCGCAGAAATGATAGGGCCACCTAGTTTTCCGTCGGAAATTTGCATTGCTTTATACACTTAAGAACTTTATCTTGTATTTTTTTATGATACCAACAAATATCGTTTTTTACTTTCCTTATATACATAATGTATAAGAAAAGTATTGTGACGGGTCGAAAATTCGAATTCGAGTTTTCGACAGGAGAGTACGTTACAAGCATCCCTAATCACGAATCAAACATTTTTGAAGTGATGTCTGTGTATGTGTGTGTGTGTGAAAGTATGTGTGTGTGTGTGTGTCAGTGGAGACGATAACTGACGAACAAATGGACCGATTCGAACCAAATTCGGTACAAAAATCACAATCCGTAAACACTGGAAGCCTATTGTTTTTATACGCAATCGAATGTTCAGAATCCCCCTAAATTTTCGAATGAAATTTTGAAAAAATCGTCAAAAAATCAAAACCAATATTAAAGTTACGCCAATAGACATTTCTTATGTAATTTTTCATTAGAAAACGATTGACATAAATTTTAGAATGCTAACATGAACCGTTCACGAGATATTGCACATTTTTCAAAAGAATTATCAAAAAGTCATATAAAATAGAAAAAAAAATTTCCTATTGAGAAACATGTTCACTTTTCCTATATAATATCATGCGATAAATTGGGTGACATCATTCTCGTGGAACTAGCTCGTTCCATTCATGAAAAAAGATACTTTGAGTAATACTTTTGCATTTGAACGCCAATTTATCTACTGTAGGAACAACTTATTTCTTCGTCCATAACGCTTGGCAAGATTTTGGCGACGAAATTGGCGGAATGTCGCCAACTTGGCGACTTTTTGAAATGTTGCCAAATTAACGAAAATCTCGCCAAATGGGTAAAAATGACGCTAAATCAATGAAAATGACGACTAATTGTCGAAAATTCAATATCTTGGAAAGGATATTAGTATCTAATAGGAGAAAAACCTATTTATTTTACTCTAAAAGTAGTAAATTCATTTCATTATATAAGGAAAGTCATGTGTTGCCCACATCAGATTTTTCTGAATTGCGATCGATATCTTGATTGTGACTGGATCGTAAGCTGTAACTATCTTGTTCATAGGCTGGGTCAATCATTTGTTTGCAATATTTCTGAAAGTTGCTCTACAGTTTTTGTCAGATTTGCAACTTGAGATTCTAGGCGGGACAAATGCCTACTTTCTGCTACTTCCGATACTAAAAGTGATGTTGAAACTTCAGATTTTATCCGCTATTCTGAGCTTATTGACAGAATTTGTTGTACATGTAATAGTTGAAAAAACGATGTGCGAAGTGTGTTCTTGTTCCGGCAAGATCTTGCATTTCATAAAAGTAAATGACTCGGATTTCTATCCACTAACTGCAAATCTTTCAAAAGGATGCGATGTTTTGTAACTTCTGAATCTGAAAAGTGCGAAATGATGCTTTTTTTCAACAATGAATATGGTTCATTTTCTGTATGTAAGCGAATCAGATCTGTGGCATGAGTCAACATATCACAATCTAGTGCTTCAATTACGCAATGAAATTTTGTTTTTTTATTAACGATTCCGGAAATCGGGAAATGTGAGTCCAGATGTAACAATCATAAATCTTGGCTTGTTTTCCAGAACGGAGATGCTTTAAAAGCCACTTTTAAAAGTTCCACAGAACTAAAATCTTCATTTTGAGCTGAAGTTCTTTTTTTTTTTGTTTTGCATCGTTGACTGTAGTCAAAAAAGTGTCAGTTCAGTTGTAGACATAATTGCATAAAAAATTGAAGCACTCACGTAATTTGAAGTACTCACGTCTCTGGATTAAATTGAAGCTTATCACGCCTCCGGCATAAATTGAAGCATATCATGTTTCCGGATCACAACTCATATGGTGAAAGACCATACATATTGCAAAGGTACGAAGTTGTAGGTTATTCATCACAGAGGCAATTGAAAAATATAACTTTATTTACTGGAACATAAAATAAGATATTTATAAGAACTTAAATATAATAGTGTTACATCATAATGCGCGTGTAGGTAGCCATCCGAGGTACGAATGTACATCAGAATATTCTGGACTGGTTTATATGAGCCAGGGCTGAACCGTTGCGTATGCGGCATATGCAAATTCGAGAGTCTCTGTGAAGAGCAGGAAAGAAATTTTTATGCTAAGGGCATTTATGCTAATCGGATTTTTCTGAACGAGTGCCGCCATAGTACACCCCCTCATCGTAAAGGAACAGGGATCCTAAATCGAACTTGTCTTCCATACCTCATCACTTGAGAGGTACTGTTGGGAGAGGATGACTGGTCAGAATCCGGTGATGAAGTGACTTTTAAATCATCTGTGGGTTTCAGTAGAAATGCGGGTTTCAAAAGGTTAATGCAGACGTTGCTTTTTCGTCCTCGAATATCCACTGTGTAATATTTGTCTGTGAGTGCACATACTTGGAAAGGTCCATCTTAAGAGGTCTGCAACGGTCGACGTACGATCATTCCGCACTAAAACGTGGGTAGACTTGGGAAGTTCCTTGTGTATAAAAACATTTTTTGAATGAGTCTAATCAGGAACTGGTCGTAGGCGATGCATTTGCTGTCTTAATTGTAAAACTAATTCATGAGCATGCTTAGGGATGTCCTTTATGGATGTGTCGCGGAGGAATTCACATGGCTGTCGTAAGGGTGTGCCGTAGGTTAATTCTGCAGTAGAAGCTTTTAGATCTTCTTTGATTGCGGTTCGTATTCCTAATAGTACAATTAATTTGTAGTATTTTACTCCAACGCTCTGTATCTTGGCAGCGCATAGTCGCTTTTAGTTGTCGGTGAAAGCGTACCACCATGGAATTGGAGGCATGATGATATGCTGTCATTCTAGCTTTTCGACTTCCTAAAAATCTCATTAAGTGATGAAATAGATCACAATAGACTGTCGCCCCTGGTCAGTACTGATGACCTCTGATACTCCGAATCGAGATATCCAACCAGAATAGAATGCTTCTCATACTGTGGATGCCGTTTGATCCTCTGAAGCGGGGGTCGGCAACTGGCGGACCTCGGTCCAGGTCCGGACCGCGGAAGGTCAAAAACTGGACCGCCAACAATTTTTTGACAGTATAAAATAAATGAATCAAATTATTTAAAAAATATTTTTCTATATTATAGAAAAATATTTTAGAATTAAACTTATAGAATCTATAAGTTTGAGCGCCACCCTTATTATTTTTATTTAATGAAATTATTTTTATTTAATCAGAGCAGGCGTAACTCGAACTAACGACTTTATGAAACTTATCTTTCGGGCGGGTCTACTCGGCGGAGGCGACCTTGGCAATGGAAGCGCCTAATCTTTGCGGTGCGGTCCTTTGCTGTGCGCCAGCATACACTTTGACTCGAAAGCGGTCGTCGAATCACTTCAACAGTAGTTGTTGCGATCTCGCACAGAGCGTTTTGTTATTATCGAAGCTTATAACGTTTCGTTTTCATAGATATGGATCCTAATAAGCGTAAAGTTGATAGTGAAAATAGGAAGGTTTTGGCTGAGTGGACTGAACGTTTTACGCCACCTGATAGACCTGGAGCTGTTTCAGTTCGCTTCATGTGCAACAGAACTGTCGCTCTTGTTAAAAGTGGCAATTGAAAGCGACGCTACGAAACAACTCATCAGCAATTCCATAAGCATTTTCCTCTGGGTAGTGAAGCTCGTCAAGGAAAACTCAAGGCATATCTAGCGTCTTACAAGAAAAGCACGCTCTTACTAGTTTGCTCTATGAGGGAACAAGAAAAATCTGCAGAAGCAGCGTTGCGTGTATGTTGGACGCTTAATGAACACCAGAAGCCATTTTCAGACTATGAGATAGTAAAAAAATGTATGTTGGAAGTGACCGCGGCACTTTTTGAAGAGAAAAATGATATTGTTGCCGCAATTCAAGGTATTCCATTGTCGGCAAGAAGCAATACAAGAAGAACCGAAATTTTGGCTGCTGACAATAAAAGTAGTTTGCTCGAACTTCTGCAGAAGATGCCTTGCTACGCCATAGCACTTGATGAATCATGCGAAATTGTCGATGAGGAACAAATGCCCATTTTCGTGCGATTTTTGGATATTGAAAGTAAATCATTTAAGGAAGTATTGCTAACAATATTGCCGTTTAAAGGCAAGACTCGCGGAGAAGATTTATTCAAGATTTTTGATGACTTCATGACAAAATCAAACATTAGTTATGAAAAAATGGTGTCTCTTTCAACTGACGGGCAAAGATCGGCAAATAAAAGGGACTAGTAAGGAAAATCAAGGACAAGAATGCTGGGCTACTATCTTATCAGTGCATAATTCACCAGGCAGCCCTTTGTGGAAAACTTAGTGTCACTCTGAAAGAAGTAATGGGCAGCTTGATTAGGTTGATTAATTTTATGAGGTCTCATTCTGCTCTTCAGCACAGACAGTTCAAAGAGTTTCTATCTGCGTGTGATTCGGTGCATTCTGACTTAGCCAACGAACATTGTTGTATTGCAGTAAATAAAGGTCAAGCGATTGAACGTTTTGGGGAAATAAAAGAAGTAACCTCTTTCTTAGAAAATTTGGATACACAAAAAGCAAAAAACCATTTAGAGTTCCTAGCAAACGAACGCAATATGCTAGCTGTAGCTTTCCTGAAAGACATCCTTAAACATTTAAATGCGCTCAATACCGAGCTACAAGGAAATGGGAAATTAACATGTGATCTGATACAAAGTGAGTCTTCTTTCCGTCGCAAGCTGGATATCTTTGAAAACGACATTTCAAATCAAGAATTTATTCACATTCCAACAATTTTTGAATATAAAAATAATTCTGAATTAGACATTGCAGTATTTTCAAATTTTATGTCAGAACTTAAGAAGGAATTTGCAACAAGATTCCAAGACTTTGCAGAGATAGAGAAGTTGTCGCGATTCTTAAAATCGCCTTTTGAAGTTTCTCCAGCGGCAGAATGGACAGATGTGGCTGCGAAGTTGTTCCGCCTTTCAATGACTTTACTCCAAATGGAAATAATAGACTTGCAGAAAGACATTTCCTTGCAAACGTATAAAACTGCATCTGCCGAAGAATTTTGGAGTAAACATGTCCCAGAAAAATATGGAAATGGCAAAAAATTAGCCATTTACCTCTACTTTGTTTGGCATATGTCCGTGAAACTTCATTTTCAAAAATGAATTTTTTGAAGAACGAATATCGCTCAAGATTAACAGCCGCCCACCTTGAAGACAATTTTCGCATAAGCTGCTCCCCGCGTGAACCTAACTTTAAAAAACTGGCTCAAGACTTCAAATGTTATTTCTTCCATTGATTTTTGAATACACATATGCCCATCTACTGTATTTCATATTATTTTGTGAGTGAAAATTAAAATAAAAAACTAGTAAGGAATATGAGTTTTTTTTCTGGACCTCGATAAAAATTTTCAAAAGTATCCGGACCCCACCTAAAATTACTTGCCGACCCCTGCTCTAAAGAAATGGCTTCAGACCACCGCGTGAAACGATTGACACAAGTGAACAGATATCGATAAGTGACCGTGTGTAACACGTCTACGCAGTACAAAGAACCCGTCAGACAGACCAGTACACGAACTGCCTATAAACTTCATTTCAGATGTCTAAGACAAAAATTGAGCCAGTTATAATCGAAAAAAGGGGATAAAAGAACCGAATCAACTAATAACACAAGGACAAATAATTAAGTCAAAAAGCACTAAACTGTTTTGGCCACAAAATAATTTATACTGGTCGAAATGGCATTTCCATGCAAAGGGCAAAAATTTATCTCAGGGTCTGACATGCCCTATTTACGAAAAAATAACCGGTTGAACATGCAGAAATGTTCAAAACTAGGCTGATCTTCTGAAGAGTAAGGTATTACTGGAGAAAATGATCTTATATGGGCATGCGGATCACCATGCAAATCATCAGACATTCATAATATGAGCATTGCTAGGATCCATAATATTCTTAATTACAATTATATTTTAAATAATTCATCTCTATCTCGATGTACTCATATTATTGATTTGGGTGTCACTTTCGATGATACTTTTAACTTTCAGAGACATATCGATAATGTTATTAAAAGAGCCTACCAAAGACTTGCTTTCACCTTAAGACGATCTCGTGATTTTGCCAGTTCTGATACGATTATTTGTATTTATAATACCCTTATTAAACCAATCTTGGAATATTGTGCAATGATTTGGGACCCTGTTTACAATCTGCATTCTCGACGGATAGAAATCGTGCAAAATAAACTATTACGTACTATTGATTACAGATTGACTGGCTATTATCCTTATGATATGCATACAAGGGAACTCAGACAGAAATATAGTTTAATGTCTCTTAAAAAAAGAAGCTGGTCCTGCCTCTTGTTTTATTATAAGGTTTTAAATAATACTATTTGTTGCCCTATTTTACTTTCTTGCCTGGAATTTCACATACCTGTCAATAATACCAGGAAAAAAACCTCTTTTTCACAATACTACTGTTAAACACAACTACATTAAATGCTATTCTATCTATAAATTTGTTGATCTATATAATACCTATTGTGCTGATATTCATATATTTAACTTGACCCCTGCCTGTTTTAAAAAAGCCTGTTTCAATGCGCTTGATATGTTTACTACTTAGTATGCTTGTATCCTATGTTCTGTACTTTTTAATTTCTTGTGTAGCTACTGTAACTGGATTTCATCTGTAGTTGCCACGTAAATTGAATGAAATAAAATAAAATAAAATAAATAATACATCCCAACATGACTACAGCGCTATGTAGTCATGGCATGATTGCAATGCACTTGCTTCCAACACAGGAGGTCTCAGGCTCAAACCCGGATCGGAGCAATTTGTGTATCAGTAAATTTATTTACAGTGCAGCGTAATATCAAAATTTTAGGAATTCTGAAAATACTTACAGTATTAATGAAATACTTACAGTATTTCTTTATGAAATATAAAATATTCAATATTTAAAAAATTCAATAAATTTCTGTCTTGTAATATCAAGTACTTGAAAAAGGAAATCTATTGCACTGATTCTAAACTCTTTTACTTTCCTTATATACATAATGTATAAGGAAAGTATTGTGACGGGGTCGAAAATTCGAATTCGAGTTTTCGACGGGAGAGCACGTTTCAAGCATCCCTAATTACGAATCAAACATTTTTGAAGTGATGTCTGTGTGTGTGTGTGTGTCAGTGAGTCTGTGGAGACGATAACTGACGAACGAATGGACCGATTCGAACAAAATTTGGCACAAAAGTCACAATCCATAAACACTGGAAGCCTATTGTTTTTATACGCAATCGAATGTTCAGCACCCCCCTAAATTTTAGAGTGAAATTTTGAAAAAATCGTCAAAAACTCAAAACTGCTAATAAAGTTACAAAAATAGACATTTCTTATGTAATATTTCATTAGAAAGCGATTGACATAAATTTTAGAATGCTAACATGAACTGTTCTCGAGATATTGCACATTTTTCAAAAACATTATCAAAAAGTTATACAAAATAAAAAAAATTATTTCCTATTGAGAAACATGTTCACTTTTCATATGTAATAGCATGCGATAAATTGGGTGACATCATTCTCGTGGATTTAGCTCGTTCCATTCATGTGAAAAGATACTTTGAGTAACACTTTTGTATTTGAACTCCAATAGTCATTTATCTGCTATAAGAATAACTTATTTCTCCGTCCATAATGCTTGGCGAGATTTTGGAGACGAATTTGGCGACATGTCGCCTACTTGGAGACTTTTTAAAAAATGTTGCCAAATTAACGAAAATCTCGCCAAATGGATAAAAATGGCGCTATATCAATGAAAATGGCGACTAATGGTCGAAAATTCATTATCTTGGAAAGAATATAAGTATCTACTATAAGAAAAACCTATTTTTTACTGTAAAAGTAGTAAATTCATTACATTATATAAGGAAAGTCATGTGTTGCCCACATCAGATTTTAATTATATAAAGAAAGATATTCCTTCCAAATAACTACATCTCTTAACCATAGATAAACAATTACATTATAATGTCTTTCATTTCATTTGAAATGCAGTATATTGCAACAAAAACACCCATTTCACTGTCAATTACTTAAATTTTAAGACTTTTAGTCATTCGTAAATCTCTCAACTATATGTGAGATGTAGCATGATGATAAAGCATACCACTCACATGCTTGAGAGATCACAGGTTCGAAACCAAATGTGTCTGGAGTACGCAAAAAAGGAAATGGCACTCTATGAATAGCATTAGGGCTTTTATACACCCCATGTACTTCTAAATTTGTTTTCTAATTTCTTTTTGTCAATGAAATACTACAAACAATAGTGATTATTTCAGAAACCTAAAATTACAGTACGTTTAAATGAGTAGTCCCAAAATAATTTCTACTATAAAGAATTGCTGTTTTAAAATGATCGCTGCATTTTTGGAAATTTGCGATCGAAAACCATGTAAATTAATATTTTTGCAGACAAACCTATGTACCAGTGACCCGTGTGAGGCCCCGGGTTCGAACAGGCTCGAACTTTGAGTGGGACGTGAGCACCGCTGGAGTGTTGTCGTCAGACAGGCCGGCTTCGCCGTTCAAAATCACAGAGCATATTACAATTGGTTCTGTGACTTTTAAACGGCGCAAGGACACCGACTTCATACAATCCAGTGGTCCGTGTGGGGCCCCGGATTCAAACAGGCTCGAACTTTGGGTGGGACGTGTGCACCGCTGGAGTGTCCAAAGTCACAGAGCATACAACAATTGGTTCCGTGACTTTTAAACGACGCAAGAACACTGACTTCATACAATCCAGTGGTCCGTGTGAGGCCCCGGGTTCGAACAGGCTCGAACTTTGAGTGGGACGTGAGCATCGCTGGAGTGTTGTCGTCAAACAGACCGGCTTCGCCGACCAAAGTCACAGACCATACTACAACTCGATGAATGTGTATTACACATCGCAAAGTAGACATAAGTAAAAATTAAATTTCTATGTATCACACTATGCAACATGACATTCCACATACAACATACTTGTGTACCTTCAAAAATAGAAACAGCATCAAACACATTTAGCAGTTGGAATAGCGATAATCGCAAACAACCAAAAAATGAAATTTAAATTTCTAAAAATATTTTACAACAAATCAAAATTAAAAAACAAATTTCAGAACGATTTAAACATTTATATTGAATGTAAAAGCCATAAGGACAATGTAACTGAAATGAAAATTCTTAATTCCCGTCAAAGCTGCGGGATTCGAACCCAAGACCCCAAGGTTACTAGCAAAACACTATACCAAACTGTCACACCGACACATTCACAAATTAATTCCTAACATTTAAGAGAAATGGAATCATTGGAGTCGAACTCAAAAATTAGAATAATTATGAAAAGAAATAAAATTTAACACTGGCAACTTACACAAACACGAAAAACAAAAAACATTCGATATCGAACACTATTAGAAATTGGAATAGTCAAAATAGCAAAAACGCATAACCTGCAATTCAAATTAAAAATTTTCCACTTATGACGAATCAAAATTCCAAAAACTGATTTTTAAACAGTTTAAAAATTTGGGATATATGCAAAATTCATAAGGACAATGTAACAAACATAACAATTCTTGATTTGAGTGAAAACAGTATTACAAACAGCTGGTGACTCTGAAGAAATGTATAGAATTAGAATTAAACTACTAATTCAAATAATTGTAAAAAAATAACATCTTACAGTTTGTAACAAGTCGAACCAGAACCTGTAATCCAGATCTGGAAAATTATTTAAGCGCAAACAAAAGAAACAAAAAAATTTAAGAAAGTCATTTCTGAAAGAATTAAAATTTTGTACTATACGTAAAACGTATCAAAACAATATAATTTAAATGACAAATACTGATTTCAATCAAAGAACACCGTCTGCAGCTAGGTGACTCGAACGAGTGACCCCAAGCACACTAATCAAACGCTGTAGCAATTTGCCAAATTGACACATTCAGGAATCTATTTATGATCCTGAAGAAATGTATAAAAACTGATTTCAATCAAAGAACACCGTCTGCAGCTAGGTGACTCGAACGAGTGACCCCAAGCACACTAATCAAACGCTGTAGCAATTTGCCAAATTGACACATTCAGGAATCTGTTTATGATCCTGAAGAAATGTATAAAAATTAGAATTAACACAAAAGTGCACTTAACGTAACTGAGAAGTTGTCATCTAAGATCGGAAGTAGCTCAAATTGAGCAAACTCCTTCCAATCAAATGACCCTACGAAACCTTACTTTCAATTTCATTGAATAATTTTTAAATGGTAACAAATAACACAAAATAAAAAAGAAATTAATATTTTACTAACAACACTGAAGAACACTATAAAAATTAATATATACATGTAACGGACACTGATAAATTCTCAAATTTAAATTAATAAATTGTTTAAATATATTAATAAATTGTTTAACATTAATATACCGAAACTCCAAATAACATACATTCCTGCAATTCGCATTGGCATTTTAGAATTTAACCTGAAAACACACATCTCAGGCATACGAGAATATAACAATATCGTAAAGAATATTTAAAGAAGGGTATTAAATATAAAAATGTTTTGCAAATCTCATTCTCTCTATTCAGGGCCTAAAGATCATTCATAAAACTTCATACAATCAACACATTCGCAACTAAAAATAAGACACAGATACCGAAAAATTTCAAAATGAGAATTTTTATTTAAAGCATTAACTGGAAGTAAATTGACAAAAGGATGTCTTACGGTACACATTAGCTGGACATCAGAGCATGACATATACAAGGCATCAAAGAAAGTGCATTTTAACAAAATACGTGTAACAGCAGTCATTCACGTAGAAATATACGCAGATAAACAAAACAAAGTTCAATATTCAAAATATTAGAAACCATAGAGGTGGGAAAAATTTCAAGGAATGTCACGTTACCGGTGAGTTGCTTCCGGAAGTACCTGGGAAAACAGTTCGTCATACATCAACACAATGTTTGTTTGTTCCTCCGGTGAAAGAACAGGACGGTCCACCAGGACAACGGTGACAGCAGGTAGGCCTGCCAATCCGAGGTCTACACTAGGAATCTCGACAGTGACGTGAGGCGTGACCGACGGGTGAATCTCCGGGCACGGCGATAAGAAAGTCGAAACTTCCTTACGTTCCTCCATGACTTTAGCGGGGGTTTCAAATACCACGACGTCATTAGCAATCCTTGAATCCACATGACCAAGCGCGCATTCTGTAACTATAGGCACCGGCTGACTTTCGAATACAGAAAACAAACTCATTGACGTGAGATTTACCCTTCCGGTAATTGGCACTAGTCTTTAGTTTTGGTTTCACAAATTCTTCGCTAGAATCAACGTCAGTATCACTAGCAAAATGCAATATCCGACTTCTTTCTGGTCCTTTCGAAATGGAAGATACTTTAAATTTACGACGGAGTGCATCTCTGCGAGACATCTTATCAAATTTATCAGATAGAGGTGTGGTGGATGTGCTGACTCGAATCGAAGTCTCCGCATTCCGTGGGGTCTTGCCGATAGGCTGGGGAAGGTACGCTGACCACGTAAACGTGGTAATTTTGCGACGTAATTCTTATGCCGGGGATCCAGTCCCGACGTACATGCGACGTTACAAGGTGGAACAGCAGCCTCATTCACCACATTTCGGCCAGGAACAATCGGCGGGGGACGAGGTGCAGGAGGTGGTGGCGGGATGGGTTCGACAAATCCTTCAACGTTGATAAGCACGTCAAAGACCATATTGTTAGGCCTAGACACCATCCTAGGACTTCGACTCACCAAACCGGTGTCGCTGAAGACCAATTCCGTAAAACGAGCTCTAAGGGCATATAACATTTTATCCGCAAGAACCTCACACATAGTATAATTAATTGTAACGAACACGGCCTTGGCCCTGATGACGATAGAGTTCCCTTTAAATTCCGCGGTGAAGACATATCTGTCGGCCTAATTTTTTAAAAGATGGCCGAGCAAATTGGTGTGGTCCTTTTCTACTTCAGAAATAAACAAATATTCTTGTCCGCTGTACCCGTCGAACCACTTCGACACCGGCTTAGTGAATACCCGTCTTAGGCGTCTGATGGCAAAATCTTTAGCGCGACGCGGCGAACCAGCAAACCACCATCCACAGGAATCATTCAAATCTGCAGTACGGAATTCTCTGAAAGAATCCAAGTTGCGTTTATAGCGTGCATACAAACCAGGATTGGTTTTCACAAGTTCTGCAAACCGACCATTCCTGGCGAAGTCCATTGCTTGTCTGTAGCCTAAATTATCCTGCACCGCATTAGCCGGTCTGTCGCCGACTTTGATGAACTGTCCTTCTTTGATACAATATTCGTTATTTTGCTGCACTGTACCAAGTGACTTTTCAAAATGAGCACCAGGTAGAATTCGCTTTAAAGCCGTTAATCTCTGACGTGACTTGAAGATGACTTAGCCTTGTAAATGCTGTCGACGGGTGGTAGGGCAAATCTCAGTGCCATACACTAGATAACGCATCTTATCACGCACTGTGGAAAAGGGCTCCACAGTCACATCAAATAACGTGAAACTCCAATGTTTCGCGTAAGGTGTGCCGGGCATGTCAGCAGACGATATGGATGTCGAATCACAAAGGTGCACACCAACATGAAAGACGATAAAAAATATTTAATTCAAAGTGACGCTCACAAACCACAACTTGATGAAAATGATATTTGACATCAATGCACCAATTTACACACACACCAACATCTTCAGAGACACGATATCGAATGAGGTAAAACAACATATATACGCTGTGCAATTACTGGTGATGCCACGCACAGAACAGAACTTGCATCCCTCGTGACCGTTCCTGGCAATCATTGGACGGTACGAATCTCGCTTCGCGTGAGCAAGCTGTGACACCAATTTATTCACGATTCGCAGGCGTTGCGGTTACAGTTCCGACGCAAGTTTCGGGAGGGGAAATCACGGATATTAAACCTAGCAGAAAAACAAACAAAAAAAGTAATTCTTACTATGAATTTCAAAAATTCTTCCCCCGTGTGTTAATTACTTTCCCGGTGAATTCCACGGAACACACAACAGGCAGACATGGACAGACAGATTTCTTTTAGCCTCAACTTTGGGATATCTCATAGGGCTTTCATTTGAGGGAAACCGTACTAAACCCATTTGTTCAGTATGACGTCCTCTACAAAACTCCCCCAATCGATTTTTCGAGGGAGCAATTAGAGGTGGAGTTATGTTCAACTGCAACCCGTCAGAAATCCATTTTTGGCTCAAAAACCCCAATCTTTTGCCTGAAGTTGGGAATATCTCGTAGAGATTTTATTTGGGGGAAACCAAACTGGGCCCATTTCTTCAGTATAAAGTCCCCTACAAAAAATCCCCATCAGTTTTCCAGGGTCAGATTTCATTTTCACATTAGGCGAATTAGGCCTAATTAGGCTAATCGAAAAACAAGCGGAAAACGAATTTTTTTTTACCACCAATGTAAAAATTCTTTCCCTCTATGTGTTAATCACTTTTACAGTGTATACCACGGAACATGGCACAGACAGACACGTACTAATAGCCCTGTACAACTGAAGAAAAGAAAATATTTCTTTTTGTGAAATGTGGAATCTCATAGTGGTTTTTCATTTGGGAGAAAAAAAACTGGGCCCATTTGTACAGTTCGAAGTCCTGTATAAAAAACCCTATTGGTTTTGGGGGTCCAATTTGTTGGAGAATTATGGCCAACTTCAACTGAAAACAAAATTTTTCCATATGTCTACCTGAAGTTTGAAATATCTCCTAGGGATTTCATTTGGGGGAAACCAAACTGAGCCTATTTGTACAGTTTGAAGTCCTCTATTAAAAAAAACCTATCGGTTTTGAGGGGGTCCTATTTGGAGAGGCGTCACATCAATTTATGCGACAGCAGAATTTTCAAATAGCGAAATATTTGGTTTGAATTATCTCCCCCGGGTTTAATTGGATTAAGCTGAAATTGGGCAAACTGGTACACTTTATTCCTCTCTACAAAAAACCTCTATGGGTTTTGTGGGGATCCAATTTGGGGAGGAGTTATGGCCAACTTCAACTGAAAGCAAAATTTTTCCATATATCTACCTGAAGTTTGAAATATCTCCTAGGGATTTCATTTGGGGGAGCCAAACTGAACCAATTTGTACAGTTTAAAGTCCCCTACAAAACCCCCCAATCGGTTTCTCAATCGGCCAATTTGGTGGGGGAAAATTAAGCCCATTTTACCACGAATGGAAAAAATTCTCCCCCTGTGTGTTAATCACTTTTACAGTGTATGCCACTGGATGCAAGACAGACACGCACGAATGATCCAAAATAGTCGATATGGACATGTTGAAATCTACCATTAGGAGTAAAAAAATACTTAAAGGTGATTTTGTGTGCCGATGTACCTTTGTTTTTTGGCAGGCGATTCACATTTGATTCCATTCAGCACAGTCCTTTAGGAGTGATGGCCAAATGAATCGGTTTCAAACCATGTTCACTGTTCCTCGAACTCCTGGATGAGCGAAATTGTGGATGCTGTAAAACACTTGTTTTCGAAAACTCTGTGGTATGTACGGTGGAATTTCACTTGCTGGGGTGTCACACGCCAGTATAGCGCTTGACAAATCAACAGCAATACCTTTAAAACATAACGAAGGATATGAGTTTCTGAGATCATTAAGTTCGTCTTCTATTTTCATAATCAAGCACATTTGGTGTATTAATCTCTTCAATACGAGAAAGTGCGCCTGCTGCTACATTAGTTGAACCGGGAATATATTGTATGTTAGTTGTAAATTGACTTGATAAGTTCCAAGTGTTTTAATTGACGTGGAGTCATTTTTTCTGTTTTTGTTGAAACTCAAAAGAGTTTTGTGATCGGTGTATAATATAAAATTAAGTCTTTCCAGCATGTGCCGAAAAGGCTTTACAGCTGAATATGCGGCAAGGAGCTGATGATCGCAAACGCTGTACTAGTTCTGCGGCATTTAGTTTTAGTGAAAAAAATGCTAATGGGCATAATTTTCCATTTGTTTTTTGTTGCAATGCCGATCTGATCGTCACTAGTGATGCATTTACCGATAGCGAAAATTCACCATATGCGGTGGGATAAGTCAATAATGATGCATTTGAAAGTAAATTTTTGCATGCTTGAAAAGCGACTTTTGTGTCTTCGTACACTGTACTTGTGAACTTTCACGCTTTTTGTTTCCTGGTATCAATTCGTAAAGAACTGCTTATGTTCTTGATGCTTATGGTAAAAACCTAAGATAAAAGTTTAAAATAGCTAAAAATCGTCGTAGACCTTGCGCAGTTTTTGGTAGTGGAAAATATTGTATGGTAGAAACTAGTCTAGTAAAGGAGAAATGCCTTCTACCGTAACCATATGTCCTAAAAACTTTACTTGAGACTGGCCAAAAAGGCATTTCGAAGTATTTGTTACTACTCCTAATTGCGAAAACGCTCAAATCATATGCGTAAGTGTCCTTTATGATTTTCTTCATTTTCTGATGCGAGTAAGCAATCATTGATATATATGAAACAGAAATCTAAATCATATAATACTTCATGCATAAATTTTTGAAAGGTTTGAGCTGCATTACATAAACAAAATTGCATTGCATGAACAGAAATTCGAACAGTGAGAACGGCGTAATCACCGCTGTTTTCTCGACATCAGCATGTTCCACTGGGATTTGGTAGTATGCTCGTACAAAATCCAGAGTTGAAAATATCTTTTTATTTTCGAGGTTTTGTGCAAAATCATGTATATGCGCTATAGAATATCGGCCTGGAATTCTTACCAAATTTAGCTTTTTGTATACACGAAATCCGCAGGCTTTTTTTAGCACAATGTGAATGGGGCTTGCCCAAAGACTTTTATATAGTCTACAAATACCTTGTCGTTGTAGAAATTCGAATTCTTCTTTCAACAACTTTTAGCTTGTCTGGATCTAATCGTCTCACTTTAGCATAAACTGGGACTCCTCGTATTTGAATACAGTGAGTTGTATTATGCTTTACAGATTGCAAGGAATTGGCTTGCGTCAAATTTGAAAATTCACTTAGCAATCTAATACAAAGTTGAATAATGATTCACCTTATAAGTCCTAGTGACGGTAACTATGTCGTACTTCCTATGATATTGATTTTAGTACATATGGTCAATTAATCTTTGATTTTTCATGTAGACTAATAACCAGAACTTTTCTAGGAAATTAACTCCTAAAATTGCTCGAGAAATATCGGCAATTACAAAATCTCAAATGAACTTTCTATGAAATCCAAATTGTACAACTAATTGTTTTATTCCAAATGGTTTTATCCAAGTTCTGTTTGCTGCGTATAAAGGGAATTCTATTTTATGGTGGCAGTATGTTCTTTACTTGGTAGAACTGAAATCATGGCACCATTGCCGACGAGAAATTTTATATGAGATAACTGGTGATATAAAAATAAGCAACTGTGCTCAAGGCTTCTATGCATCGTTGCAGAAATGATAGAGCCACCTAGTTTTCCGTCGGAAATTTGCATGTCTTTATACACTTAAGAGATTTACCTTGAAATTTTTTGTGATACCAACAAATATCGTTTTTTCTGGATTGCGATCGAAATCTTGATTGAGTATAATATCTTGATTGTGGTCGAGTTCGTAGGATCGATCATTAGTTTGCAATTTTTTTTTAAAGTTACTCTTCAGTTTTTGTCAGATTTGCAACTTGAGCTTCTAAACGGGACATGTGCCTACTCTCTGCTACTTCCGATACTGAAAGTGATGTTGAAACATCGCAGATTTTATCCACCATTTCAGAAATGTTTTCCAACGATTCTGAGTTTATTGATAAAATTTGTTGTAAAAGTACTTACTTCTTCGTGTATTCTTGTTCCGGCAAGATCTTGCATTTCATGAAGTAAATGATTTGGTTTTCTATACCTTAACTGCAAATATTGAGAAATGGTGCAAAGTTTTGTAACTTCTGAATCTGAAAAGGGCGAAATGATTCTTTTTTTCAACACTGAATATGGTTCATTTTCCGGAGGTATGCGAATCAGATCAATGACATGAGTCAACATATCACAATCTAGTACTTCAATTAAGCAATGAAATTTTATTTTTTCATTAACGAAATGGGGGTCCAGGTGTAAAAATCATAAATCTGCGTTTGGTTTACAGAACGGAGGTTCTTTAAAAGCCACTTTTAAAAGTTCAGCAGAACTGAAATATTCATTTTGAGCTGAAGTTTTGTTTTTTTTCCCGCATCGTTGACTGTAGTCAAAAAAGTTTCAATCGTCTCAGTTGTGGTCGTAATTGCATAAGAAAATTGAAGCAAATACTCACGTAATTTGAAGCATCTCACGTCTCTGGCGTAAATTGAAGCATCTCACGTCTCCGGCGTAAATTGAAGCATTTCACGTTTCCGGCGTAAATTAAAGCATCTCACGTCTCCGGCATAAATTGAAGCATCTCACGTCTTTGGCGTAAATTCAAGCATATCACGTTTCCGGATCACCACTCATATGGTGAAGGGCCATACATATTGCGAAAGTGCGATGTTGTAGGTTATTCACCACAGAGGCAATCATAAAATATAACTTTATTTACAGGAACATAGAGTAAAATATTTACAAGAACTTAAATAAAATAGTGCTACATCATAATGCGCTTGCAGGTAGCCATCCGAGATACGAATGTACATGATAATGTTCTGGGCTGGTTTATATTATGAGGCAGGGCTGAAACGTTGCGCATGCGGCATATGCAAATCCAAGAGTCTCTGTGGAGGGCAGGAAATGAAGTTTTTATGCTAATCACATTTATGCTAATCGGATTATTCTGAAGGAGTGCGTTATAATTTAGCTGTTGACTTTTTACGATTAGTAAAACAAAAAGATATCGTTTGGTATTTCATTACTTCTGAGAGACAAAATAGTTGTTGTTGTTGAGACCCAGATCGTCCGACCTACCAGAAAGGTGTAAGGTAACTGTTTGGACGGTCGGGAAGTGCCACCCAATTTAGACCGGAACCCAGTGGGGGTGGCATCAACAGGGACCGTACCCTCCTTCCCCTACTACCAACCTCTCGGACGGTCTTGCGGACCCACATGTTAACCGTGATCGTACTCCGCATGAACACGGTGGCAGTTGTGGCAGCGTGCAAACCACCGAGCTACCGCGCCCGAAATGGGCCAACAGCACGCGGTGTTCCCAGGTGGTCACCCACCCAAGTACTATCCGCGCCTGATGCTGCTTGACTTCAATGATCTAACGAGAACCGGTGTTTTCAGCACGGTACGGCCGTTGGCGTGAGAGACAAAGTAGTGTATTTTTTTTTAAATCCCTTTTCATCTTCATATCTAGTTTGAATTTTTTTTTTTTTAATTTTCGATATTTCCTGATAAACTTCAAAAAATTACAATTGATACATTTCAATTAAACTTACATCGGAATGTTCCCCCGATATCCCAAAAATATTTATCAATATGAATCGCGTGGTTTGGGGTATATTTAATTTAAAAGCATTTATTGAAATGTTTGCTTATTATCAGCTTCATCACAGGTATAAAATTGATAACGGAGATCTTATCTGCCCGTTACAGATTAAAACTTCTCGTTTCAATATTGGTAATGTTTCAAATGCCACCAATAAGGAATAATAATGCAGTTGCAAAATGATTGGGCAGAATTGGCTTGTTGCGTTTGTTGATTTTCACAATATTAATTATTTTCAATACAATATTTCAGACAGAATATCATTACATCAAATTAACTAAGAATCAATTTATATGTTTCAGCACAAAAATCATACAGAAAATTTTAAAAAGTCGTACAATAGTCATATAAATAATAAGTATACAGCAGCTTTTAAGCAGCTCATAAGAACGTGCTCTTGGTGTACATTAAATACGTTTTGCGATTTAAATATGTTACTTTGATTTCTTTGCTTTCCTGTATTTTCATTTGTTACTTTCCTTATATACAATAATGTATAAGGACAGTATTGTGACGGGGTCGAAAATTCGAATTCGAGTTTACGACGTGAGAGCACGTTTCAAGCATCCCTGATCACGAATCGAACATTTTTGAAGTGATGTCTGGGTGTGTGTGTGTGTGTGTGTCAGTGAGCCTGTGGAGACGATAACTGACGAACGAATGGACCGATTCGAATGAAATTTGGCACAAAAATTACAATTCATAAACACTGGAAGCAATCGAATGTTCAGAACCTTGCTAAATTTTCGCGTGAAATTATGAAAAAATCGTCAAAAAATCAAAACCTCTAATATAGTTACGCAAATAGGCATTTCTTATGTAATTTTTCATTAGAAAACGATTGACATAAATTTTAAAACGCTAACATGAACCGTTCTCGAAATATTGCACATTTTTCAAAAAAATTATCAAAAAATCATATAAAATAAAAAAAAATATTTCCTATTGAGAAACATGTTCCCTTTTCATATGTAATACCATGCGATAAATTGGGTGACATCATTCTCATGGATTTAGCTCGTTCCATTCATGAAAAAAGATACTTTGAGTAATACTTTTGTATTTGAACGCCAATAGTATTTTATCTGCTGTAAGAATAACTTATTTCTCCGTCCATAACGCTTGGCGATATTTTGGCGACGAATTTGGAGGAATGTCGCCAACTTGGCAACATTTTTAAATGCTGTTAAATTAACGAAAAAGTCGCCAAATGGATAAAAATGGCGCTAAATCAATGAAAATAACGACTCATTGACGAAAATTCAATATTTTGGAAAGAATATAAGTATCTACTATAAGAATAACATTTTTTTAAACTGTAAAAGTAGTAAATTCATTGCATTATATAAGGAAAGTTATGTGTTGCCCACATCATATTTTTTAATTTAATATTTAAATTATAAAATCTAATATTTTTTGTATCAAGATTCTCAAATATTAAAATTAATTTTTTATAGTTCTAATTTCATATCTAGAAAATGAATATTCAAAAGTAAAATGGGTAGCAAGTATGGAAAAGATCCCTAGTAGCAATCAAATATTGACTCAATATTAACAGCCAATATTGGAAATATTGAACGAAAATGAAAAAGTGGACATTTTGACGGAATTGGCCCAATATTGGCTTAAAATATTCGGACAATATTACGCTAATATTGACGTTTCATTGGAAATATTTCCAATGTAGCACCAATATTGGCGTAATATTATAATGAAAATAGTTAGCCAATATTGGAGGCCAATGTAACCCCAATATTTTCTCAATATTAGGATGAAATTGGAAATATATCCAATGTAATGCCAAGATATACAATACTAGACCAATATTAAATGCTACTAGGGATGTCTTCTGGATGAACCTGATAAACAAAGGCGGGAGGCAGTAGCTGTTTTTTGGCCTGCTAACTGGGCATGACTGTCTTGCTTCATATCTGTGCCGTATTAGCATATTTACTGAGATTGACTATCCGCTATCTGATGCTAATGGACCTATGCACAAGCACCACCTACATCGTTGTAGAGTGCTCCATAGTGCTACTGAGACTTCCAGAATTGGGAGGCGAAAGGAGTGTTGGAACGATTATCTATTGAACTCCTATCGTTTTCCGCATTATTTGTTCTGTTGTCTACTTTTGTTTTTGTTCTTGTTTTTTATGATAGTATTTTTGTACTTTTGTATTTCGAATTATTTGTTCTGCTGTCTACTTTTTTTTATTCTTGTTTTTTATGTTAGTATTTTTGTACTTTTGTGTTTCGTATTATTTGTTCTCTTGTCTACTTTTGTTTTTGTTCTTGTTTTTTTATGCTAGTATTTTGGTACTTTTGCATTTCGCATTATTTGTTCTGTTGTCTACTTTTGCTGTTGTTGTTGTTGTTCTTGTTTTCTATGATAATATTTTTGTACTTTTGTATGTCGTCCATATGCCCCAGCCATTGGAAATAAAAAAATGTCATAATTATTTCTTGAATTAAGTTTTAATTTGAAATCTTTCACAGCTCACATTGTTCATATACGTGCTTCCATTCAAAGCCCGGCTTTATTAATAGTAAAAATTATTACCATTATATAAAGTTCGCAAACTTCAAAGGTCACTGCAAGTATGTTAGCATTTCAGAAAGAAAAAATCAAAATTAAATTATACTACTGCCTCTACTATAAAATATTTAAACATGTTTCTATATTCCATGTAAACGTGCAAATAAATTGTTGAGTCTCGGAACATAAAAAAAATCACAGAGCTGCGCATTTCTATTTCTAACTACAATATAAAACATTTAGAACAAATGACAAAACAAAAATCGGCGGTAACTCCAGTGGGATGGAGCCGTAATAGTTTTACGTGAATAACCTCTTTTAAAATAAAACTCTAATAAAGTTCAATAAGTTGATTCGTTGTTTACAGTCTCATTTGCTTCGTTTATAGCAGATAATATGGTAACTAAAGTAAAATACATAATTGAAACACCTTAATCGTTTTCAGTTAGGGTCAATACAAGTTATACCGCGCGCGTAGTACATTTTACAGAATCTGGTGCAAGTTTTAAGTTCTTCTTCTTCGACCCAGACCGTCCGACCTACCAGAAGGTGTAAGGTAACTATTTGGAAGTGTCACCCAATTTAGACCGGAACCCAGTGGATATGGCATCCACAGGCACCGAATCCTCCTCCTCCCTACCACCAACCTTTTGGAAGAACTTGCGGACCCACATGCTTAACGTGCTCGTACTCCGCATGAACACGGTGACATTTGGGGCAGAGGCGGGAATCGAACTTGGATCGTCAGAGTGCAATCCCCGCAAGCTAATCATTGGGCTGTCGCGTCCTGAGTTTTAAATTGAACGCCGTCTGTATAAAATGTATTTAAACATTCTTCTTTTAAAGATCTAAGGGGGCTCTGCCCCTGATCGCTAAGCTTCGCCAACTCCCGTAACTCACTTCTCAAACTCCCGTAACTCGCTTCGCAAACTCCCATAACTCGCTTCACAGACTCCCATAACTCGCTTCGCAAACTCCGGTAACTCGCTTCGCAAACTCCTGTAACTCGCTTCGCAAACTATTTCAAGCCAAACTAAAGTATAAATCGGTAAACTGTTTATTTCATTGTGTTACTCTATTATAAATGTACCGAATTTCATATTTTGGTATAATTTTTGCTGTACGAAACAGAAAATCGATGAACGTACCGATACGAAAGAACATTTTTCACTTCAAAAGAGCATAAAAGATAAAATATCTCATAACCTACGTCGAAATTAAAAAAAGGGACTCCGTCCTGCAAAAATTCACCCGTATAGGTACCAGCCTGCAAGAATTCGTAGTTTTTCTGTTGTTAGTCTATCCAGGACGTGAACTCCGTAGCTCAAATATTTTGTCTTTGACATTAAATATATCTTAAGCTACAATATATATCAAAAAATCTGATGTGGGCAACACATGACTTTCCTTATATAATGTAATGAATTTGCTACTTTTACAGTAAAAAAATAGGTTTTTCTTATAGTAGATACTAATATTCTTTCCATGATATTGAATTTTCGACGATTAGTCGTCATTTTCATCGATTTAGCATCATTTTTATCCATTTGGCGAGATTTTCGTTAATTTGGCAACATTTCAAAAAGTCGCCAAGTTGGCGACATTCCGCCAAATTCGTCGCCAAAATCTCGCCAAGCGTTATGCACTAAGAAATAAGTTATTCTTACAGCAGATAAATGACTATTGGCGTTCAAATACAAAAGTATTACTCAAAGTATCTTTTTTCATGAATGGAACGAGCTAGATCCACGAGAATGATGTCACCCAATTTATCGCATGGTATTACATATAAAAAGTGAACATGTTTCTCAATAGGAAATATTTTTTTTTTATTTTGTATGACTTTTTGATAATTTTTTAAAAAAATGTACAATATCTCGAGAACGGTTCATGTTAGCGTTCTAAAATTTATGTCAATCGTTTTCTAATAAAAAATTACATAAGAAATGTCTATTTGCGTAACTTTATGAGTGGTTTTGATTTTTTGACGAATTTTTCAAAATTTCATTCGAAACTATAGGGAGGTTCGTTCTGAACATTCGAATGCGTATAAAAACAATAGGCTTCCAGTGTTTACGGATTGTGATTTTTGTAGCAAATTTGGTTCGAATCGGTCCATTCGTTCGTCAGTTATCGTCTCCACAGACTCACTGACACACACACACACACACACAGACATCACTTCAAAAATGTTTGATTCGTGATCAGGGATGCTTGAAACGTGCTCTCCCGTCAAAATCTCGAATTCGAATTTTCGACCCCGTCACAATACTTTCCTTATACATTATGTATATAAGGAAAGTAAAAACAGTTTATTTCAGCTTTTTCTACAGGTGTACCTTTGTAGCTACAAGTGTATTTTTGTATGCCTTAGTTTTTGCGGTGTGAAACAGAGAAACTCGAAGAAAAAGAAAATTGTCAAACAGCAGCGGCGGCGGCGGCGGCGGCATCAGCTAATTTTTTTTTTAATATAGAGAGATTAAAAAGGCGTGCTACTCTCCAATCAACTGTTTTGATAATACTAAATATGTCTTCACTAATTTCCTACACATTTAGCCATCTTAATATTTGTGGTTGTTCTGTATCCTGCTCAAAACAGCTCAAAACGTGCTCAATATCGTATTTATAATAAACATTTTTCAAAGGTATTCAAAAGATATCGGTATCGAAACTATAGCGACTATATTTCAGAAATAATGAGCACGATCTAAAATCTAATTATATATCCTTGTAGAGCTTTCATAAAGCTATAAATTACTTCTTATAGTTCATAGATAACCTTTTAAGTTTTTGAGATATTACGAACTTGAAAAACGAAAAATGTCAATCTTCTTGAACTTGATAAAAAGATTTCTCAAGCGCTATAAGAGCTTTGTGAAAATAAATTATTAACCAGGAAAGTATATTTTCGACCGAACACTCTCTTTGTATTTATATCTATCTTTTATAGTGTATAAGATATAGGAGAAGTTAAGCAAAGTGGGGGAAAACTCGCTCTAACAAAAACTTTGAAGTTTTTTCGAGAAATATTTTTTTAAATGCCATTTATAGATAACGCTCTTAGTTTTCGATATACAAGCTTTATAATCTTTAATAAAATGAAATAATAAATGATATAATATATGAAAAATTAATAATGATAATGATATATAAAAATATAATATTACTATATGAAAAAAACTTTAATATATGAAAAAAAATTTAATGCATGAAAAAAACTTTAATATATGAAAAAAACTGTTAAAGTTTCGCGGTTTTAGTAAAATGCACTAATAAAATATAATGTTCAGCTATTATAACATTTTTGGTCATGCATGACTAAAAATAAAATCGTGAAATGCCCGTTAAAGAATGGTATATTGGTTCGGAATGTATATTATTTAGTAATAAGTAATGTTGAAAATCTTTTGAAATAAAATTTATTTAAGCAATTGTCAGCCTATTTGTATTTACATGCATTTTTTACTATATATGCTGATATAAATATTCTAACGGATTTTTAATCAAAATTATCAGAGAGAAATTTAAATGAATTGAATGTAATCATTATTTTATATATTACTTTTATGTTATCACTTCAGTTATCACTTCAGTTATCACTTCTGTTATCACTATGTTATCACCTCTATTGTTCCTTGAAATTGTGTTAATGTCCAAATACAATTCTTTTATGAACGCCCCATAATTGCATTTTTAGTCACGTATGACAAAAAACAGTGTGAAAACTAAAAATTATGTTTTACATTTTAGTACATTTTATTAAAACCGCATAAATGAGAAATATTTTTTTATATTTTATTCTATACTTTTTAGATTTTGCGATTTTATAATTCATTTATCATCAGATATCAAATCAAATATTTTTTATGATAAATTTATAGAGGTTCTCTATATATAAAAACACCAATTCATGACTTCCCATGAGCAGTATCATGTGTAAAATTTTCTCTTAGTTTTATATATATATATATATATATATATATATATATATATATATGGGAGGTGTATAAAGTGAAACTGAATATTGGACTTTTTAATTATCATACAATAATAGAATTTTTGAGGGGCATTCTAGACATGAACCTGAAGGGTCAGAATTCGGAGGGGGGGGGGGATCAACTCAGATTTGATAAAATATTTAAATGCTGTGTTGCAACTATGTATGTGTGGAAACCCCAGGCCGTCCGACTCATCCAGAGGACTTAGAGCAACTAAATGGACGACCGTAGAAAGCCCAGACCACACGACCAACCCAAAGGCTAATGGTAGTAAAAAATGGACGACCGTGTAAAATTTCAATAAATTCGGCTCGGTAAAATTGGGTCAAAAATTAATTTCAAGATTTTACCCAAAGAAACAAACAGAGAAATCAGCCTAAATAAAACCCTGTAAAAATGGGAAATATTCAATCTTCTTCAACTTGACGAGATTATTGCTTCACAACTATAAAAGCTGATTGCTGATCGGAATGATTGCTCCACAACTTTAAAAGTACGTCAGCATTTTAGAAAGAAAAAACAAAATTAAATTATACTAAAAACAAATTATTGATCTAGAAACCATATTTTTATTGAATATTTTTGTCTTCACAATTTATATCTATCTTTTCTAGTTTCGAGAATATTTTGATTTAAAGCAAAAAACTTGTTGCAAAAATTCGCTCGAACAAAGACTCTTGTGAAAGCCATTCCCGTTACAAATATTAGCAAGGGCCTTTGCAGCTTTGTGTCGTTCAAGCGAAATTAAATATAAATTTGATTGACTAAAATTGTCGGTTCCCATAAAAATTCGCAAAATTGCGGCATATAATAAGTTTTCCGGCTGCCATTGCAGTTAAAGATTATTTCACGCTGACGAGCGCCGAATAAGCGTGAAACCGGTCCACGAATTCTGTTATCTGCAATAGGAGTGTCTTTTAAATTTTGGGAAACATCCCTTACAGGCGCTATCTATAATTTTGATTTTAAAACATTTTATGTATATTTTTCTTATATAGGGTGATTCCTAAACATCTAATTCAGCTAAATAACTTCGGAACAAACACAACTATAGCTATGGAAATTAGATATTGGCAGTGACGTAGCGTCTATAGAGGCTGAAAATCTAAGCCTCCCCTGTTTAAATCTAATTTACAGAAATATTTAATCACATGTTCATTTTTAAATAATTTTTAGAATATATATGTATTTTTGAAAAACTTGCTATATTTTACGTGGTTAAAATGATACGTTTCACAGTAATTTTCCTATTAAAACGTATTCTTCCAATTAGAACCGCAACTGGTAGCTAATCTTGTTCAGCGTTTCTGCTGTAATACCAATATCATGGTATTAAACCATCCTATCTCGTAAGTTCCTCCTTCGCGAACACAGGGAAACTGGAAGCTACCTTTGAAAAAGGTGTGGCTATTGACCTTAAGACATTGATTGGATTTTTAATGTGACGTTTCCCTAATGACGGGGTCAGAAAATTTCTCGTGAAAGGCTAATGGATCCGACATTTTGGATCAAACGAGGTTCTATTAATTAATCTTTGAAAAAAATAATAACTTTAGTAATTCCTTTAGTAATTATTTTTCCTGAATAACTTGACAATCGCCTAACTTTACACAAGATCAGGATGAAGTAATGCACGAATGATTACTATTAAACTTAAGTAATTTGCGAAGTAGACGCCTTATCTGAGTAACAATATGGCGAGCATCCGCATGTGTATTTAGGAGTTTTAGAAAGAATAAATCTGATTTCGTGAATGAAACCATATGTTACTTGAGAATATCAGACAAAAGCGATTGATAATTTTTCTAGCGGTTTTTTAGTATATTATAATTAGAATATAAGATATTTTTAAATTTTCACAGTATAGTATTTGTAAATAAATTAATATACAAATTTGTTTAAGAACATTGTTAAGTGCAATGATTTCTAAGTTTGCTACTCAATAAATAATATGCACTTTGTACGAAGGATAAGGATAAAGAAAAAAAGAAGCACCTGCTGCAGCAGTGCAATGTTTCTGTCGGCGTTTTCCATGCGACGCCAATGCCTGCAAAGGGGGGTCGAACTGTTTGTTATTGGGTATGTCAAATACCTGTCTTTTTGAGAAGTTCTTCGTTTGGATTCACGCTGTCCCAACTTTAAGCAAAAGGTTAAAAGTTATGTAAATATCATTTTTTCCTTAAATACTAACAATGTACTCAATTTAACTCATTTTGTACGCATTTAATGTACTCACTGTACTCGATTAGATCAGTATCATGCATCTTCTATTTCCCTTACATTTACAGTGTTCCAATTCTACCATACTTTTGTACCATATGTCATTTCCAACTAATTCGTGGATGCTCTATGAGAGACTAATTTAACTTTTCCCGTACTTTCCAAGACAAGAGTGCTAATTTCCAAATTTCGCCACTAGGGGCGCTGCAGTAACTCTCGACTGATAGCGCATGTTTATTTTATTATACCAATATGTAACTTCTATAACTGTAGCTATAACTGTAGCTTTATTCCAAAGTGAATTAGCTGAATTAGGAATTTAGGTATCACCCTATATAGTTTCTATATGTAAACGAAATAAAATCATTTCATAGAAAATTTTTTACATTAAACAAAATTGAAGAAGACAGAATTATAATCTTTACTGTTCAGAAACGGTTTTTAATTTCAAAATAAATATTAATCATATGTCAGCAGTTAAGTTATGTATCTCTTACTTTTTACGAAACTTAATCTCAGCTTTATCAAGAATTATCAAACTCAATAGCTAATCTGATGTAACATCTTGTTTAAAATTAAAATATTCGATATGAATAGAAAAGTTTTTAATGATATCAAAGACAAAAGTTTTAAGATATTTTGAAGTTTCTGAATAATCTTTAAGTTCCTAATTATGAACAACAAAGTTCTTTCGAAAGATTTCAAGAACGTCTTATCTGCACTAACTTTATCAGACATCTATTTTATCATGATAAGAAAACTTCATTTTTTCCAGATGAAAACTCTTTTTAAAATGCGATGTAAGTCGCATATAACTCCTGCATAATACAATTATTTTTTTTTTTTAATCCTATTAGCAATGTATCAGATCGAATAAGAAATAAGTTGCTTGAATATATATATATACTCAGTATATTGTACTCAAACAAGTTAAGAATAAAGTATCTTGCTTTTGCAGACGTGTTAGCTCTGCTCAACCTGAAGAAGACGGCTGCTTTGAATCCGACACCAGATGATACTTTTAACCGATGGGGCTTATGCTGTTACCCCAAAGTATTGCAGTTTCATGATAAAGGGAAGAAAATGCAGCTTCTGAAGGTCCAAGGACCGCGAGGCACCATCTTTGACTTTGCCTCTGCCTGCAGTGCTTTAGCTGAGCAAGGAACTCGCCCCACGAGTCAAACTTGAAATCAACTCCACTTGGAGAAAGGCCCCCGTACATGAGTGGAATGATTGGAGCCGTCCTGGTGCTGCTTTGATTAGGGCAGGCAGTAGGAGAGAACAGTCGGTTCTGGCCAGACTCCGCAGCGGCCATCTTCGTGCTCTTCGGCATGTGTTCGGTTCTAAGGTGTATCCCCTTTGTCCGAAGTGCAATTTGGCTCAGTCATCTCCTACCCATGCCTTGACAGGTATTTGATGCCAGAGGTGTCAGCTGTACTCCAGGCCTGGAGTAGTTCTTCATCTTATGAAGATTCACGGGTTCATGGACTTGATCTGATGTAGCTGTTGGTCAAGTGGGATAAGAAACAACAACATTGTAGTTTCAGATTAATTGAGACGGCAGTTTACTTCTCCAGATACCTTACACTTTCGGGTAGGTCTGAGTTAGAAAGACAACAGTTCAGACGAATTTTGTTTAGAAAATAATTATAAAACACCGTTCGTTAAACCATTGTTCTAATAAGAAAAACTTGAGCAATGTATAAAAGCACAAATAATACAATAATACAGCATACAGATGTTTCAAGGATATTTTGGATCCTCATCGTCAGTGCGAGAAAACCATCAAACCCGAGGTCAAAAGAGGAATGGACTGAACTGTTTGGCATTCTACTTTCTGATTGGCTATCTGTTAATCCATCCATTCCAGCGTCCGCGAGCCGTCCTTTACGAACCCCCATAGGCTTTTTAACTTTATATCCTTCCACGTCCTACCTTTTAAATGTTAAATTCTGCTTAAACTTTAATATTTTTCTTTGTTATCTTGAAACTTTTAAATCTTAATATCTTAAACTGTTTAGCTTTTAATTGGTAAATTTTTTTGCTGCTTGCTTCCTGCATTCTCTTCCTCCCCTTTTTGTGCCAAATCACAAAAGTAGATGGCAGCACCTGGCACTTTGCTCCTTTCCTCTATTTTCAAATCTGTTCAGCTCAATTAATGTTAAGAGTATGACACATCACTTTCACATCGGAGGTTAAAGTCTCTGACTAGGCACTCCTCTTCGTTAACCACATTGCTGCGGATGGATGGATTTCCATCCATTCCTCTTCTGGACTTCGGGTTTGTTGGTTCTCTTGCACTGACGAAGGGGATCCAACATATCCTTGAAACAGATGTATGCTGCATTTTTGTATTATTTGTGCTTTTATACGTTGATCAAGTTTTTACTTTCCCTTCAATATAGGGTAATGTATAGGGAAAGTATTGGAATCATGCCGAAAATCGTAACTCGAGTTTTTGACGGATCTACACGTTTCAAGACCTCTACAATACGAACAAACTATCTTTAGCGTGACGTCTGTGTGTGTATCTGTTTGTGTATCTGTCTGTCTGTGTAGATTTTGTATCGATTCTAACAAAAAAACTAATGGGCCGAATTTCATAAAATTTGGTAGGTAAGTCACTTGTGGCGAATCTGGTGCTGATAGTTTTGGGTACGATTCGAGATAAAAGAACCCGTCTTTTTTGCGAAATGGCCCGTAAAAGCTTGTATCCACACTAGCTGAAAAACTTATGAACCGAATTTCACAAAATTCGGTAAATAAGTCACTTGTGGGACTTCCTGGTGCTGATTAGATTTTGGTACGATTCGGAATAAAAATAACCTGCCTTTTTTTTGTAAAATATCTCGTATAAATCGTCAAAATCTAAAATAAAAAACTACGTATGCTCAAATATATCCATTAAATACTTGTTTTAACGAAGAAAAGAATAAGACCAACCCCATTTGACTAGGACTAGCCGTTCTCGAGATATTTTAGTTTTTTCGTATTTTCTCTACGCCACCTTTGAAAATAAGTTCAGTTATCAAATGAGAGCTAAAATTGAATTAAAAGTGAATTAAATTTATTTAAAATAAAGAAAACGTGAATATAAGTCTGCAGAAAAGTCATGTGTCGCCCACATCAGAGTTTTCTCTCTATATCACAAAGTGGGACTTATTGACACTGTTCTAATCATGGAGATAAAGAGAAGGAAGGAACTGAAAGTTCACGTTGGCAAATCGCCAAAATCATTAGAGACAGTAATTCAGGTAGCTAGCTCTTCAGTAAGTTAAGTTCCACATTGTATGTATTTGATTATGAATTAAATATTAATTATTGTGAGTTCTGCAGAAATAATTTATCGCGGTAACGCAAACTAGAACTCAAACAATAAAAATATTCCTCCGTATTCAAATTTATTTTACCTTTTAATTTATTTTTGTCTCCCTTACCGTACCTTGTGCTACAACTATGAAAAAATCTGATGTGGGCATTCCCTGCAGACTCAGCTTCACATTCTCATCATTTCTTTAATAATTTATTAAAATGAATTTAATTTCATAAAATAACAGTCATAATTATTTTAAATGACAATGAATTTGCCCTTTTAATTCAATTTTCGTTTATATTTGATATCTGGACTTATTTTCAAAGGCCGGGTAGCGACAATGCTAAAATATCTCGAGAACAGCTGGTTGTTCTCTATTGGTTAAAGAGGTTGTTCTTATTATTTTCATCGTCAAAAGTTACGCATAAAACAAACACTTAATTGATACATTTGAGCATACGTAGTCTTTTATTTTAAAATTTGGCGATTTTTGAGGGCCATTTCGTAAAAAATGGCAGGTTCTTCTTTTCCGAATCGTACCAAAATCTAATCAAACCCAAGGTATCCCACAAGTGACTTATCTATCAAATTTTGTGAAATTTGGTCAAATGTTTTTTGTTTTGTATTTTAGCTAGAATGGATACACGAGATTTTTGCGGGCCATATCGCAAAAAAGGCGGATTTTTTTTTATCCTGAATCGTTCGAAAATCTTATCAGCACCAGGGTCACACACAAGTGCCTTACTTATAAAATTTCATGAAATTTGGTCCATTATTTTTTGAGTTAGAGTGGATACATACATTGCACGGACAGACACACGTACAGACGCCACGCTAAAAACATTTTTTTTTCGTGTTCAAGAGGTCCCAAAACGTGCAAATCCGTCAAAAACTCGAGTTGCTATTTTCAACACGATTCCAATACTTTCCCTATACATTAATCCCTATACCATGTATTGTCGGAAAAGTGAAAACACAGATTACTTCTACTTATAATGCGGGAACTTTAATTTAAAATAATAAAGAATGCATAAACACTACGCCTCCCTGCTACGCCCGCTTCAAAAAGAACAGATGGAACTATAACACCCATATAAAAACTATCGACACTCAGATATAATTATCAACACTCAGATATTAAAACACTCCGATAAAACTATCAACGCTCGGATAAAATTATCAAATTCTCATGGTATTTTCAATCTATTTATCAATAAGAGTTTTATCACCTTCTGTCTAACACCGTCGTTGTAATGGTGTGTTTTTCAATCAAAACGATTAATATAACGTGATTATTTACTATTTCGTAACGTAGTTTTCAGAGCCCACTTCGAAAATAAGAGCATGCAATTTTGTCCCAGAGAAAGAGTCAGCTGGCCAGTTTGAAGATCCAGGGTTCGATTCCTGGTTGGGGCAGAAAGGTTCTTTACAAGTTTTACTGTATGGAGCCCCGCTGTGTGTTTGTTACGTTCATTAACACTCGTTTTTGATGCGGCATCGAATAATCCCACAATTTTAACTATCCAGTTCTGAAGCGCTATATTGCAATTTTAACTGGGCAAAACTGCTCCGACGATTCCTGACCGCTGAACTGGAAGCGTAATTCTAAGAACTGTAAACTCGTAGACGGTAATGGAATAATCTCATCAACCATTCAATCTTTAATGTATAGTTTAAATACAACTCTAAATTTATTAAGGAACCTTCACCTGGTGTCAAGTACTGTGTACACTCCATTTCCATTAGAACTATTAAGCATTTTGATACTCTTTTATATACTCATTTCGTATAATTATGCGAATTTTATTAAAAACTGAAAGTGGCAGCACCAGAACCGTAAGTGAACATCCTTAGTAAACACCCAACCTCTCTGAAATCCAATTCTAAATTCATATGTTGTCATCAAAACTTTACCTATAACCAAGCTATCAAAATGAATGATTCGAGGTAAATTTTTGAACCAAAAATAAAAAACCAGCAGTGCAAATTCTTAGTGAACCCAAAAAACCCTTGCGGTATGTGGTACTGAAACCATATCCGTTATTATTTAAGCTCTATTTATAGCCAATTCTGAGAAATAGATATTTCATGGAAAATGAAAGTTTTCAAAATGAAAGGCACCTTCATAACCGAAAGTGGAAGTCCTTAGTAAAACGCCTACCCTCCCCCCCTCCCCACTACCTCTGAAATTTAATTCTGAATCTAAATAAGCCATTATCTAAGCTTTAAATATAGACAATCCTAACCAAATAAATGTTCCAAAGGAAAGTTTAAACCGTAAATGGGAAACATCGGTAAAGTACCTACCTCCTTTAGAATTCGCTGCTGAATCCATATCAGTTGTCATCTAAGATTTATCTATAGCCGATCATCAAAAATAAATGTTTCAAGCAAAATAACAATTTTTTGAATCGGAATTGGAAAAACAACTAGAAATCCTTAACACCCCCCCCCCCCCTCCTACACCACCACCAACGCACACACACTGCATCCTCGAAAATTTGGTATTGTATACATATAAATTTTCGCTTTAGCTTTATTAAAAGCAGGCCCTAAGAAATAGACCCAGGGCCATGTTTTATGATTTCAGCAGAGATTGCTGTCAGCGTCCGCGCTGATCTCCACATCTTCCCTCCCGATAGCACTGCAGTATAGAGATGACACCCTTGCTCAATATGTTAGCCCATTTCTTGCTGTCTACTTAGTAGTTTATTTCGACATGTCTGTTAAGCAGATCTGCGTTTTCTTTTCAGATGCAAAATATATGCGTTGTGAAACGCGGTAGTAACCATGGGAAGTAGACCCAAGATGATTTATGTAACGCAATTGAAGCAATACGTAATGACACACCAGTCCTATAAGCTTCCATTGAATTTCGTGTTCCAAGAAAAACACTGGAGAGGAGATGGAAAACGGGAAACATTCCGCTAAATCTAGCTCTACTTAGAAAGATTCTGAACCACAGCCCAGCACTTCCAAACATAGTAGGATGAACGAGCGCCCCCCCCCCCCCGATAAAATTGTTGAACGATATTTCAAATGTTATTCCCAATAGCTCAACGGTCGGGCGTCGGCTGGCCAGTTCGGCGATCCAGGGTTCGATTCCCGGTTGAGAAAGCGAGTCTTCAGTGAACTTAGGAAGTTCGATCGCCGATTTCAAATTGAAAGCATAACAACCACGCAGGATACTAACCTCGGTAGGAATAGAAATAGCAGGAGGCTAACCTGAGGTAAAAATAGCAGGAGATGGCCAGTCATATTGTTAGTTTCCCGTCAATCTGACATTAGAGGGTGGAGAATGCAGAGTCCACTTTGACAATAGTGGGTCAGTAAGTCTATTTACAACACGCCTTCGTATGGAATGGCCATCGAGATCACCGAACTTGAGCATGCATGGGGCATGCTTGGGAGATTTTTAAGTTCTTTTCGTGACAGTCCCCCTAACCTTTACAAATTAAGAACATGTTTGGTCCGTGAATTGGTACAGACACCTTAAACCGCCATAGATTATATTATTCTTGGCATGAATAGATGCTGTAGTAGTATATGTGTTTCCAGCAGAGTTCATCACATTCCGTATTGACAAACCTCTACTAATGAACTGTTTTTGCGCCCAAAATCCTATAATTTTGTTTATCTCTATTATTTAATTATTTATTGATATTTTTCTTTGAATTTCCCCCAAGTTAATGTCTATTGTTATACCCCATGATCTGTGAAAGTCTTAATGGATTCGAATACATACTTTTCTTTTTATCCGCTTTTTTTACTTTCCCTGCAATACATGGTAATGTATAGGGAAAGTATTGGAATCATGCCGAAAATGGCAACTCGAGTTTTCGACGGATCTACACGTTTCGAGACCTCTAGAATACGAAAACACTATTTTAACGTGACGTCTGTGTGTGTGTGTCTGTCTGTCTGCCTGTCTGTGTGTGTGTGTGTCTGTCTGTGTGTCTGTGCGATGTATGCATCCACTCTAACTCAAAAACTAATGGACTGAATTTCATAAAATTTGGTAAGTAAGTCACTTGGATGTGACCCTGGTGCTGATTAAGTTTTAGTATGTTTCGCAAAAACAAAAGCCGCCTTTTTTTGCGAAATGGCCCATAAAAATTTAATTTATCCGCTCTAGCTAAAATACTAATTTACCAAATTTCACAAGATTTGGTAGATAAGTTACTTATTGGATACTCTGATGCTGATTAGAATTCGGTACGATTCGGAAAGGAAGAACCCGCCTTTTTTACGAAATGGCCGCAAAAATCGCCAAAATCTAAAAAAAAAGAAAATACTACGTATGTTGAAATGTATCAATTAAATTCTTATTTAATACACAATTTTTGACGAGGAAAAGAATATAACACACTCCATTATACTTTAGGACTAACCGTTCTCAAGATATTTGAGATTTCTTGCATTTTTGTTAAGCCGCTATCGAAAAATATCCAATTACCAAATAAAAAAAAATTGAATTAAAAATGCAAATTTAGTGTTATTTGGTGCAATTAAACTCAATCTAATGAATTATTAAAGAAATAAAAAATGTGAATTTAAGTCTGCAGGGAAAGTCATGTGCTGTCCACATCAGATTTTTCACTTTGTTACTTAACTTTAGGACAAGAGTGTAGACGTTTCAGAAACAGTTTTCAGCAAAAACAATAATATGAAAAAAAATTTCCATCAACAAAACTAGGTTTCCATACAGTTAACCAATGACCGCTAATATTTTAAAAGTTTTACTATAACTTGATTACTTCATCCATAGAGAGAAAAAAATTAAAAATAAGATAACTTTATTTTTAAAATCAAAGTAACAGCCTTCTTTTCTTGTTCACTTAAAGTAAATACAATCTTTGAAACACATTTTATTCGTCTTTTCGTTAATGGGAGTTGAGAGGTATTTGTTCATCCAATACAGTAGCACTTAAAGCAAATGGGATCAGAATAGAATGAAGAAATGGATTTTTGAGAGGTTTTATTTAAGCTAGAGAAAACATTACATCGCTGTCTTTATTATCTCAGTTACTTTATTTTACTAATATCGTTTTATGTTATGTTAGCGTTTGCTTTCGAAATTTCGTTACTTAACGATCTAGCGTAGTTTTCCAATTTATATATTTCAATTTAGTATAGTGTATAAATGCGCCAATATCTCTGTATATATGTATTGCTATTTATTTTTAAAAAATTAACAGGATTGTTTTATAATTTTTTCTCGATTTTTGGTTTATAACTTTTTTCTCGAATTTTACAAGAAAAAATTTGAAAAATCGGTATTGTGGGTCCAAATGATTATAACTGTAGCGTGTTATCCTTCACTTTAGAGAGCTTGAAATAATATTTCTATTGATACGATACTGGACAATGTATACTTGAGGGGGGGGGAATTTGCCCCCCAAGGGGGTCTTATGATCTCACAAACAAAAAAATCTGATGTGGGCAACACATGACTTTCCTTATATGATGCAACGAATTTACTACTTTTACAGTTAAAAAAAAATGTTATTCTTATAGTAGATACTTATATTCTTTCCAAGATATTAAATTTTCTTCAATGAGTCGTCATTTTCATTGATTTTACGTCATTTTTATCCATTTGGTGAGATTTTTGTTAATTTCGCAACAATTAAAATATTGCCAAGTTGGCGACATTCCGCCAAATTCGTCGCCAAAATCTCGCCAAGCGTTGTGAAGGAAGAAATAAGTTATTCTTACAGCAGATAAATGACTATTGGCGATCAAATACAAAAGTATTACTCAAAGTATCTTTTTTCATGAATGGAAACAGATAGATTCCTGAGAATGATGTCACCCAATTTATCGCATGCTATTACACATGAAAAGTGAACATGTTTCTCAATAGGAAATATTTGTTTTTATTTTATGTCTTTTTGACAATTTTTTTGAAAATTGTACAATATCTCGAGAACGGTTCATGTTAGCATTCTAAAATTTATGTCAATCGTTTTCTAATGAAAAATTACATAAAAAATGTCTATTTGCGTAACTTTATTAGCGGTTTAGATTTTTTGACGATTTTTTCAAAATTTCACTCGAAAATTTAGGGGGATTCTGAACATTCGATTGCGTATAAAAACAATAGGCTTCCAGTGTTTACGGATTGAGATTTTTGTTCCAAATGTCGTTCGAATCGGACCATTCGTTCGTCAGTTATCGCCTCCACAGACTCTCTGACACACACACGCACACACACACACACACACACACACACACACGCACACACATACTTTCACACACACACATACACACACAGACATCACTTCAAAAATGTTTGATTCGTGATCAGGGATGCTTGAAACGTGCTCTCCCGTCGAAAATTCGAATTCGAATTTTCGATCCCGTCACAATACTTTCCTTATACATTATGTATATAAGGAAAGTAATATAAAAATTCGAATAAAATTCTAAGTTTTCATTCGAATTTTAAAAAAAATTCTATTTTGTTTTAGATTATTTAGAACAAAGTTGGATATAAAGTTTTATGTAAAAAACTTTAACATTTGTGGCCCCTGTCGTTTACACAAGAAATCGACCACAGGCATCAAAGAGCTCGAATTTCAAGTTTTTTCGAATTTCAGTTTTAGCTCGAATTTTAAGAAATTCTATCTAGTTCTAGATTTTGTATAACGATAAGTCACAGATATAAAGTATCGTAAAAATCAATTAATATTAGTTGCCGCTATGTTGTACACAAGAAATCGACCACAAACAGGCAAACAAATTGACAGACATCACTGCAAAAATAGCTAAAACGTACTCAGGAGGTCTTAAAACATATATTGGCATCAAAATCTCGAAGAAAATTTACGCGAAAACAATACGTTCTCAGTACTACGTAAGAGAAAGTAAAAATGTTTGAAAAATGGAGGACCTTCCCTTAGTTCAATTTCCCTAAAAACCATTCCTAGTCTATAACAATTTAGATTAAAATATTCTTCTCGAATTTCATTAAAATATCTCAATTTATTCAATATTTTTACACATACTTCAATATTGTTCGAATTACCCAAATACCTTTACGGCATATTGCATGTACCTGAAGAAAAATGACATTTACAAGCAACCATTATGTGTTTGAAAGTCCAGATTGCTTGACTCTGGTGAAAAACTTGGTGAAATATCGCCAACAGTGGAAGTTTTGGAAAGTTCTCTAATTTTGTAGATTGCTTAAGAATTTATCACGTTACGTCGATTTTTCTTTAAATTTCCACAGAGGGTGTATAAGCTGAACATCGTTCAATTAAAGGTAATTTGCATGATACGCGTAAAAAGGTTATATTGTCAGTGTCTTGAGAATATAATCTTTTATTTTATGAATGAGTTGAGCTTTATTGACGACTGCTTTGCAGTTTTGTAAGATGGCTAGAGAGTTTTTAGCTGTAGAGGGGTCAACTTTAAGCGCTTATTGGGGCTTTAAGTAAATGTTTAATTACCCAGAAAATGGAACTCATTTTTGTATCCTGAGCATACATCCCACTTCTGAGATCGACTATTACAACGCATCTTCTAGATATACCCTCAGTATACAGTAATGAGTGTGAATTTCTATATAACTAACGCTTTTATCTAAAAGCACCAATAAGCGTTAGAAGGAATAATTTACAGCTAATAACACTATATAGCTATCTTACACGATAGGAAAATAACTGTCAGCTGCAATAAAACAGTAATTATATGCACAAATAACTCACAAAATAGCAGAATGTGTTGTCAAAAGACTAACGTATCTCACAATTCAATTTGATTCGTATTACGTCAATTTTGTCGTAATGAGTTATGCTTCCCTTATATACTCTCCATAGAAATCTCTAGAAGGTGGTCATAAAGGGGAAGTTCTGGAGACAAAAAAAAATATCCAGTAGTATTCTAAGCTTGCCAAAAGTCGCTAAGTCAGAGCTATTTAACCAAATCTGGCGCCAAAATGACGAAAAATGTCGCCAAAATCAGGCTACCCTACCTTCACTTAATAGCAATATTTGCCTGTAAATGTGTTTTCTCCTTGGTAAGAAACGGATGCTAAGAAGCATTTAATGCATTTGTAACAATTTATGTACTGCTCACACAAAATAAATGCACAGTACATCAAAACCTTAACGTCGAATTTTTGTGATTGTTTTCCTTTGATAAATTCTATATTGCTTTTCCTGCAATACATGGTATTGAAATAGTGTCGAAAATCCCACCTCGAGTTTTTAGCGGATCTACATTTTGGAACCTGTAGAACACGAAAACACTATTTTAGCCTGACGTCTGCGTGTGTGTGTGTCTGTCTATGCAATGTATGTACTATGTACCCACTCTAACTCAAGAACTAATGGCCAAATTTCATAAAATTTTATAAATCATTTCTGTGTGACCCTGGTGCTGATTAAATTTTGGTACGATTCGGGATAAAAAAAAAACTTTGTCGCAAAATGACCCTCATAAATCTCATGTATGCTCTAGCTAAAAAAATTGATAGATAAGTCTCTTGTGGGATACCCCGGTGCTGATTAGATTTTGATACGATTCGGAAAAGAAGAACTTGCCGTTTTTAAGAAATAGCCCGCAAAAATCGCCAAAATCTAAAATAAAAACTACGTATGCTCAAATGTATCAATTAAATGCATATTTTATGCGTAATTTTTGACGAGGAAAATAATAAGACCAACCTCATTACTCTATGACTAACCGTTCTCGAGATATTTTAGTTTTTTCGCCTTTTATTACGCCGCCTTTGAAAAAATATCCAGTTACCACATTAAAACAGAAATTGAATTAAAAGTACACATCCACTGTTATTTTGTGCAATTAAACTCAATTATTAAAGAAAAAATCTGATGTGGGCAGCACATGACTTTCTTTATATAATGCAATGAATTTACTACTTTTATAGGGAAAAAAATGTTATTCTTATAGTAGATACTTATATTCTTTCCAAGATATTGAATTTTCGTCAATAAGTAGTCATTTTCTTTGGTTTAGCGTCATTTTTCTCCATTTGGCGAGTTGTTCGTTAATTTAGCAACATTTAAAACAGTCGCCAAGTTGGCGACATTCCCCCAAATTCGTCCCCAAAATCTCAGCAAGCGTTATGGACGTTATTTTTGCAGCAGATAAAAGACTATTGGCGTTCAAATACAAAAGTATTATTCAAAGTATCGTTTTTCGTGAATGGAACGAGTTAGATCCACGAGAATGATGTCACCCAATTTATCGCATGGTATTACATATGAAAAGTGAACATGTTTCTCAATAGGAAATATTTTTTTTTTATTTTATATGATTTTTTGATTTTTCGATTTTTTTTTCTTTGAAAAATGTGCAATATCTCGAGAACGATTCTTGTTAGCGTTCTAAAATTCATGTCAATCGTTTTCTAATGAAAATTTACATAAAAAATGTCTATTTACGTAACTTTTTTAGAGGTTTTGATTTTTTGACGATTTTTTCAAAATTTCACTCGAAAATTTAGGGAGGTTCTGAACATTCGATTGCGTATAAAACAATAGGCTTCCAGTGTTTATGGTTTGTAATTTTTGTACCAAATTTCGTTCGAATCGGTCCATTCGTTCGTCAATTATCGTCTCCAAAGACTCACTGACACATACACACACATACTTTCACACATACACAGACACACAGACATCACTTTAAAAATGTTCGATTCGTGATCAGGGATGCTTGAAACGTGCTCTCCCATCGAAAACTCGAATTCGAATTTCCGAACCCGTCACAATACTTTCCGTATACATTATTGTATATAAGGAAAGTAATAAAGAGAAAATTAATTTATGTCTGCAGGGAAAGTCATGCGCTGCCAACGTCAGATTTCTTTTTTCTGAGGAAAGCAAAATAATATCACGCCAAGTTCAGACCTTACTATATTCGACAAACTTAATTAACTTATTAGAGAGGATAACGACTCAGGCTTTTTGTTCTTTCTTTGACAACTGATGCAGGGGTGTGGAGGAGGAGGGGTGGATGGGAGATTGCTTTAAGTGAAAAGATAAACGGAAACGGGGTGTTGAAAAAGTTTGACTTTGCAACGTAGATCCAAAATGGATAACACTTCTTTACGGGAAAACTTACGCTTTAGGTAATTTGAGATATGTGTTTATCACACTGAGTTTTAAAATTCAAAGCGGAAGAACGTGTTAGGGAAAACTTTCACAGCCTTTCGAAACAATTGTTTACTGGGTTTATTGTAAATAATTAAACGTCTGTTATTACTTTCCTTATATACATAATGTATATGGAAAGTATCGTAACGGGGTCGAAAATTCGAATTCGAGTTTTCGACAGGAGAGCACGTTTCAACCATTCCTGATCACGAATCAAACATTTTTGAAGTGATGTCTGTGTGTGTGTGTTTGTGTGTGTGTGTCAGTGAGTCTGTGGAGACGATATCTCACGAACGAATGGAGTGATTCGATTGAAATTTGGTACAAAAATCACAATCCGTGAATACTGGAAGTCTATTGTTTTAATACACAATCGAATGTTCAGAACCCCCTAAATTTTCGAGTGAAATTTTAAAAAAATCATCAAAAAATCAAAACCTTAAATAAAGTTACGCAAATAGACATGTCTTATGTAATTTTTCCTTAGAAAATGATTGACATAAACTTTAGAACGCTAGCATGAACCGTTCTTGAGATATTGCACATTTTTAAAATAAATGTATCAAAAAATCCCATAAATTAAAAAAAAATATTAACTGTTATGAAACATGTTCACTTTTCATATATAATATCATGCAATAAATGTAGTGACATCATTCTCATGGATCTAACTCTTTCCATTCACGAGAAAAGACACTTTGAGTAATACTTCTGTATTTGAACGTCAATAGTCATTTATCTGCTGTAAGAATAACATATTTGTCCGTCCATAACGCTTGGCAATATTTTGGCAATGAATTTGGCGGAATGTCGCCAATATGGCGACTTTTTACATGTTGCCAAATTAACGAAAATCTCGCCAAATAGATAAAAATAACGCTAAATCAATGAAAATGACGACTCATTGAGGAAAATTCAATATCTTGGAAAGAATATAAGTATCTACTATAAGAATAACATGTTTTTAACTGTAAAAGTAGTAAATTTATTGCATTATATAAGGAAAGTCATGTGCTGCCCACATCAGATTTTTTTTAATGTTTCGTAAGTTATTTACGCACCCCAAGATCTATCACATTTAAGACAAACCGTGGGTTCCTATCCCTAGCGAGACTTGCATAGAAATTCCAAAGTCAATAAGTGCAGTAATCTTTGTGAGAAGGATAAGAAACTCTTCAATGCACAAATAACACAATACAGTTGTTTCGAGGATACGCTGGATCCCCTTCATCAGTGCAAAAGAACCAACAGACCTGAATTCCAAAAAAAGGAACGTGCACGAAAAGAAAATGTAGGGGGGATTATAAATCCACCTGGATTCAGAGCGAGCCAATCAGATAAAACATGAAGAACCACCCAGCCAATCCGAAACGACAAGTAACGCGCAGGATTGACGTAGTAATATCCCGGCAAGATGAATCAAGTCAGAACAAGAATAAATGAGACCCATAAAGGCAAAAAAGGTTAAAATAACACATAAGAAACCCAAAGGAATAGAACGAAGAATGGGAGAGGGGACAAAAATGGAATTCTGGACAAGACCTTAACTAATTTACTGGAATTTTTTTGGATATATAAAATCCGTTTTCCAAATTGCCCACTGGATCTGGAGAAATAGCCTTTCAAAGTTTCGCTTTAATCGCTAATTTTCTGCTTATATCTCATGTCGAAAGCAGAAAGTTGTCACAACATGATGCAATTACATGGTTATAAGACCATGGGACTAAAAGTTAATCTGTAATCAGCTCATGGAGTTACAGATAAGACCATCTCCATGATCCAGTTGAATAGGAAAGTTAATATTGAGAAGTCCTACCAATGCACAAATTCAAGACCGTGGAGTTAGATAGACTTTCTTCCTCCTTTATCTCCAAATTCATATTTTAAACAACGCAAATAATTTTAAAATCAAAGACAATCAAGTAAGTGATTGAATGGTCATTTATTAATTTATTAGTCATTTATTAGTCATTTATTAATTTATTACTCATTTATTATTCATTTATTAATTTATTAGTCATTTGTTAGTCATTTATTAACTTATTTGTCATTTATTAGTCATTTATTATCCATTTATTAAATTTTTAGTCATTTATTAGTCATTTATTAATTTATTAGTCATTTATAAGTCATTTATTATTCAGTTATTAGTCATTTATTAATTTATTAGTCATGTATTCTCCATTTATTAATTGTTTAGTCATTTATTAGTCATTTATTAATTTATCACTCATTTATTATTCATTTAGTCGTTTATTAATTTATTAGTCATTTATTATTCATTTATTAGTCATTTTTTAATTTATTAGTCATTTATTATTCATTTATTAGTCATTTATTAATTTATTACTCATTTATTAGCCATTTATTATTCATTTATTATTAATTTATTAATTTATTAGCCATTTATTACTCATTTATTAATTTATTAGACATTTATGAATTTATTATTCATTTATTAGTCATTCATTATTCATTTATTTGTCATTTATTAATTTATTAGTCATTTATTAATTTATTATTCATTTATTAGTCATTTATGATTAATTTATTAGTCATTTATTAATTTATTAGTCATTTATTAGTCATTTATTATTCATTCATTAGAAGTAGGTTCCATTTCAACTATGCAAGCTCCTCCATTAAAGCACGGACGTAATACATAAGGATTTACAAAGGAGAATCAAATTTTGTCAGTCTCCATTCCATTATTACTGACTATTTAAAAATAAATATTCAAATAATTTTAATATGCGTACAATCTGTCTTGGCAATGAAGCAGTGTGAAGTCCAGCAGCCCAATAAAATAAATTGTGTGACTATATATCCTACCGACTTAAATAATATAACCAATTATATAATATAACCAATATATGTCAAAATATATGCCAATATAAACTGCACTACTTATATTCTCATAGATTAGAAGATATGGCCGTGTATTTGTAGAAGATTACTCTTACAACGTACAATATATGAATTTCAACAATTTTTGCCGCAATAAAACAATGGCATAAGAAATTGAAAATATCAATAATCTCTGAATAAATAATTCCCGAAAACATCAATAATAATAATGTTTAAACCTGAAGATCGTAATTGATAATATCCTGTCAAAAATACGATAGCAATGAAATTTATTTTATATACATATCTTCATTATTAAAATCGGAAAATATTTAATAAAAATCTTTGTCATAAGGTAAAATTGTCCTTATCAAAATTTACCAGTATAGGACTTACCTATGATGCCGCCACTAAGGGTGGAGCATGTAAGCTCCCGGTTCTCAAGCTCGGACTACGAACACACAAAACATAAAGAAACACACATGCTTAATTGCTCAATTTATTTTAATATTTTACTTAATAGATATCTATTATATCTGGAGTAACTATGCTATATTTAAATCAATTATTAAAAGACACATAATACTAACAATAATACATTAATATATATATATATTTACACACATAATAACTTTGACTTAAATTTCTTAAAAACAGTTTCCTTTAAACAATCGATATAGAATAGTTCTTATAGTTCAATATTTACGAACTCGTTCATATGGTCTACTCATACGAACTGGTAGTCAATTATTTTAATAATCGTTAAAGGTGTGCCTTCCGTGCTAATAGTGACAATTGAAAGATGGTTACCTTTTCTCTTTGTGTTACGTGCATATTCGTGCTATTTCAATGATGTAGGAAAACCGTTACACATCTAACTGCTCTCGCTAGCATTTTATTGCTCACATTCTCTAGACACTTTCACAACCCCAAGAAAACATGATGCTGACTCGTTCGAGAGTTTTAAGTCGACCAAAAAAAACCTCAGGTGCGTCTAGGACGCTGTCGAAATTGCATCTCCTGGAAAGTTCTAGAACATTCTCTCAAACCTTTTTCTTTTCACATTGTAGTGTCGTTGTTGATTCGTTGAAGTGAAGAAGGGGATGCGCTGCTTATTTATGTTTGTATTGCCATTGGCTCCCTCTGCAGCATTTAAATAGCTCATTAGCTAGGTTGGCATCCGCAATTGGAATTTCGAAATGGCTAGGTTGGCATCCGTAATTGGAATGTAACATGTAATACAAATATTGTGTTACATGATATCCCCCCTTGCAGAGAGAAAATTTCAGCACACGGTAAACATTGCACTGAATACATATGTGTACACATTGCGGCCACTGTGGAAATGTTGCTTTGATCCACTGCACATATATCTGTCACAGACATGCAGATCACCGCATGTAATACACACTATATTGTAACATTGACATACATATATCGGTGCATTACAACCGACATGTCACTAAAATGAAGGAACTCACTGTTCGGAAGATACATCATCTCGTACTTGGTGACACATATATTGCTGTACCTGAAGAAATTATCACTGTTCGGAAGGCACACTATATTGTTACATGGAATTATCACGAGCACGGAAGACACCTTATTGTCACATGGAATTATCATGAGCACGGAAGACACCTTATTGTCACATTGAATTATCATGAGTACGGAAGACACCTTATTGTCACATGGAATTATCATGAGCACGGAAGACACCTTATTGTCACATTGAATTATCATGAGCACGGAAGAATGAGTCACCATCCTGTGACTTAACTTTCAAAGTTCCGGTACTTCAATATTTATATTTTCATTATGTTGCTTAGTACAGTCTATTGTACACTTCAAATGAAGACTATATCATAATTGTTATTTGCATTTCTATTTATATACAAGTTCACAACATTACATTAAACTATACACAATTCATTACCTTGATTTCTCATTTTCACAGACGTACATAATTTTTCGACAATTTTTTAGCTGTATATATTTCTTATTTGTTACAATGAATAACATATTATATATTTTTGTGTGTATAAATCATGACTCTTTTGAACACCATATTTATATCATATTACATCGCGGCATTCAAAATATCAAATATATATACTCATTTCGCAACTCCAAACTACTGTGCATCTCATAATACGCATTTTAAATTCCCTCTTCGACTGCCCTTTCGTGTGACACAACTGAGCGTGAGGAAGGGAGAAAAGAAAAAAGAAAAAATTTTGCTTGACCCGTAGCTTTCCTCTGCTCCCCTCAACGCGTTTCTATGGCAACTGCGAATCTGTTGACCCCCACGGCGAGCCTTGAATGAGTGTCTTCATTGTTTGCAGAGCGCAAACTTACGTAAAAGGGATCTTAACTGCCTTTTGCATGTATCGCTAAAGATTTAATCGTTATCGTGTAACTTGGCGGTATCGTCTTGTCAAGCGCGGGCTTTTGACTTTCCGGTGATGAATGTGCGAGCTAACATTGACGTGGGAGGTTTTACGTGTATCCTTTTAAGGAATTTACTTACAGTTATATTTTATGTGTATCATATTATATATTTATTTTACATATGTTGTTATTAATTCTATTTAATTTGATATATATATATTTTTTTTTTATTATTATTATCTTATGACCTTAACACATATCTGACTGTTGAATTATTATTTTGATTTCATGTACCTCTAATTTATTGGATTTATTTATCCCTTGTTGCAACAACGCGTGATATATTATTTTATGTGTAGTATTATGAATATACCATGCTTTTGTTATGTTATTGATATAACTGACTTTATGTTCCCGTTTCAGCATAACTTTACATATTTATTTATTTAAATATAATTCTTTCATATTTGATTTTATCTGTTATTTCTTTTTTTTTTTTATTTACTGTGATGTCTAATTAATGCAATAATTTATTAACATACTCAATCATTTATCATTTACATACAAATCAATGTGTTTTCCTAATGTATTTTATTTTTTATATACCGGCCGGTATTTTTAAATAACTATAATTGCCTGCAATTATAATTTTAAATTTTGATACATTTATTGTATGCTTACAATAGAATTCTTTTGTATTATTTTCGTACTATGCAGGGGAGATTTTCTCCGGTGTTTATTTTTAGCCTGGATATTTACTTTGAAGGTGACTAGCTTTCGCCGTACAATGGCCATATATGGAGCTGTTACGCTGACTGTGAAGGATGGGACATTAATCCTATTTTATTGAAGTTTATTAATCCATTTATGTAATTAACTTTTATTTTGTTTTTTTTAGCTTGCTTGTTTTCGTAAAAGGTCTGTATACACTATTTATGCAATATATATCTATTAATTTACTAATTATTATTTACATCAGCTGTGAGTGTTATTTTTGACTTCACACTTTTATTTATTTATTTATTTATGATTTTGCTTTTATTCTGTCAGCTTTTTATGAGGTATTTAATTAATAATTTTATGATTTTGAATATCCTGTACTTGCTTTTACCATGTTCCATGACTTTATTTTGAATTTTATTAATTATGTTATACAATTTTTTCAAGACCCGTACAAGAAAAAGGAAAAAAAAATTTGTGAAGAATTCCATCCCACACATCTTTATCATTGGAATGTCTACCTTGCTCTTAAGCATCTATCATTGGAAGACTTGTATTTTTGATGCCCACTACTGACTGTTACCACCTTTCGTTTTCAAGCAAGACAAATTGCAAGTAAGTGAAATTTAATTATCTCTCTCCTTCTTTCTTCTACCACCTTAGTTTATTTTATTTTAGAACATTGAGGGGTATTGTATGTATTATTTATCACTTCTACATATTTTTTCTGATATTTATTGCTCTATTCATAAAATGTATCCATACATAAATGTTTATTTATTACCTATATTTTTATTTTATACTCATATTTACAAAATCCTCATATTTACAAAAATTTTATCCTCATATTAATTTTACAAATATGTTATCCTCATATTTATTTTACAAAATATATTATCCTCATATTTGTTTTATACAAAATATTATCCTCATATTTATTTTATTTTATAACTGTCCTACGAGTTCGTAGGTCCTAATCTCCCTGCTCTTATCCCCACTTACATAGTATTTGACAATGTCCATTTTTATAATGTAGACTAATTTTTATTTTGTTTGGAAGGGAAAAAACATTTATTTACTATTTTCTTTCACTTCAAAATTTTCCGAGTCTCCGTTTTTATTTTGTTCTCAAACATTTTAATTTCCTGAAATCATTATTGTATTACATATTATTTATACTTCAGATATCTTTTATTTTTATTTTTTTTTTTATTTTTTTTACGTCCACTGAATTATTTACTTTACTTATATTTTCTAAGATTAAATTTATTTATTTTACTTATATTTTCATATAAATTATTTATCTTTTATCATTGTCCGTTCATTTATTTAATATCTACTTGCATAAAAGGGACGAGAATCTATAACTTTTTAATTTTGCTGTACTGCTACTTGATGAAACGCTGATAATTTTAATAAAATGGGCTGGCGCTAATACTTTTACGTTGTACACGTTGATACTTATTGACAACATTACTGCTAACCAGTCAACCCGCTGATAAACTTTCCTACTTTTCTTTTTTTTTTTTTTTGTTGCTGTTGTTGCAGAAAAATCCATGATTTAAAAATTCCTATCCGCTGGACTTGCCTTCCTCCAGACAATTTTTTTTGAAGTTTTATTTAATTTTGCGATTTTGTTGACTACCGTGCATTTTGGATAACTATCATGCCTATCCTCACACTAAGTCTTCACTACTACACACTTTTCCTCAACACTACAGTTTTCACAATATACCATACATAATATACAATACACAATACATACTAAAATAACCATATACTTTTGCTTCCCTATGTTTTGCACATATTGTGGCACTATGCTATTTGTAACACACTTGTTGTCTATTTACTTATTTATCACTTAATTTTGAAAGTTGCTCTATCTACATAAATTTTCTATTATTATAATTATATTCATTTTCTTTACATTAACCAAAAATATCTATTTGTAGACTACCTTCCAACTTAATTTTTACATTTACTGTAGACTACCAAAATTATTTCAAAATGCTTTCCAATTTAATTTCAAAATATTGTAGGAAACTAATATATTTTATAATACCCTCTAATTTAATTTAAAAATCATTATAGACTGCTACACATCTTGTAGAATGCTTTCGAATACTATTTTTTGCGTGTCCTCAGATTATAACGTCTCGGACTCTGATAATTATGATTATTGGCGTTATATTCTTTGTTTACATGCGATTGACTTCTGTCAACAGTTCGCCGTGTTTGTTTATTTTGTAAATAGTTTTTACGCGGTTCTGCTTTATATAATTTATTCGCGTGAACAACTATCCATTTTTTATTTGGATCGTACATAGGTGTGATAGCGTAATTATTGTTACGGATCACCTTTACGATGCGAAATGGTCCTTGAAATTTTTTTTGTAATGCTGTGGTGGGTCTGAGGTTTTTTAAGTACACAATTTGTCCTTTTAATAATTTCTGCTGTCTAACTCTTTTAAAAATTCTTTCTTGGCGACTTTGGGCTTGAATTTGTTTTCGTTTTGTATATCTATTAATTTTTTCCGCTAAAGTAAGTGCTTCATTGACGTCATTATCATATTCAGTTTTAGTTAATATCGGACTGTCATCAGGGTCCGCTATTTCCAGATTATTTTCTCCGGGTAATTTCAAATCTCTGGTGAGAAACAAAATAGCGGGACTGTGGTCTATATTTGCGCTGGGTGTAGCATTATGAAATAGTTTTACATATGGCAATACTTTGTGCCAATTAAATGTTTGGTCAGCCATTGCTGCCAAAGAATTTTTTATTCCTAAGTGGCTTCTTTCTAAAATTGCATTTGAGCTGGGTTTGTAAATTGAAGTATATTTCAATTTTATACCATGTTGCTCTGCGAATTTTTTAAATTCCTCGCTTTTAAATTGCCTCCCATTATCGGTCAGCAGCCACATAGGAACGCCATTTTGTGAAATCCAATTCGTTAGGACCTGTAATACACTCGCAGTTGTAATATTTCTCACGGGTACTGCCTCCAGGAATCTCGAGTAATGGTCTATCATCGTTATGATGTACTCGTGCTGTCCGTTACTTCTCGGTAGCTTCCCTACAATGTCTAATGCCACCGTGTGATTTTGTTTACATGGACGTGGGACACGTTGTAATGCCATAGGTCTTATAGCCTTATTCTTGTAACATAAACATGCATCACATGATGCGCAAAAATTTTTTACATCACTGTATGCCCCTTTCCAGTAATACTTTCTATTCAGAATTTGATATGTTTTTTCTACTCCAAAATGTGGTGTATGAGCTAACTCAATAACTGCGAATTTTAGACTGTGAGGTATTAGAATTCTGTCGTTTTGCATAGGATTTCTGATATATCTAGCAGTCTTTATCATAATTAAACCCGTATTTACATCTTTATAGTATTTATTTACATATTTTGGCTGTTTACATTTTGCATTTAGTCCGTTAATAATTTTCTTTATCTCTCTATCTTTTGCTTGCTCTTCTAAAATTTTGGCTATTGTTATAGCGCTGTCATTATCAATAATGTTATTTATTAATTTAGTCTTAGTTTGTTCAGAAAAAATTTGGCGTGACATAAAATCACTGGGATTATCTTGTCCTTTAATGTATTTTATATCGAAAGAATATTGTTGTAAATTTAATAACCATCTTGCGATTAAATCAGAATTTTGATTTTCTAAGTGTATGTAGTGCGTTAAAGCTTTAGAATCAGTAAATACCGTAAAATGCGTACCACATAAAAAATCTTTGAAATGTATTATAGCGTCGTGAATTGCTAACAGTTCTAGCTTCATGCTCGGATATTTCTTTTCACTGTCTGAAAGTTTCCTGCTATAATACTCGATAGGATGAAAATTTCCGTTCACTGATTGAAGTAAAATTCCTGACGCGGCTACTTTTGAACAATCAGTCGACAAAATGAACGGCTTTGACATATCAGCTGCCCTAACTACCGGTTTCGATAAAATCGCGTTTTGCAATGTTACAAACGCTTCTTCGCATTTCTCCGTCCATATAAATTTTTTATCTTTCTTTGTTAACTCAATTAAAGGATTGCATAGTTCAGAAAAATTTGGTATGATCTGCCTAAAATAATTACATAGACCTAAAAATGATTTTACTTTTTTTACTGTTGTTGGCACAGGGAAATTCGTTATTTTCTGTACATTATCATCTGAAGGTGTTATGCCTTCCTTACTTATCTTAAATCCTAGAAATTTAATGTTCTCTTTACACATTTGTAATTTTGAAGGGTCAATGGTTAAACCAAATTTAGCTAATCTCGAAAATACCGTTTTTAATTTCTCCAACATTTTCTCGAATGAATTTGCGGCAATTACAATGTCATCTAAATAAAATTCAATTTTCTGATCTTTTAAATCTCCTAAGCATTTCATCATTAGTAATGAGAAATATGCTGATGAATTTTTTGCCCCAAAAGGTAATCTATTAGGTCTATACGATCCATTATTTGTTATGATATTTAATCGGAAACTGTCCTCAGGTTTGATTTTTATTTGAAAAAACGCGGACTTTAAGTCTATCACCGTGTACAATTTGTGGCCTGCGATGTTGTGCAGAATGTCGCTGATTTTACCAATATTTACGGGCAGTAATTCAGTAATTTGATTAAGTAGCCTGTAATCTACGGCTAAACGATATTTTTGTTCTTTATTGGCATTATTACTATTAATACTGGCTTTCTTCTTTATCAATAAGCATGGGAACGCATAATTACTTGTAGATTTTTCTATAATTCCAGCTTCACACAATTGTTTGATTTCACCTTCTAGTACAGGTTTTAACATTTTTGGCAAGGGATAAGGTTTACACTGAATTGGGTATTGGTGTAGTAAATTAAATTCCGGTACTATTTCTTCCGTCATTCCCAGCGTTTTGTATGATTTCGAAAATACATCGTAATTTTGTAACAGTAATTTTAGCAATATATGTTTTTCATTTTCTTGTAAGTGATCTAGTTTAAAATCTTGCGGTGTTAATTCCGCTTTTCGTAAAGCTGAAATGTCCATTTTTTGTGGATCATTTAAGCTTTCGATATTGTTAATCTGTAAAATTTTATCAGTATCATGTTTCTCTTCACAAATTTCAAACTGCGGTGTTACAGTACCAAATATCATATTTTTATTTAGATGAATCTCTTCTTCTGTTTTGTTTGTTAAAAGAGTAGAAATAAATTTTCTATTATTTACATAATGTAAAGAATGCTCAGCGTGTAAATCTTTTAATGAATTTGTAATATTTAACAATACCTCCTTATCCTCAAAATAGTTTTCATTTAATTTTAATTTTATTGATTTTGTTTCTTGAGGGAGTAATTTAATTTTATGCGCTAAGCTTGCATTTAAGCATTGAATATGTTCAACTCTTGTATTATTATTTTCTGGTTGCTGTGCTTTTTTTTGATTTTTGTCTTGAAATGGTATAGATATGGATTCTTTGACAAACTTTAATATTAATTTATTTGTGTCAATTATGGCATGATGATTTTTGAGAAAGTCAAATCCTAAAATAATTTCATAAGGGGTGTTATTTAATTGTTTAGTTATGAAAAAAGAATTTTTGCATCTTTTGTTTTCAATTTTAAAGCTAAAGCTGATACATTTTGAAAATTGAATGTTTTCTTTGGTCATAGTCTGTATTTTTACTTGTCTAGATAAATAGTTAATTTTAATTTTATTTTTGATTTTTTGAAATATTTGATCTGATAATAAACTGACACTTGCGCCACTATCTATGAGAGCCACTGTTTTTATGTTCTCTAAATTTATGTTAATCATTGGCAAAGCGTCACTCTGTCCATATGTTGAATTCAGTAAATGTTCATTTAAATTTTGTGCATCCTTATTAATTTTGCTTGCAATTTTATGGGATCTCGAATCCTTATTTGATGCCTTATAACTTTCTATATGTCTTTTATTTCGAGGTCCCTTTCTTAGTTTAAATATTCATTATTCTGATATTGCCTATTATTGCTCACATAATGTGGTCCATTATTCTGATATGATCTTCTGTTATTACTTTGAAATTGTCTGTTGGTATTTCCTGCACGCCGCCGTATTCCCCGGTTATTTATGAAATTACCTCTTCTGAAATTCGCCCTACTATAGTGTGCATAATTATTTTGAATCGTGGGTCTTTGTTGAAAATTGGTAGTTTCTTGACTGCTGTTTTCATTTGTGAATGCCCTTTTTAAATTATTTTGTACTTTTTGCAGCGTAAAACATTCTGACATCCAGTGATTGTTGCGACCGCACGCTATACAGAATTTCTGTGGCGGCTTTTCTGCATTATTTTCAGTTTTTACATGATTTATTTCTACATTCTCAATTATTTTATTTTCTATTTCAATACTATTTATACAATCACTATCTTCCTCCAATGCGGATTCTATCACCTCAGCTATTTTCACTGCTTCGTCAAAGGTTTTCGGGTCATTTTTTTTTATTTCTGTTCTTAAATCTTCTCTGACTATCTGTAAAAATTTGGTGAGTTTAATTTTCTCTGTAATTTTTTTTACATTTGCGTCCATTGTTTCATCTACTTCTAGAAAAATTATCGCCTGGTTTTCGATTTCTTGTGCAAGCTCCTTAATTGTCATATTTGGTAAATGTTTCAGATTGTTAAAATTGTTGTGTTTTTGCACTAATGTTTGTTTCCTTTCAAATTTGTTTTTTAATAACTCCATGAATTTTTTATATGATTTTTCCTTTTGCAGAGCAATATTTTCTGCTAGAAATTGCTGAGCCTTTCCCTTTAATCTTGATTTGACAATTATGATTTTCTCTTGTTCGGACCATGATGTTAACTCCGCTATTTCCTTAAATTGTATGATAAAGAAATTGACATTATTTTCTTTTTGTCCATCAAATGATGGTAACATCTGCATAATTGGCAACGATGTATTTTGCTGCGCTTGATTTGCGGGCATCTGTATCTGGATCGCGTTATTTGCCGAACTATCTGTTACTCTGTTATTTATATGTACCTCCTGCTGTATATTATCGATAATTGGAGCATCTTGCCTCGATCTTTTACTTATTTGCCTAGTTTTATTCGGCGCCATGATTTAATACACTGTTATACAATTCTAACTCTATATTAAATATTTATGCTAATACATACATATATATACAATCATATAATACATATTTAAATTATCATTTTCATGCATTTTCTTATCATTCTACTGAGTTATATATCATTATTAAATTCATTGTTAAATTCAATATTACATTCCGCTTATTATTAAATTCAGTTTTATATTCAAACTCATTATTAAATTTGATATTATATTCAAACTCATTATTAAATTCAATATTATATTCAAACTTATTATTAAATTTAATTTTGCCTTTTACTTATATTTTTTACTTTCTCTTATGAAAATTAATTCTCTCCGAGCTTGACCACATACGGCACCAATTCGTGCGGCTACATCATGTCATAAGGTAAAATTGTCCTTATCAAAATTTACCAGTATAGGACTTACCTATGATGCCGCCACTAAGGGTGGAGCATGTAAGCTCCCGGTTCTCAAGCTCGGACTACGAACACACAAAACATAAAGAAACACACATGCTTAATTGCTCAATTTATTTTAATATTTTACTTAATAGATATCTATTATATCTGGAGTAACTATGCTATATTTAAATCAATTATTAAAAGACACATAATACTAACAATAATACATTAATATATATATATATTTACACACATAATAACTTTGACTTAAATTTCTTAAAAACAGTTTCCTTTAAACAATCGATATAGAATAGTTCTTATAGTTCAATATTTACGAACTCGTTCATATGGTCTACTCATACGAACTGGTAGTCAATTATTTTAATAATCGTTAAAGGTGTGCCTTCCGTGCTAATAGTGACAATTGAAAGATGGTTACCTTTTCTCTTTGTGTTACGTGCATATTCGTGCTATTTCAATGATGTAGGAAAACCGTTACACATCTAACTGCTCTCGCTAGCATTTTATTGCTCACATTCTCTAGACACTTTCACAACCCCAAGAAAACATGATGCTGACTCGTTCGAGAGTTTTAAGTCGACCAAAAAAAACCTCAGGTGCGTCTAGGACGCTGTCGAAATTGCATCTCCTGGAAAGTTCTAGAACATTCTCTCAAACCTTTTTCTTTTCACATTGTAGTGTCGTTGTTGATTCGTTGAAGTGAAGAAGGGGATGCGCTGCTTATTTATGTTTGTATTGCCATTGGCTCCCTCTGCAGCATTTAAATAGCTCATTAGCTAGGTTGGCATCCGCAATTGGAATTTCGAAATGGCTAGGTTGGCATCCGTAATTGGAATGTAACATGTAATACAAATATTGTGTTACAATCTTCTTCCTCATAAACACACTGGATTTAAATCGTTGCTAAGCGACATGTTATGATTGGCTTCAAATAAATTCATGGCCAAAATATCGTCTGAATAATGATCTTTAATGAAGGTTTGGCGATATTTTAAAAAATCGCCAAATTGATCGCCAAGTGAGATTATAGAACTGACAGTCCCACTTGGCGATAAATTGACGAACCATCATCAAAATATTATCCCCTAAAAAAGCACAATTTCATTTATTTAGCGCAATTTTATCAATTTCATGATATTTTTATGGTTTTACAAACATTTTTATCAATTTGGTGATATTTTAAAAATTCACTAAATGTGTTACTAAGTAGTACGGTTGGACTGACAGACAAATGCTAACGAAACACTATTTCAGTACTTTCTTCTAATAAAACATAATAAATTTAATTGATTTACGTCGTTTTTATCAATTTGGGGACATTTCAATCAATTTGGCAAAGTTTAAAAAATTTGCCGTTAGAGATATCCAGCCAAATTCGTAGCTCTAAATTTGCAAATCTGAATAAAATATCGTGATCCAGTTTGTATATACTAAATGAAAACACTAAATTATTATTAGAAGATATACCCGTTCTACTCTTTTTCTGTTTCAATAATCCGATAAATGAATTATAGGGGAGACAGAATTTATGAGTTTATTAGCTAAACACAATATATAAGCTTGAAACCTCTTTGCCAAAATAAATGAAAGTGATGTAAACAGTTCGCAATTAATATAATTAGAAGAAAAATCAAAGCGTTCGTTTATAAGATATATTTTAATATCCATTTATTTATTATTCAAATCGAAAAAATAATAATAATCATTAACAAACACGTTTAATTTCATTGCGTTGCCGAGCAATATGATATAAGATAGAATCTTCCTCATAAAATGCGAAATTAAATAACCATTTTGATTTCTTTATACTTTTTATCGTTGAGTAGAAGCTTGAAATAACCAAGGAGGTAGATTTTTTCCATTTAAATTCATGTTTCAAGCAATTCATGCTTTCAGATTGTGACTAATTAGCTCAAAAAATCTCCACCAAACTCAGAAATAAAGTTTTATTTCAGTTTGACATTTTAAATAAACGATTTTCATCCTTTCCGTTTGGATAAACCACGGAGTTAGAGAGTAGAACTCCTAGGAAAAAGTTCCGTTTTTCATTAATATCTCGACAACCCCTGGTCGTAGAAACCCAAAACTTAGGCAAAATTTATGGGGGACTATTTTAAGGCCACCCACGAAATTTCATTAAATTCGGTTCAGTCGTTCTCTCGTGATGAAAACGAAAGTTTCGTTTTTAACTAATAACTCAAGAACCACTGGTCGTAGAAACTCCAAACATAGACTAAATTTTAAGTGGGGCTATTTCCAGGCTACCCACAAAATTTCATCAAATTCGGTTCAGCCGTTCTCTCGTGATGATGGAACAAACAGACAGACAGACAGACAGACAGATTTTCAATTATATATATATAGACTAGCAGCATACCCGTTCTTCGTACGGAGTATATAATTTAAATAAACTTAAAATTCACAATCATGTGCAAATTCCTATAGTATACTAAATGGCATTTTTAATCAAAATATTCGGTTAAAATATTTAACATAATGCTCCTAAAAAGAAGTTAAGGAATGGCTGTTCTCGTTATTCAAAATTATCTTCACGGGTAGATCTGAAGAATGAAATATCCTGGCCTCTTTTGTACGCAAATTTACAAAACATATGGAATTGAATCAATATATGCAAAATAAAAGCGTATTGTATGGGACCCGTGCTACTTATATACGCGAATATTAGAAGATATAAACTGTATTAGTAGATTACATATATAAATTGAAAATATCAATAAATTCCTAATCTTTAAACCAGTAGGTAGTAATTAATTCCAATATGTGCCGAAATGAAAGTGCTAAAATTATATGGGAAAATAAACCCGTACAACTTATAATGTCATAGATTAGAAGATATGTCCTAGTGTTAGTAAAATATTACCCGTATTATAATATTTAGTCTGAAAAATTTTTGCCAATATATAACAGATTACTTAATAAATTAAAAATATCAATAATTCCCGTAATCTTCATACCGGAAGGCTTGATTCCAATATATGCCAATATACCGGTACTACTTATATTCTCTTAGAATAGAAGATATACCCGTGCATTTGTAGAAGATTACTCGTACAATGTACAATATATGAGTTTCAACAATTTTTGCCGCAATAAAACAATGGTATAAGAAATTGAAAATATCAATAACCTCTGAATCAATAATTCCCGAAAACATCAACAATAGTAATGTTTAAACATGAATATCGTAATTGATATTATCCAGTCAAAAATACGATGGCAATGAAACTTATTTTATATACATATCTTCATCATTAAAATCGGAAAAGATTTAATAAAAATCTTTTTCCTCATAAACACATTGAATTTAAATCCGTTGTTAAGCGACATGTTATGATTTGCTTCAAATAAATTGGTGGTCAAAATATCGTCTGAATAACGATATCTCTAATGAATTTTTGGCGACATTTTAAAAAATCGCCAAATTTATCGCCAAGTGAAACTGTAGAACTGACAGTCCCACTCGGCGGTAAATTGACGAACCATCATCAAAATATTAACCTCTAAAAAAACACAATCATTTATTTAGGGCAATTTATCAATTTCAAAATATTTTTATGGATTTTTAAACATATTTATCAATTTGGTGACATTTTAAAAATTCGCTAAATGTGTTACTAAGTGGGACGGTTGAACTGACAGACGCTAACGAAACACCATTTCAGTACTTTCTTCTAACAAAACGAAATAAATTCATTGATTTACGTCATTTTTATCAATTTGGGGACATTTCAATCAATTTGGTAACTTTTAAGAAATTTGCCAAGTTAGCGATATCCAGCCATAATTCGTAGCTCTAAATTCGCAGATCTGAATAAAATATCGTGATCCAGTTTGTATATACTAAATGAAAACACTAAAATAGTATTAGAAGATATACCCATTCTACTCTTTTTATGTTTCAACAATTGGATAAATGCATTTATTGGGTAAACAGAATATATGAGTTTATTAGCTAAACACAATAGATAAGCTTGAAACCTCTTTGCTAAAATAAATGAAAGTTATGTATTCAGTTCGCAATTAATATAATTAAAAGAAAAATCAAACCGTTCATTTATAAGATATATTTTAATATCCATTTATTTATTATTCAAATCGAAAAAATAATAATAATCATTAACAAACACATTTAATTTCTTTCCGTTGCCGAGCAACATGATATAAGATAGAATCTTCCTCATAAAATGCGAAATTAAATAATCATTTTAATTTCTGTATACGTTTAATCGTTGAGTAAAAGCTTATGAAATATAGAACATGGAGGTAGATTTTTTCATTTAAATTCATGTTTCAAACAATTCAGGCTTTCAGATAGTGACTATTTAATACAAAAATCCTGCATCAAACTCAAAAATAAAGTTTTAATTCCCTTTGACGTTTTAAACAAACGATTTTTATCCTTTCCGTTTGGATAAACCTCGGAGTTGGTGAGTAGAACTCCTAGGGAAAAGTTGCGTTTTTCATTAATATCTCGACAACCCCTAGTCTTAGAAACTCGAAATTTGGGCAAAATTTATGAGGGGCTATTTCAAGGCCACCCACAAAATTTCATTAAATTCGGTTCAGCCGTTCTCTCGTGAGGATGAGACAAACGAAAGTTTTGTTTTTTACTGATATGTCGAGAACAACTGGTTGTAGAAATTCCAAACATAGACTAAATTTTAAGTGCGGCTATTTCTAGGTTACCCACAAAATTTGATCAAATTCGGTTCAGCCGTTCTCCCGTGATGATGGGACAGACAGACAGACAGATTTTCAATTTTATTTATATAGATTGGTTGACGTTGTTTGCCATGATGTTTAACGCAATTAATGTTTATAGATTAGTTGGGGCTGAATTGCGGACTTTTGGGGTTAGAAGGAGTTAGCCCATGGTGTGAACAGAAATTCAAAACTTGAAATAAACAGTGTGAGGTATTAAACTTGATAAATGCATTTATTAGAGGGTCTAGGGGAGTGTACATTAATTGCGATATGTTGGGAGATGGTATGGTATGTATGTTTTGAATTTCTATTCGCATAAGAAATTGCAATATCCAATAGGAGTGATGTATGGCTCAAATATATCTGCAGATATTAAAATAGATTAGGATGGTCGACGGAAGTTAATGTCCACCGGTTTCTGTTGTCTATGCATGACCACGGTGTACTTGGACTGGCGTAGTGCACGAAGCGTTTGGACCAGTACAAAACTACAAGCAGCAATAAAAATTCAACTGTTAGAGGCTATTTCTCCAGATCCAAGAGATAATTTGAATAACTGATTTCAAATTTGGATTCAGCATGATCGAATTTGTATACCGGGTGATTCAAAAGTTCTGAGCAAAAGTAAAACGCTATAAAAAATACCTATGGGTCGGAGAGACATGCGGTTTGCAGATTAATATTCACCGTAGTGGGGGATTTTGTGTGGCAGAAAAAAAAATTAATTCAAACTCTTGACACTCGGGGGGCTGCGGCAGATAAAGCCATGGACATGACTCATGCAAGGAGGTGATTGCACACATGACTGGCCTGCGAGATCCCCAGATCTCACATCCTGTGATTTCTCGTTGTGGGGATACCTAAAATCGCGGATGTGAGATCTGGGGATCTCGCAGGCCAGTCATATGTGCAATCACCTCCATGCATAAGTCATCTCCGTTGCTTTATTTGTCGCAGTCCCCCGAGTGTCGAGAGTTTGAACTAATTTTTTTTTCATGCCACACAAAATCACCCACCACGGTGACTATTAATCTGCAAACCGCATGTCTCTCTGACCCATCGATATTTTTATAGCATTTTACTTTTGCTCCGAACTTTTGAATGACCCGGTACATGAATATTTTCAGGGATCAGAGCTGCACTCAATGCTCTGACACACTGACACTGCGCTTGTATAGAGGTGATTGAACTTCATTTTCCAAGATATTAAATTTTCATCCATTTTGGCGTAATTTTAATTAATTAAATATAATTTTTGCCAAATTGGTGGCGTTTTCGTTAATTTGACGTTGTTTTCAGAGAATTGTCAATGTTATCGCCAATAGTAACCTATTAACGCCAATAGTAACCTTGCAACTCTTTTAATTTTACGTTACTTTTTAATAAATTTATTCGAAACCTTGCTGTTTCTCGAGAATGGCACATGTTAGTTTTCTAAAGTTGGTACCATGCGTTTTCTAATGATAAATTGTTAGAAATGAATGATCTCTTATCACTGCGAAAAACATATCCAAAAAATACCACTTTCATGCACTTTTGACATTTTTTTTTCATCCCCCACTCTCTTCTTTTCGCAAGAAAAGGAATTTGTTTATATCATGTGATCTGCGCGCGCTTCATAAAAACATATACAGGTACACTTGCGTGAACTCTAAGTTCCTTTTTTTTTCGTTCTTCTGCTTTTGTATTACTACAGAGCAAAATGCTCGTTTCTTTTAAGAGTAACTTTTAATGCAGAATTTAATAAAATAATCTCTTTTTTTTCAATCAAGTGCAGTCATTCCGCGTCATAAAGATGCCTGACATTAAGAAAAAACCAAACATAATAAAACGATATTTTTTAAGACTTTAAGGGAATTGGATTGAAATAGTAAACTACGCCCTTTGTACAGAAAAGGTAAGCCTCTTTACCTTATTATTATTATTATGCTGTTATGAAAGAAAAAAGAAATAATGACATACTTCTTATTGGTGAGGCAGTGCGCAATTACCTCTGCACAACCTATGTTCTGCTTTTTTCTACTAGATTATGAGACTGAAGTCTAAGCCTGTCTCGCTAGAGAAATTTGTATTTATAAAATAAAATAGCAACATTTCCACGAACAATGCATTTATTATTTAAAGAGGGGCATAAGAATAATCAACCACAAGGAAAATAGATATGCAAATATATCACTTTTTTTCATTCCCTATTGACTTTGTAAACACTTCTAATCCGAAAGTGATTTTTACGGGATAAAACAAGAAGAAATCCCGTACTGCAAATAAACACAAAAAAAAATTTTTTTTTTTTTCTTAAGGAAACTAAAATAAAATAAATTATAATGGCATCTATAAAGAAAAACCAGTTGATTGAAAAATTAAACCAGAGTAACTACTCCAATTGGAAATTCAAGATGGAAATGATGTTAATGAATAAAGAATTATCAGAAACGATAACCGAAGTAGCTCCTGACCCAATTACCGATGAATGGCACAAAAGGGGTAGAAAAGCCAGAGCGCTCATAAATTTATTTATAGAGGATTCCTAAATCGCTCACGTCAAAAATTTCACCACGGCGCGCGATACGTGGAATGCGCTTCGTGCAATACACGAAAGAACAAATTTATCCAGCAAGCTATACCTTTTACGAAAGTTGTACAGTACAAAGTTAGAGGAAAGAGGAAACATGCAGCAACATATAACCAAAATTCTGGAGACAGTGGACAAACTTAAAGCAATCGGAGAGGAGATTAATAATTAGCATGTATCAGCACTATTTCTGTGCTCGCTACCCCCAGTTACGAAACGCTGATAACGACGTTGGAAGCGCAACCGGAGGATGAACTAACGCCAGAATTCATTAGCAGCAAACTGATTGATGAATGTAATAGACGTAGAGATCACCAAGGAATGCCGCAAAGCATGGCAAAGGCTTTTCACGCGAATAAAAAAATTTCTAACACCAACGGCTACAAAATGAAAAACAAATACTGCTCACATTGCAAAATGAAGAACCACAACAAATCCGAATGTTGGCGTCTAAAGAATAAAACCGACGACCCCGGCATATATAAAGATTATAAAAATACATTCAGACACAACTCATCACAGTTAGTGTATGAGGGAAACGACAGATCTGTCGCTAAATCACAAACACAAGAAAGCTATTCAGACACTATAGATAAAGTTGGATCGAAATTTAGAGACTTAGCGCTCATAAAGAATCAAACCGAAGAAGACAGCTGGATCGTCGATAGTGGTTCCTCATCTCACATAACAAGTAATGAGAATTTATTCACTAAAATATATAATGCAAACAAATCTGAAGTTATTGTTGCCAACGGTAAGGTCTTAACCGCCTATGGGTCAGTCGAAGTAAAAATAAAAAATCCAGCCTCGGATGGAGAGATAAGACAAGTAACACTACAAGAAGTACTATTTGTGCCGGAACTGAAAGCTAATTTATTTTCCGTACGAAAAGCAACGCAACGTGGATGCAAAGTAACTTTTACTAAAGATAACTGTCAGTTAACTTACAATGATGAAGTATTCTTAGAAGGAAAAATAAAAAATAACCTATATGAGCTAGACTTGCTCACACCACAAAACAAAAATGTTACATATATGGTAAATAACTGTAACAACCCCAATTGTGTTACATTATGGCACAGAAGAATGTGCCACAAAAACTTCGGCTCTATAAAGGAAATTAAATCGAAACAGTTAGCCGACGGCATAAACATCAGCGAATGTAAACACGAACTAAATTGCGAAACTTGTATAAAATCAAAACTCACCGACATGCCATACCCCAAATCTACTCAAAACAGGGGAACTCATATTCTGCAACTTGTGCACAGCGACGTAGGCGGACCGATGCATGCTCCCACCATAGGAGGAAAATCATACGTCCTAACATTTATTGATGATTTCTCCAGGTACACAATGATCTACCTCTTATCCAAAAAGAGTGAAGTTATGATTAAACTGAAGGAATACGTCGCTTTTACGACAAACAAATTCGAAAAAAAAATTAGAAATAGTGAGAAGCGATAACGGCGGCGAGTACATCAGTAAAGAATACGAGGAATATCTAAGTGACAACGGAATACATCACCAGTTGACCGTGCCACACTGCCCATCCCAAAATGGCGGAGCGGAAAGAAAAAACAGATCACTAATCGAGATCACATGCACTATGTTGTCAGAAGCAAATCTAGGCAAAAAATTCTGGGGAGAGGCTATAAACACTGCCAATTACCTACAGAATAGACTTCCCACGAAGGCCAGTACAAAAACACCCTACGAAATGTGGACTGGTAAGAAACCAAACCTTCGTCATTTAAGGGTCTTTGGCTGCAAGGCCTATTCCTACATCCATAAAAGCAAACGAGGAAAATTAGATGAAAAAGCCCAAGAAGGAATTTTTGTCGGATACGACGACAGGTCAAAGGCTTACAGAATATATACGGAAGAAAAAAAACATAACACTTGCTAGAACAGTTAAATTCCTCGAAAAATCAACGCAAATTTCAGAGTTAAGCTCAAAAAAATTATTCGACGGAGCAGATAGTGAAGTAAAAAATCTGATGTGGGCAACACATGACTTTCCTTATATAATGTAATGAATTTACTACTTTTACAGTAAAAAAAATGTTTTTTTTATAGTAGATACTAATATTCTTTCCATGATATTGAATTTTCGACAATTAGTCGTCATTTTCATTGATTTAACGTAATTTTTATCCATTTGGTGAGATTTTCGTTTATTTGGCAACATTTCAAGAAGTCGCCAAGTTGGCGACATTCCGCCAAATTTGTCGCCAAAATCTCGCCAAGCGTTATGCACTAAGAAATAAGTTATTCTTACAGCAGATAAATGACTATTGGCGTTCAAATACAAAAGTATTACTCAAAGTCTCTTTTTTCATGAATGGAACGAGCTAGATCCAAGAAAATGATGTCACCCAATTTATCGCATGGTATTACATATGAAAAGTGAACATGTTTCGCAATAGGAAATATTTTTATTTTTATTTTATATGACTTTTTGATAATTTTTTTTAAAATGTACATTATTTCGAGAACGGTTCATGTTAGCGTTCTAAAAATTATGTCAATAGTTTTCTAATGAAAATTTACATAAGAAATGTCTATTTGCGAAACTTTATTAGTGGTTTTGATTTTTTGACGATTTTTTCAAAATTTTATTTGAAAATTTAGGGGGGTTCTGAACATTCGATTGCGCATAAAAACAATAGGCTTCCAGTGTTTACAGATTGTGATTTCTGTACCAAATTTGGTTCGAATCGGTCCATTCGTTCGTCAGTTATTGTCTCCACAGACTCACTGACACACACACACACACATACTTTCACACACACACAGACATCATTTCAAAAATGTTTGATTCGTGATCAGGGATGCTTGAAACGTGCTCTCCTGTTGAAAACTCGAATTCGAATTTTCGACCCCGTCACAATACTTTCCTTATACATTATGTATATAAGGAAAGTAAAAAGCTAATTCTCAAACAAAACAAAAATCCTGAAGAGGGTGAGATAGAGTTTGACGCACCGTCAGATGATGAACAAATAAATTCTGATAACATAACCGCCAATCCACCTCGCAGATCCGGGAGACCAAACAAGGGAGTAGCTCCCGATCGACTCATCTACTTAACGCAACAAGCTAACACCGACGAACCAGAGACTATAATGAGGTACTAAAAATTAACAGTCCACAAGAGAAACAAAATTAACTAGACGCCATGGAAGAAGAAATACAATCTTCACAGGAAAATAACACATTCACATTGATGGACCCCCCCCCCCCCCCCCCGCAGGGAAGAAAAATAGTAGGTTCAAAATGGACATATAAAATTAAACACGACTCTTAGGGAAAAATAGCTAAATACAAAGCGAGACTGGTAGCAAAAGGATTTTCACAAAAATACGGTGAAGTATATTACGAAACTTTTACACCAGTGGTCTCACAGATCACAATTAGAGCATTCCTGGCAGGAGCAGCATTTAGAAAACATAACGTACACTACATTGATATCAAAACCGCTTTCCTTCACGGGGATCTGGACGAAACAGTTTACATACAACAGCCAGATGGCTACATCTCCTCTGGTAACGAAAACAAAGTTTGGAAATTCAATAAAGCTATATATGGGCTGAAACAGGCCGCTAGAGCCTGGCATCTAAAAATAGGTGACTCTCTAAAACAATTAAAATTCATACAGAGTACTGCTGATCCATGTCTGTTCAAAAAGGGAAAAGGAGGAGAAACTGTCTATGTAATCGTATATGTAGATGATATTCTAATATCAGGATCAGAAGAACAAATTGGCAAAACAACGAAAGAATTGGGCAGGCAATATGAATTAAAAAACGTGGGTGAAGTTCATTATTACCTTGGAATTAACATAAGAAAAGACCATAATGGAGGTTATCTATTAAATCAAAAAAATAAGATTGAAGAAATTGTAAATACATTTAATTTGCAAGATTCAAAACCCTATAGTACACCAATGGAAACAGGATATTTGAGAAACGAAACAGAAGAAAGCCTGCTTCATAATAACACCAAATATCGCCAAGCTATTGGAGCTCTTCTATATATTGCCACGGTCACGAGACCGGACATCATAGCGGCAACAAACATCTTAAGTAGGAGAAACGAAAAACCACGTCAAATGGTTTGGAACGCAGTAAAGCGTCTAATAAGTTATCTAAATCATACAAAGGATCTAAATTTGGTAATAAAATCAACGGCAAAACCAATTCTCACAACATACGCTGATGCCGACTGGGCAGTCGATAAAACTCATCGAAAATCCACGAGTGGTAATCTTTTCTTAATAGATGATTCTCCTATATACTGGTTAAGCAAAAAACAATTATGTGTCGCGCTTTCCTCAGCAGAGGCGGAATGCCGCTGCTAACGCAGTTCAAGAAGTACTGTGGTTAATCAACCTGCTCAAAGATCTCGATATGCTCCAACAGCTCCCGGTTACTATTTTTGAAGATAACCAGTCATGTATAAAAATGATTGAATCACCGAAGTACATGTCAAGAACGAAACATATTGACATCAGATTCCACGCCATAAGAGATTTTCAGGAATCGGGTGTAATCCAGTTGAGTTATCTTCCAACTAAGCTAATGACAGCGGACATGATGACAAAACCGCTGCCAAAGCCTGAATTTTTGAAGCACAGATCCAATCTGCTACAGCCGTAATATGCAGCTCCAGAGATCAAGGGGGACTGTTAGAAATGAATGATCTCTTATCACTGTGAAAAACATATCCAAAAACTACCACTTTCATGCACTTTTGACATTTTTTTTTCATCCCCTACTCTCTCCTTTCCGCAAGAAAAGGAATTTGTTTATATCATGTGATCTGCGCGCGCATCATAAAACATATACAGGTACACTTGCGTGAACTCTAAGTTCCTTTTTTTTTCGTTCTTCTGCTTTTGTATTACTGAGCAAAATGCTCGTTTCTTTTAAGTGTAACTTTTAATGCAGAATTAAAGAAAATAATCTCTTTTTTTGTCACTCAAGTGCAATCATTCCGTGTCACAAAGATGCCTGACATTGAGAAAAAACCAAACATAATAAAACGATATTTTTTAAGACTTAAAGGAAATTGGATTAAAATAGTTAACTACGCCATTGTACAGAAAAGGTAAGCCTCTTTACCTTATTATTATTATTATGTTGTTATAAAAGAAAAAAGAAATAATTAATGATAATAATAATATGAATAAAATAATAATCTAATAAAATGCTGATTAGATTTTGGTATGATTTGGAAAAAATAATCTGCCTTTTTTTGCAAAATGACCCTCAAAAATCGCCAAAATCTAAAATAAAAAACTACGTATGCTCAAATATATCCATAAAATACTTGTTTAATACGTAATCTTTAACGAAGAAAAGAATAAGACCAACTCCATTACACTAGGACTAACCGTTCTCGAGATATTTTAGTTTTTTCGAATTTTCTCTTCGATATTTCTCCTCTGAAAAGAAGTCCAGTTATCAAATGAGAACGAATATTGAATTAAAAGTGAATTAAATGTAATAAAAATAAAGAGAACGTGAATATAAGGCTACAGGGAAAGTCATGTGCTGCCCACATCAGATTTTTTATTGATATTTTGAAGAAAATAATAATAATGCGAACATTTCTTTTATAATTACTGTTGTTTTGTAAGAATTAATAATTGAAACTCGAAATATAGTGCGTGTCACTGTTTGGGGGACAGATGCGTTTCATTAAAGGTGCATAAGATATTGCATATTAATTGCGTTTTATAAGCGGTTATAGAGTAATTATGTTTCGAAAGGGAGTCGTATAAAAATATTGTGACAAGTGTCCTATACATCGTTTGCTGAGAAAAAAGTAAAGCCATTGCATTTTGTAGAGAAAGTCATATTCGCGTCACATCAGATTTTTACTTTCCTTATATACATAATGTATAAGGAAAGTATTGTGACGAGGTCGAAAATTCGAATTGGAGTTTTCGACGGGAGAGCACGTTTCAAGCAACCCTGATCACGAATCGAGAATTTTTGAAGTGATGGCTGTGTATATGTGTGTGAAAGTATGTGTGTATGTGTGTATGTGAAAGTGTGTGTGTGTGTGTGTGTGTGTGTATGCGTGTGTGTGTGTGTGTGAGTCTGTGGAGACGATATCTCACGAACGAATGGAGCGATTCGAATGAAACTTGGTACAAAAATCACAATCCATGAATCAGAATCCATCCACTGGAAGCCTATTGTTTTAAAACACAATCGAATGTTCAGAACCCCCCTAAATTTTCGAGTGAAATTTTGAAAAAATCATCAAAAAATCAAAACCTTTAATAAAGTTACACAAATAGACATTTCTTATGTAATTTTTCCTTAGAAAACGATTGACATAAACTTTAGAAAGCTAACATGAACCGTTCTCGAGATATTGCACATTTTTCAAATAAATTATCAAAAAAATCCCATAAATTAAAAAAGAAAATTAACTGTTGAGAACCATGTTTACTTTTCATATGTAATATCATGCGATAAATTTGGTGACATCATTCTCATGGATCTAACTCGTTCCATTAACGAGAAAAGTTACTTTGAGTAAGACTTTTGTATTTGAACGTCAATAGTCATTTATCTGCTGTAAGAATAACTTATTTCTCCGTCCATAACGCTTGGCGAGATTTTGGCGACGAATTTAGCGGAATGTCGCCAATTTGGCGACATTTTTAAATGTGGCCAAATTAACGAAAATCTCACCAAATGCATGAAAATGACGCTAAATCAATGAAAATGATGACTAAATGAAGAAAATTCAATATCTTGGAATGAATATAAGTATCTACTGTAAGAATAACATTTTTTTAACTGTAAAAACAGTAAATTCATTGCATTATATAAGAAAAGTCATGTGTTGCCCACATCAGATTTTTTTAACATATAGCGGAAAAATTTGATGCAAATATCCAAAAGTTATGAAATCTTATTTTATGAGAAGAAAAAACAATAAAAAAGCAGCTCAAAATCTTATTTGAAGAAAGTAAATACTGATGGCATTTATTGTTTCTATTTAAATCGATATCTTTATCTGTTTGACCTTTGTCGTGTTTTAATGAGATTTTTCTTGGATATTTACAGAATGAATGTTTAAATAATCAATCTGAATACGAGATTATTTACTTTGTACTTCTAATTTCAGATGTTCGAATTTTAAGAGGAAAAAAATATTTACTTTTACGAAAATAGTATTTAAAAAAGAACTAATTTATAAAATTCGGGAAATTCATAGATTCGTTAGACAAAAGGGGTTTTTCATTCATTAATTTCGTTCCCTTTGAATTTTACATCCAGGTATACATAGTTTAAATTAAAATGGCTTTTTATATCATAGTTACAGATCTCGAACATGGGAAGCGTCCTCTAGAAATCACGCTGCCAGGGTTAACATTTATGAATCGGATTTACTCTTTTTAGCGATTTTTGGAAAGGAGTTGCCAATAACTACACGAGCAGTAAAAATGTATCTGATGTGGGCAGCACATGACTTTCCCTGCAGACTTATATCCACATTCTCTTTATTTTCATTAAATTTAATTCACTTTTAATTCAATTTTCGTTCTCATTTGGCAATTGGACTTATTTTCAAAGGTGGCGTAGAGAAAATACGAAAAACTAAAATATCTCGAGAACGGCTAGTCCTAGTGTAATGGGATTGGTCTTATTCTTTTCTTCATTAAAAATTACGGATAAAACAAGCATTTAATGGATATATTTGAGCATACGTAGTTTTTTAATTTAGATTTTGATAATTTTTGCTGGCCATTTTGCAAAATCAAGCAGGTTATTTCTTTCCGAATCATACTAAAATCTAATCAGCACCAGACTAATCCACAAGTGACTTATCTACTGAATTTTGTGAAATTCGATCCATTAGTTTTTCAACTAGAGTGGATACAGGTATTTTTTGAGGGCCATTTTGCAAAAAAAGGTGAGTTCTTTTATCCCGAATCGTACTAAAAACTAATCAGCACCAGGGTTACACCCAAGTGACTTACCTACCGAATTTTATAAAATTCGATCCATTAGTTTTTGAGTTAGAGTGGATACATACATTGGACAGACACACAGACAAACAAACAGACACACAGAGAGACACACACACAGACCTCACGCTAAAAATAGTTTTCTCATATTCTAGAGGTTTCGAAACGTGTAGATCCATCAAAAACTTGAGTTGCGATTTTCGGCATGATTTCAATCCTTTCCCTATACATTACCATGTATTGCAGGGAAAGTAATATAGCAAACTATCTCGAGTGCGGCTCAGCTTTACTTTCACATACCAGAATCCATTTTTAAGAAACAAGTAATTTTTCCCCCCGGCAAGAAAAAATTTGAAAAATCTGTATCATTAATGACCTCTTAAACACGTATTGATTATTTTTGGAGAAATGGATTGGAAAATCAATTTGGAAGAGCATTTAAACTGAAATATATTGTCATTGCGTTGTTTCAGTATGTAGATGCACAGAATTTAGGCAAAAATAAAGTAATTTTAGGACGGATACAACACTCAATATGAATTAAAAAAAACTTTAAAAATCACGATTTTGACACAAGATGGATGCCATATATCATTTTGAAGTGGGTCATGTGATCGTTTCATATCATGGACACGTGATCGCTTAATATAAGAAGTGTTATTATTATTTTAATTTTTATTTAAAAAACAACTGAATATATTTCGCTGAATATTTTTTTATATATTTTATGGAACAATTTGAATATTGCCTAAAATTTTCGAAGCAATTTGTGAATTTTAAATCCGCTTAAAAAATGCTTGAAAAATTAGGTCCCATAGGGCTCAATGTATTCCATTTTTTCAACCCGGGTTCAATCCAAAACTAATTGGGTGATATTATTCATTTATATTCCCATAGGTCCTATAGACCGTCTGAACAACATACTAAAATTTCATTTTGATTAAGTCATTTTTACGGCAGTTATCGTGCTAACGGACAGACAGACAGACAGACAGACAGACAGACAGACAGACAGACAGACCGACAGACAGACAGAATGAACAAAGTCATAAACACTTTTCAACTTTGTTGTAAAGTGTTAATAAAAATATCATTGAAAAATAAAATTTAGAGTGAGGTATAATAACATAATGAAAAATCTGATGTGGGCAGCACATGACTTTCCCTGCAGACTTATATCCACGTTCTCTTTATTTTAATTACATTTATTTCACTTTTATTCAATTTTCGTTCTCATTCGGTAACCGGGCTTATTTTCAAAGGTGGCGTAGGGAAAGTACGAAAAACTAAAATATCTCGAGAACGGCTAGTCCTAGTGTAATGGGGTTGGTCTTATTCTTTTCGTCGTTAAACATTACGTATTAAACGGGCATTTTATGGATATATCTGAGTATACCTAGTTCTTTAGTTTAGATTTTGAAGATTTTTGCGGGCCGTTTTGCAAAAAAAGGCAGGTTATTTTTTTCCGAATCGTACCAAAATCTAATCAGCACCAGAGTGACCTATACGTGACTTATCTACCGAATTTTGTGAAATTCGGTCCATTAGTTTTTCAGCTAGAGTGGATACAAGCTTTTGCGGGCCATTTCGCAAAAAAATGCGGGTTCTTTTATTCCGAATCGTACCCAAAACTAATCAGCACCAGCCCCGCCCACAAGTGACTTACCTACCAAATTTTGTGAAATTCGGTCCATTAGTTTTTTAGTTACAGTGGATACAAAATCTGCACAGACAGACAGACACACAGACAGACAGACAGACAGACACACAGACAGACAGACAGACAGACAGACACACAGACAGACAGACAGACACACGCACAGACGTCACGCTAAAAATTGTTTTTTCGTATTCTGGAGGTCTCTAAACGTGTAGATCCGTCGAAAACTCGAGTTGCGATTTTCGGCATGATTCCAATACTTTCCCTATACATTACCATGTATTGCAGGGAAAGTAAAAATCTGATGTGGGCAGCACATGACTTTCCCTGCAAACTTATATCTACGTTCTATTTATTTCAATTAAATTTAATTCACTTTTAATTCAATTTTCGTTCTCATTTGATAACTGGACTTATTTTCAAAAGTGGCGTGGAAAAATACATAAAAAACTATTATATCTCGAGAACGGCTAGTCCTAATGTAATGGGGTTGGTCTTATTCTTTTCTTCGTTAAAAATCACGCATTAAACAAGCATTTAATGGATATATTTGAGCATACGTAGCTTTTTAGTTTAGATTTTGATAATTTTTGCAGGCCATTTTGCAAAAAAAGGCAGGTTATTTTTTTCTGGATCGTACCAAAATCTAATCAGCACCAGGGTGACCTATACGTGACTCATCTACCGAATTTTGTGAAATTCGGTCCTTTAGTTTTTCAGCTGCAGTGGATACAAGCTTTTGCGGGCCATTTCATAAAAAATGCGGGTTCTTTTTTTCCGAATCGTACCCTAAACTAATCAGCACCAGCCCCGACTACAAGAGACTTACCTACAAAATTTTGTGAAATTCGGTCCATTAGTTTTTTAGTTATAGTGGATACAAAATCTGCACAGACAGACAGACACACAGACACACAGACAGACAGACACACAGACACACAGACACACAGACAGACACACAAACAGACGTCACGCTAAAAATGGTTTTTTCGTATTCTAGAGGTCTCGAAACGTGTAGATCCGTCGAAAACTCGAGTCGCGATTTTCGGCATGATTCCAATACTTATCCTATACATCACCATGTATTGCAGGGAAAGTAAAAATCTGATGTGGGCAGCACATGACTTTCCCTGCAGACTTATATCTACGTTCTCTTTATTTTAATGAAATTTATTTCACTTTTATTCAATTTTCGTTCTCATTCGGTAACCGGGCTTATTTTCAAAGGTGGCGTAGGGAAAGTACGAAAAACTAAAATATCTCGAGAACGGCTAGTCCTAGTGTAATAGGGTTGGTCTTATTCTTTTCGTCGTTAAACATTACGTATTAAACGGGCATTTAATGGATATATCTGAGTATACCTAGATCTTTAGTTTAGATTTTGAAGATTTTTGCGGGCCGTTTTGCAAAAAAAGGCAGGTTATTTTTTTCCGAATCGTACCAAAATCTAATCAGCACCAGAGTGACCTATACGTGACTCATCTACCGAATTTTGTGAAATTCGGTCCATTAGTTTTCCAGCTAGAGTGGATACAAGCTTTTGCGGGCCATTTCGCAAGAAAAGGCGGGTTCTTTTATTCAGAATCGTACCCAAAACTAATCAGCACCAGCCCCGCCCACAAGTAACTTACCTACCAAATTTTGTGAAATTCGGTCCATTAGTTTTTTAGTTACAGTGGATACAAAATCTGCACAGACAGACAGACAGACACACAGACAGACAGACAGACAGACAGACAGACAGACAGACAGACACACAGACACACGCACAGACGTCACGCTAAAAATGGTTTTTTCGTATTCTAGAGGTCTCGAAACGTGTAGATCCGTCGAAAACTCGAGTTGTGATTTTCGGCATGATTCCAATACTTTCCCTATACATTACCATGTATTGCAGGGAAAGTAAAAATCTGATGTGGGCAGCACATGACTTTCCCTGCAGACTTATATTAATGTTCTCTATATTTTAATTAAATTTATTTCACTTTTAATTTAATTTCCGTTCTCATTCGGTAACCGGGCTTATTTTCAAAGGTGGCGTAGGGAAAGTACGAAAAACTAAAATATCTCGAGAACGGCTAGCCCTAGTGTAATGGGGTTGGTCTTATTCTTTTCATCGTTAAAAATTACGTATTAAATCAGCATTTAATGGATATATTTGAGTATACCCAGTTTTTTATTTTAGATATTGGCAATTTTTGCGGGCCATTTTGCAAAAAAAGGCAGGTTATTTTTTTCTGAATCGTACCAAAATCTAATCAGCACCAGGGTGACCAATACGTGACTCATCTACCGAATTTTGTGAAATTCGGTCTATTAGTTTTTCAGCTACAGTGGATACAAGCTTTTGCGGGCCATTTCACAAAACAGGCGGGTTCTTTTATTCCGAATCGTACCCAAAACTAATCAGCACCAGCTCCGCCCACAAGTGACTTACCTACAAAATTTTGTGAAATTCGGTCCATTAGTTTTTTAGTTAGAGTGGATACAAAATCTGCACAGACAGACAGACACACAGACAGACAGACACACACACAGACGTCACGTTAAAAATGGTATTTTCGTATTCTAGAGGTCTCGAAACGTGTAGATCCGTCGAAAACACGAGTTGCGATTTTCGGCATGATTCCAATACTTTCCCTATACATTACCATGTATTGCAGGGAAAGTAAAAATCTGATGTGGGCAGCACATGACTTTCCCTGCAGACTTATATCCACGTTCTCTTTATTTTAATTACATTTATTTCACTTTTATTCAATTTTCGTTCTCATTCGGTAACCGGGCTTATTTTCAAAGGTGGCGTAGGGAAAGTACGAAAAACTAAAATATCTCGAGAACGGCTAGTCCTAGTGTAATGGGGTTGGTCTTATTCTTTTCGTCGTTAAACATTACGTATTAAACGGGCATTTTATGGATATATCTGAGTATACCTAGTTCTTTAGTTTAGATTTTGAAGATTTTTGCGGGCCGTTTTGCAAAAAAAGGCAGGTTATTTTTTTCCGAATCGTACCAAAATCTAATCAGCACCAGAGTGACCTATACGTGACTTATCTACCGAATTTTGTGAAATTCGGTCCATTAGTTTTTCAGCTAGAGTGGATACAAGCTTTTGCGGGCCATTTCGCAAAAAAATGCGGGTTCTTTTATTCCGAATCGTACCCAAAACTAATCAGCACCAGCCCCGCCCACAAGTGACTTACCTACCAAATTTTGTGAAATTCGGTCCATTAGTTTTTTAGTTACAGTGGATACAAAATCTGCACAGACAGACAGACACACAGACAGACAGACAGACAGACACACAGACAGACAGACAGACAGACAGACACACAGACAGACAGACAGACACACGCACAGACGTCACGCTAAAAATGGTTTTTTCGTATTCTAGAGGTCTCGAAACGTGTAGATCCGTCGAAAACTCGAGTTGTGATTTTCGGTATGATTCCAATACTTTCCCTATACATTACCATGTATTGCAGGGAAAGTAAAAATAGATTAAAATTAAAGAAAATAATAAAATTTTAACAGTAAAATTTAGAAAATATATAAAAAGAAAATATATGAAAGGGAAAAAAAATAGGCACATGGAAAACAAAAATAGAAATTTAGAATAAAATTTAGATAAGAAAAATTATAATACAAGAATATTTTACGCTATAAAATGTTGGAGGTTTAAAGTGACCCCCGTACAACTAGCACTGATTCAGTGGACTTTGGGATATTAAGTGACGATTTCAAAACAAAAGAATAACGAACACGCAGGAAGCTATTTGGAGGATAAAAATATCATCAGGAGGCTAACAACCTGAGGTAAAAATAGCAGAAGATGGTCAATCAGATTGTTAGTTGAACACCAATCTAACTTTAGCTAGTGTAGAATGCAGAGTTCACTTAAGAATAACTTATAGATAGAACTTAATAACTTATAGATAGGCCAGTTCGAAGATCCAAGGTTCGATTTCCGGATGAGACAGCAAGGTTCTTTACACAGCTTATGCAATCTTCGCAAGCGGTTTATGTCATTTATTTCTAAAATCTCCAAAGCATTTTTACTTTCCCTGCAATACATGGTAATGTATAGGGAAAGTATTGGAATCATGCCGAAAATCGCAACTCGAGTTTTCGACGGATCTACACGTTTCGAGACCTCTAGAATACGAAAAAACCATTTTTAGCGTGACGTCTGTGTGTGTGTCTGTGTGTCTGTGTGTCTGTCTGTCTGTGTGTCTGTCTGTGTGTCTGTCTGTCTGTCTGTCTGTCTGTGCAGATTTTGTATCCACTCTAACTAAAAAACTAATACACCGAATTTCACAAAATTTTGTAGGTAAGTCACTTGTGGACGGGTCTAGTGCTGATTAGTTTTGGGTACAATTCGGGATAAAAGAAACCGCCTTTTTTTACGAAATGGCCCGCAAAAGTTTGCATCAATTGTAGCTGAAAAACCAATGGACCGAATTTCACAAAATTCGGTAGATGAGTCACGTATAGGTCACCCTGGTGCTGATTAGATTTTGGTATGATTCGGAAAAAAATAACCTGCCTTTTTTTGCAGAATGGCCCGCAAAAATAGTCAAAATCTAAACTAAAAAGATACGTGTGCTCAAATATATCCATTAAATGCTTGTTTAATACGTAATTTCTAAAGAAGAAAAGAATAAGACCAACCCCATTACACTAGGACTAGCCGTTCTCGAGATATATTAGTTTTTCTTCGTATTTTCTCCACTCCACCTTTGAAAATAAGTCCAGTTATCAAATGAGAACGAAAATTGAATTAAAAGTGAATTAAATTTAATTGAAATAAAGAGAACGTGAATACAAGTCTGCAGGGAAAGTCATGTGCTGCCCACATCAGATTTTCACTTTCCCTGCAATACATGGTAATGTATAGGGAAAGTATTGGAATCATGCCGAAAATCGCAACACGAGTTTTCGACGGATCTACACGTTTCGAGACCTCTAGAATACGAAAAACTTATTTTTAGCGTGACGTCTGTGTGTGTGTCTGTGTGTCTGTCTGTGTGTCTGTCTGTGTGTCTGTCTGTCTGTCTGTGAAGATTTTGTATCCACTCTAACTAAAAAACTAATGGACCGAATTTCACAAAATTTGGTAGGTAAGTTACTTGTGAGCGAGTCTGATTCTGATTAGTTTTGGGTACGATTCGAAATAAAACAACTAGCCTTTTTTTGCGAAATGGCCCGCAAAAGCTTGTATCCACTCTAACTGAAAAACTGAAGGACCGAATTTTACAAAATTCGGTAGATGAGTCACTTGTGGGTTACCTTGGTGCTGATTAGATTTTGGTACGATTCGGAAAAAATGACCTGCCTTTTTTTGCAAAATGGCCCGCAAAAATCGTCAGAATCTAAACTAAAGAACTGGGTATACTCAAATATATCCATTAAATGCTGATTTAATACGTAATTTTTAACGACGAAAAGAATAAGACCAACCCCATTACACTAGGACTACCCCATTACACTTCTCGAGATATTTTAGTTTTTCGTACTTTCCCTACGCCACCTTTGAAAATAAGCCCGGTTACCGCATGAGAACGAAAATGGAATTAAAAGTGTAATAAATTTAGTTAAAATAAAGAGAACGTTAATATAAGTCTGCAGGGAAAGTAATGTGCTGCCCACATCAGATTTTTACTTTCCCTGCAATACATGGTAATGTATAGGGAAAGTATTGGAATCATGCCGAAAATCGCAACTCGAGTTTTCGACGGATCTACGCGTTTCGAGACCTCTAGAATACGAAAAAACTATTTTTAGCGTGACATCTGTGTGTGTGTGTCTGTGCAATGTATGTATCCACTCTAACTCAAAAACTATCGGACCGAATTTCATAAAATTTGGTAGGTGTGACCCTGGTGCTGATTAGATTCTGGTACAATTCGAAAAAAAAGAACCCGCCTTTTTTTATCGAAATGGCCCCCAAAATTCTCATGTACTCACTCTACCTGAAATACAGATTGAGAAAATTCACAAAATTTGGTAGATAAATCACATGTGGGATACTCTGATGCTGATTAAATTTTGGTACTATTCGGAAAGGAACAACCTGTCTTTTTTCACGGAATGGCTCTCAAAAACCGCCAATATCTAAAAAATGACTACGTATGTTCAAATGCATCAATTAAATGCTAGTTTTATACGTAATTTTTGACGCGGAAAAGAATAAGAACAACTCTATTACTCTAGGACTAACCGTTCTCGAGATATTTGAGATTTTTTGCACTTTTTATGCCGTCTTTGGAAAAATGTCCAATTACCAAATAAATGCAGAAATTGAATTAAAAATACAAATTTAGTGTCACTTTGTGCAATTAGACTCAATTTAATGAGTTCTTAAAGAAATAAAGAAAAAATGAATTTGAGTCTGTATGGAAAGTCATGTGCTGCCCACATCAGATTTTTTAAGCTAAGAAAATGTAGGTTTCTTTTGTAGGATTTTCTGTCACCAAACTCCTTACCTTAATTTCATTCACCTCAAAAGCCTTACCTTAAAAGAATTCACCTCAAAAGCCTTACCTTAAAAAAATTCACCTTAAAAGCTCAACTCGTTGACAAAGCGAAATATTATATTCTCAAATACAATGACGTATTCACCAATTCACTTTTTATCGCACAACTCCTTCTAACTGATCTATGACTATCATACACCCTTTGTGGAATTTTCCTAGAAATATCGGCGAAGAAACCAGACAACGGCGGGTAATTCGTTCTAGATTTTTTATATAATATGTAAGCAAACTAATGTCAATATAATTTGAACAATCAGCTGAAATTCATAAAAGTAAGCAATCAACGAAAAAATCCGTACTACAACGCCGTCATTACTTCTGTCATTTGTAGATAAACCCTAAGTTCTACTTTTCTTGGTCACACAGCTTGTCACCAACGTAATAAAAAGAACACCCTTTATTACTTTACACTAGAGTGATAAATCGTCTGACAAATTAGTCTTTAATTATGATGCTGCCTTTCAACTCTCCTCTCTCGAACTGTCCGAAAAAGAACTCACTGTAGCTCGACAAGTACATAAATCCTTCCGAAAATTTCTTTTCTCCGTCATGGAAATAAGTGGGAAAAAAAAATAAGCAAGTTGAGTTTGATAAGTTATAGCGTTTTGGCAAGTTATTATTTTTATTCTTTTATAGAAAAATTTCTCGAAATCTTTCTACTTTAACGAATACGTACGTTCTGAAAGCTCCTGAACATAATTACAAAACGTAATTTTGAAAAGAAACAATAAATAATCACGATATGAAATGCTGTGAAAATAATATTTCGTAAGCGTACAAAAGTTTCAAAATCACTTGACGGGTTTTCTTCAGTGGAAATGCAGGAAATTGCGTAAATAAGCAAAGCAGCGGTAGTACCACCTAGTGAGAGGAAGCAGAAATAATTTAATAACGCCAACAAACATCTACGTAAAAACAAGAAGGATAAAATTATATGAAATGGGCACCAACAAACATCTACGTGCAAACAAAAACGATAAAAACCATAAGAAATGGACACCAACGAACATCTACGTGAAAACAAGAACGAAAAACCCAGAAAAAAATGGGCACCAACAAACATCTACGTGCAAACAAAAACGATAAAAAAACAGAAGAAATGGGCACCAACAAACATCTACGTGAAAACAATTACGATACAACCAGTAAAAGTGGGCACCAACAAACATCTACGTGAAAATAAAAACGATAAAACCAGAAGAAATGGAAACCAACAAACATCTACGTGAAAACAAGAACGATAAAACCAAAAGAAATGGACACCAACAAACATCTACGTGAAAACAAGAACGAGAAAACCAGAAGAAATGAGCACCAACAAACATCTACGTTGAAACAAGAATAATAAAACCAGAAGAAATGGACACCAACAAACATCTACGTGAAAACAAGTACGATAAAACCAGAAAAAATGGGCACCAAAAAAATAGATAAATGCAGAAATATGTGAATAAAACACAGTGAAACCAGTTAAAGAATATGTATACAAAGACTAAATTTGCATACTTGATGGTGGCTTTATATTAATCGTCATTTTAGGTTTTAAATTGATAAGTTTAAAACACATTTGTGTCAAACATGTGGGAAAAAATATAAATGAGTTAATGTCGCTTAATTGTTCAATGCGATACACATGTGTGTACTAAGAAAATTAAAGCCAATATAGAAAAAGAAACATTGCAAAACTAACTTGTAATTAATTTAGCAAAAGCAGAAATAGAAAATACGTTTTTGGTCGATTCGAAAAAAATGCCAATGATTTTCACCGAACTTTGTGAGGAAGAAATTTAATTAAATTAAATTATTTAATTTCATTAAACCTCATTTACTATTGATATATTTGTGATTAAAAATGTCAATTACGCTGCCCCTAAAATTCATGTGTTCTATGGCAAGCCATTTGATAAAATGTTTTTATAAAGAATGTTCTATATCAACGAAGGAATAAGAAAAATATAACTGCAGAGTATGATGGACCTTTATTTTACTACCTTAAATATGGAGAAGTACCCCCAAATAGTTTTTTATGTGTATCTCACGTATTTATGGCCGGAATCTCCCAGAAATTTATATTTAGCACAATGTCGACATAAGAAATCTTAGGGTTGCATAACAAAATGGTTATTGGTGTTTCCATTTGAATTAAATAAGAAGAGGACTCCTGCAAGTTCAATGCACATTTATTTATAATAGACATTATTTCAAGTCTAATTATACTTTTAGTTTGACTGTATGACCCGAAGAGCCGTAATAACAAGCGATGTTTTTTATTTAGCCAACTGTACATTTGCTTAAGATACAAGGAGTATAAATATGTCGAAACAAAATATTTATCGTATTAAAAATAATTTACGGCACAAGAAACTTCTAATATGTTCTGTAAATTTCCATAATCCCTTAGAGATTAAAACTGACTTCAATTTTTGAGTATGAGTGTTCTTGAAAGAATATTTGAAAACCCCTACAGAAGAGAAATGACTTTAACTGTAAAGACAAACGAAACTGCAACCGAGGTGTCAGATAGAGTTTGACTTTGCAATTGAAATATACTGAGTTAATAAAGTCATATTTGTAAAACGTTTATTGTTATAAGAATTTTAACCGCACTTTATTTATGGAAGCTTCAAGACGAAACTTTATATCAGAAGATAAGAAAACTACCAAAAAATATATTTGTATTAGATTTTGATAATTTCTTGAAATGTTTAAGCAACGCAGAGGTCAATGTTTAAAAAAGTGTTTTAAACAGTGACCTTTTATTCTGAGCAGCGTTAGGTAAATTTGATAGTTTTCTATATTATGAGAATACAATCGAAGTGAAATGTTGACATGCTTTTGGTTAGGGCGGATTACGTTCTAACGCAAAAATATAATTCCTTATTATTTGTATTATTAAAAATTGTAAACCATATCCTATTATTTTTCGATTTAAAAATATTTTATGATAATAGAAGCTTATAAAATAATTTTTCCGATTCCTGAATTAGCATAAGCTCCTCATTAATGTTTATGCCGTTATTTTTCTCTCGTATATACGCTAAAAGAACAAATTTATTGAAAAATGAAAATTTGCCATTCTTGAATTTTTCGCGGCGGAAAATGAGATCTTTCACCGAATGCTGAAAGTGAGACAGAGAGAGAGAATTAGAGAATGCTGAATCATATTTGTATTCATTTTAGTTTCCCATGGGGAAACTATACAGGGTATCCCAAAAAGATTGAAACGCACTTTAATTCTTTACCTGTTGCAGGTAAGTGTGCAATGTAAATGCAAAAATGTTGAAAGTAAGGTAGGAAATAAGACTACGTTAATGAAATAGTCCTCTCATTAATTTTCAAAAAGTTACACTTTTTAAATTTTTATACGACCCCCTTATGCAAATTGGGTCAATCAAAAAATTTTTAATTTTAATGCAACAAGATCATTAGAAAACCGCATATCTGTATCTTTAAAATTGAGCGAGTTATATTTAATTGAAAATTGAATATTGTGAATGGGGCCCATATATCAAATTAGAAATGTAAATTTGTGACATATCACAAAAAAGATAAAACTGGATGATAATACATAGGAGATATTTTTGCGAATTCCGCGTAGGCTCACGATACAATCACGGATTCTTAAGTACTTTTCAATAACTAAGTACTTTTTTATCTAAATAATTTCCATCGTCAATTTGTTTATGATCCCTATTTTCACTGATGAAACAGCCTTTCACATGGTACGGAAAAGTGGTATAAGTCAGATTTTTTCATTTATCATAATTCAGTTGATTTCAAAGATACAGATATGCGGTTCTTTTAATGAACTTGTAGCATTAAACATAAAAAAAAATCTGATTGACCCAATTTGTCTAAGGGGGTCGTATAAAAATTTAAAAAGTGTAACTTTTTGAAAATGAATGGAAAGACTATTTCATTAACGTAGTCTTATTTCCTACCATACTTTCAATATTTTTACAATTTACATTGCCTACTTATCTCCATCAGGTAAAAAATTAAAGCGCGTTTCAATCTTTTTTGCACACCCTGTATACAAGGTGATTAAAAAAAAAATGGACCAAACTTTACGAGGTGGTAGTGCACACCAAACCAATCATTTTTCGTCATAGTCTACCGGGTCGGAAATGAAACGTAACGACGTCACAGGGCTCCTACTCGTTGGGAAGCGGTCGCTCCGCAAACTTAAAAGCGTCATTCTGGTTGTTATTTTCTGAAAAAGAAAACCACGTATGCAAATTTCATCTGGGGAAGAAGAAGAACCTTTATACAAATTCTCGTAATTGGACGAGAAGTAAGGAACTATGTGGACGTCACTTTTCCGGGCCGATGGATTGGACAAAGTGGCCCCATATAGCTTGCCCCCCCCCCCCCACACACGATCGCCCTATCTGTCATGTATTAACTTCCTTTTGTGGGAATATCTCAAGAGTCACGTCTTTGACATTCCCTTTAAATCTGAAGAGGCACTCATCACCAGAATTTCGGCCGCTGTTGCCGAAATGCGCGACATGCCCGGTATGTTCAAGAGAGTTAGCCAATCCCTCCATCGCAGCTGTGAGACGTGCATTCAGGTTGGCGGTCGCTCTTTTGAGCCATTGCTGTAATTATTGTTTATTAAATGTCATTTTATAACTTCTGAGTCATTCTTGTGTGTTCGCCTCACCTCGTCGGTTTCACCATTAAGCGCCCACTGGCGCATTTACGTTTCATTTCCGACCAGGTAACCTATGAAAAAAAAATGCTTGGTTCGATGTTGTTGTTGTTGTTGTGACCCAAACCGTCCGACATACCAGAAAGGTGTAAGGTAACAGTTTGAACGGCCGGTAAGTGCCACCCAATTTAGGCCGGAACCCAGCATCCACAGGGACCGTACCCTCCTTCCCCTACCACCAACTTCTTGGAAGGACTTACGGACCCACATATTTAACGTGATCGTACTCCGCGTGAACACGGCGGCAGTTTTGGTAGTGGCTGGAATCGAACCCGGGCCTACCGAGTGCAATTCCAGCGCGCTACCCACTGGGCTACAGTGCCCACTTTGTTCGGTGACGAAAACCCAGAACGACCGACTCGTCCGAAGACATGAGCAGCAAAGTGGACGTTCGGGCTTTGTTCGGTGTTGTTGTTGTTGAGACCCAGGCCGTCCGACCTACCAGAAAGGTGTAAGGTAACTGTTCGGACGGCCGGGAAGTGCCACCCAATTTAGACCGGAACCCAGTGGGGGAGGCATCCACAGGGACCGTACCCTCCTTCCCCTACCACCAACCTCTCGGAAGGACTTACGGACCCACATGTTTAACGTGATCGTACTCCGCATGAACACGGCGGCAGTTGTGGCAGCATGCAAATTCAGCGCGCAAACCACCGGGCTACCGCGCCCGAAATGTGCCAACAACACGCGGTGTTCCCAGGTGGTCACCCACCCAAGGCTTTGTTCGGTGTGTAACACCACCTCGTAAAGTTTGGCTCATCTTTTTTTAATCACCCTATATAGGGAAACTATTAGAATAGGATCTAAAATCGCAATACAATTCGACGGATCTACCCGTATCGAACATTCTAAAACTCAAAAAAAGTCAATTTTAGCCCGATATTTGTATGGGTGTCTGTCTATATGTCTTTGTGTGTTTGTGGAATGTATCTATCTACTCTAGCTCAAAAACAATTCGACACATTTTACAAAACTTTTGTAGTCAGTCGCTTTGTGAGTTAGCCTGGTGTTGATCAGATTTTGATACGATTCGGTAAAATAGAACCTGCCATTCTTCGCGAAATGGCCCTCAAACATCCCCAAAATCTGAAATGAAAAACTAAACATGCTTTAATGTATCGATTAAATGCCTGTTTTATACGTAAATTTTGAGGAAGAAAAGAATAAGATCAGCTGTATTGCTATAAGATGCACCGTTCTCGAGATATTATTTTTTACCTGAACCTGCTTCAGCAAGTGCAATGTTTCTGTCGGCGATTTCCATTGACGCCAGTGCCTGCAAAGGGGGATCGAACTGATTGGGATAGGGTATGTCAAATACCTGTCTTGCTTAGAGGTTCTTATTTTGGGATGAACGCTGTCCCACTCGTAAGCAAAAGGTTAAATGTGTAAAATAATGTTATATATTAAAAATAACTTTTCTAGTCGATTTTTGCTCATTTTAACGTCCACTGTCCACTTAAGAAAAATAGCCGCGATAGAAATTTTTTGTTCGTGACGTCATTAGACCCCATGTGGGCAAGTTACACCCCCGGGAGAAAGGTACATTGTCAAGTATGGTATTAATCAATGTTTTTTCTAAATGCTTTAAAGCGAAGGGTTGGTAACACGCTATAGTTGTAATCGTTTAGTCCCAAAGATACGATTTTTCAAAATTTTTCCTGTAGCTCTATGTTTTATACCATCACGTTCTGCGACATAATTAAATATATATTCCAAAACTATACGGTTAAATTTATTGAATTTACTTTCTGATAACTTACCCACGCTTCCGGTTAAATAATGACAACGATAAATTTTGTGATCTCAGCTACATTTTAAAAAAATAAATTAAGAAAATATAAAGTCATTTTCTGTGTTCTTATCGTTCCTTGTTTTTGCTTCTGAATTATTAAAATACGGCCGTGGATAAGAAAAGACTTATTAGCTGGCATTCAGAAAATATGTAATAGGGGTTAAAAAATAACTTTTTATATCCTTCTTGTAATTTTTCGAGCGGAGGGAAATTTTTTTGCAGAAATAATTCATAAAAAAGATAAAATTACTAGTTTTCGAATGAAGCGCATAGGGTAAACATAAAAGCAACGGTTGCGGTAAATAATATTTGTGTGCAATTTGTTTTTTCTGACCTTCTGTTTTTGCATCTAAAATACGTTATTTGCAAATAGTTGTTATACAATAGAAATAACGTACAATTTTATTTGTGTTTTACTATTCACTAGGAGCATGCCCATTTATAGTACGGAATATGCAATATAAGGAAACTTTAAATTCACAATTAAGGGCAGCTACCTACAGTATTCTAAATGACATTGTTATTCAAAACATTCTATTAAAATTACTCATAAAAAATATATGGATTTCTGTTCTCGCTACACCAAATTTTCTTCACAGACAGATCTGAAGTGTAAAACATCCTGATCCCGTTTGTAAATAAATTTACAGAAAATATGAAATTGAATTAATATATACCAAAATAAAAGTGCTAAAACTGTATTAGAAAATATGCCCGTGCTACTCATTATTCTCGTGGATTAAAAGATATATCCGTCCTACTTATATTTTCACAGATTAGTAAATTATATTCGCGTATTAGAAAATGTACCCATGCTATAGTATAGGTATTTGAAAAATATTTCATCAAAATAAAGCAGATGACGTAAAAATTTGAAAATATCAATTATCTTTAAAACCAAAGACCGAAATGGATATAGTCCAATTAAAAATGCAATTCGAATAACAGGTATTTACATACATATTTTTATTATTTAAATCAAAAATTATTTACTGCTGTATTAACTCATTGGGTTTAATTTCGTTGTTTAGCAACACGATATTTATTTAATATATAAACTCATTGGGATTAATTCTTCCGTTCCTCAGCAACATGATATCAATTTTTTTATTTCGAATAACTTTGCGGAAAAAATATCGTCTGCATAATGCTATCTCAATGGAAGGTTTAATTGTGCGTTTTTCGTTAATATATCGATAACCCCTGGTTTTAGAAACTCGAAACATGGACTAAATTTTAAGTGAGGTTATTTCAAGTCTACTCCGGATATTTCATCCAATTCGGTGCAGCCGTTCTCTAGTGATGATGAGACAAACCCACACACAAATAAACAGACAGATTTTCAATTTTATTTATATAGATATTCTTTCAGAAAGAAATATGTTACATGGCCCCTTAACTTACTTATAGTATCCGACTTATAGTATCCGATCACTGGACAGTATATTTTTAAATAAAATAAAACGTTATAAAAAATGTTTCAACTCAATTTTTAAAAAGTGTTAGTTTCCTTGTCTGTGACAGGCTTAAATATTAATCTCCACATAAAGGATCCAGTTTTATTTTTTTACAAATTGTACCAAACTGTAATCAACACTAAAGTAACCCATAAGTAACTTAACAAACAAAACAAACTATTACCGAAATTGATTACCAAATTTGATTAAAGCCTAGTCTAAATAGTTTTTAAACTGGAGTGGTTACATACATTGCACAGACACACACAACGATGCCACTCTAAATATAGTCGATTCGTATTTTAGATTGCCCAAAGCGTATAAATCCGTTCTAGCACATTCTCTGTAGATTACTATAAATGGTGTGGGAAGTAATTCCACGCCATTAAATTGCACATAGCACATATTTTTGCTACCCAAGTTATCCAGCCTACAGGAGAATGTATGGCATCCAGTTGAATGACCAGGAGGTGTGTTATCTGTGTCCTGCAACAAGGCATCCAACGAAAGACTAGCATTTGTTTATACTTTAAACAAGAAAGATCAATCATACATAAAGCATTGATTATGAAACACTTCCAAACTGCAATGCAATTTTATTTAAACATCTCTAAAATGAGATACATTCCTCTGTAATATTTTTAAAATTATCACAATACTACATTAATTTATTATATTCCAATTTCATGTATCCACTCTAGCTAAAATACTAATTGACCAAATTTCACAAAATTTGGAATATAAGTTACTTCTGGGATACTATGGTTCCGATTAGATTTTGGTAAGTTCCGGAAAAGAACAACCTGCCTTTTTCTACGAAATGGCCCGCACAAAAATTGCCAAAATCTAAAAAAAAAAAAAAAAAAAAAGTATGCTCTGCTCAAATGTATCAATTAAATTCCTGTTTCATACGCAATTTTTATGAAAAAAGAATATACCACACTCTATTATACTTTAGGACTAACTGTTCTCAAGGTATTTAAGATTTCTTGCATTTTTGTTACGCCGATTTCGGAAAAAAGCCCAATTACCAAATAAAAACAAAAATTGAATTAAAATTGCAAATTCAGTGTTATTTGATGCAATTAAACTGATTCTAATGAATTATTAAAGAAATAAAGGAAATATGGATTTCAGTCTGCAGGGAAAGTCATGTGCTGCTCACATCAGATTTTTAATTTTGTTGCAATATCTCTTGTAATATCTTAAGAAAGTTTCATACTAGTGTTCAAAATTTTCTGTCATTCATTCATAATAAAAAATTACGTATGAAATTATTATTTAAAAGTATTAAAGGCCTTGACTTCTAAAAAACTAACTTTTTTTTTTCAAAAATTCATTCGTAAATCGTGCAATATTTGAAAATGGTTCATACTGGCTTTCTAAAATTTATTTTATTTGTTTTCTAATGAAAAATCAAGAATAACTCTTTGTTTAACAATCTTGAAAGTTTTGATTTTTAAATGGTTTTTAAAAATTCATTCAAAGAATTGTGGAGTGGGGAGCCCTTCAGAATATTCGATTGAGTTCAAAATCAATAATGTTTCTGTATTCACTTATTGAATTAATCATACCAAATTATATTCGAGATGCTCTATTCGTTTGTGAAATATCGCATCCTCAGACTCACCGACATACACACACATCACACAAATAAACAAATATATCTTACACACGGAGACTTAAACCAGTTCTATTCGACTTCAGGGATGCTTGAAACGTACTCTTCCGCCAAAAACTTGAATTTTCCACCCGTCACAATACTTTCCCTATACATTACATTATGTATCTAGGAAAGAAAGAAAAGTTTGGTTCCATTACACTTTCATTCAGTCCAATCAAAAGATAACATAAAATCATCTTGCATTGATGAATGAATGCATTAATGATGTGTAGTCTAGACGTCGTCCTGACGCGATAAGCCCAATAATATACCAATTCAGAAAACTTCTCTGACATATCACGCCAAACGTCGTTTTATCGCCAGTTCTGGTACACTATTTTTGCAACTCCTGCAAAAGCGGAGAGAAAGACGATTGTTTTTAACCCGCGATATTGTTCATGAAGACAGATTAGATACATTTGTATCCCATTATTTAAATCATGTTTTATGTACATTTTGGTTTTAAAGTAATACTATGAAAATACATGTATTTAAGACCTTTTTGTACTGCACACAGATTGTTTGCAATGAGTGCAAGAAATGTTCCACCCACATATATAATTTATTATTTGAATAAAACGTTTATATGCGAGATTTTGGAGTAAATATATGTGTAGGATTCGTATGTTGTTCAATACTTATATTGTACAACAATCAGTGACGAAAATTGAAGATTATTTGAAAGGAGGGAATATTTGTCATTTTAGAAATGCAAAATTTGTGACATTTTAAGGAAATTTGCTTGACATTTTCGGTTTGTGGGAGCAATAAATATTACTTTTCTGACATACCTAGTATAATGCATCGTTTTTCAAGGTGGACTTTTCAAAGTTTTCGGAACCCTTGGGATTCCGCGACGTGATAGTTTCATGTAAATTGTCTCAAATTTAAAAACGTGTAAAAGTTTGATGCATAATTTAGACAACAGGGGATATTTCTTATTTTGGGGTTCCACCATCAAATTAAATTTCAAAAGAGTTTCATGACAAAATAAATTTGAAAAACACTGATATAATGTATAGGGAAAGTATTATGACGAGGTTGAAAACTCGAATTCTACTTTGTGTTTTCGACAGTAGAGCTTGTTTCAAACATCCCTGAAATCGAATCGAATGTTTTTTAAGTGATATCTGTGTGTGCGTGCGTGTGTGTGTGCATGTATATTAATGCATGTAGTATGTGCATGTACATTAGTGTGTGTATGTGTATTAGTGTGTGTGGATGTATATTAGTGTGTGTGTCCTTGAGTTAGTGGATGCGATATCTAACGAACGGATGGAACGTTTCAAACAAAAAAAAATTCGATTATTACAATCAGTGAATACTGGAAGTCTATTGATTTTATAAGCAATCGAATATTTGGAAACCAGCTCCAAACTTTCGAATAAAATTTTGACAAAAATCATAAAAAATCAGAACCTTTAATATTGTTACATAAAATATCATTTTTTATTTAATTTTTTATTAGAAAATGAATAACATAAACTTTGGGATAATAGCATGAACCATTCTTGATATATTGTACGTTTTTCAAATAAATTTTTAAAAATACATGAAATTAAAACAGTGCCAACTACCGTAATATGTTTCCATTCCATGTACAATATTATGTGACAACGGTGTTAGCATCATTCTGGTAGGTTTTATTCACGAGACACTGTTTCACAATAGTTTTGCATTTTGACATCAAACAATTCGTCAAATGTAATTTATTAGTTTGTCTGTCTGTCTGTAATGCTTGTCGATAAATTAACAAAATATCGTCAACTTGACATTTTATTTAAAATGTTTCCAAATTGGCAAAAATGACACTAAATTAATAAAAATAATGTCAAATTGATGAATATTCAACATCTTGGAAAATGAAGTTTAATTTATTTGATAATTCCTGTCCCTTTGGGGAAATTAATATTCTTGATTTAAGATATGTTGAGTTTCAGGGTTATAATCGTTTCAAATACAATATTTGCACAAAATAAAAGTTAATTCGGTTAAGCTGTGAAGGACTCAAAGTCATTGATTGATAAAGTCTTTTTGACACACTCGCACCCATTTTATTCACCCTCGAGTGAGAAACAAAAATATTAAGCTCCGTTAGGTTCTGTCCCGTTGTTGAAACTATAAGCATGGGCGCCCATAGCACTTTTCTAGACGTTAAACTCAATGATATGTACAATATCGACTACCTTGATCCCCACATTTGGGACTTTGAATGTCCAGGGGAGCGCAGGTGCCTCCTTTCCCTCCCCTATGGGCGCTCATTGAAAAAAACCCTGCTTATACTAGTAACCTCAGGACAGAACCTAACGGAGTTGAGTTTCGATTTCCCCAGGGGTGGAAAAATGGAGTCTTTCCAGACCCCCACAAAAGTTTCCGTGAAGTCTACAGCTTTACCCACTTATAGCAACCACTACCACTCAAATAGCTGCTGTAAGCCCTCTGTGTCTGTCGAGTTGTTTGGGTCTGCAACACTTATAGCCACAGAATACTATATTAGTCTGTGCTATAGCCATCTCTCCCGGCCACTCAAACAGCAGTCAAATGGTCTGGGTCTTCAACACTTATAGCCATGGGTGTCCATAGGGGCGTTCAAAGTCACAAATGTAGGTATCAAGCTAGTCAACATTGTACTTCTCATCCATGAGTTTACCCTCTGGAAAATGTTCTATGGGCGCCCATAGGGGAGCGCGAGGGGGCACTTTCACTCCCGCGAACGTTCAAGGTCAGAAATGTAGGTATTAAGTTAATAGATATTTACCTCCCATCTTTGAGTTTGGCCATCTCAAGAATAAGTTTCATGGGCGCTCTTGAATCCTACTCGTTCGAAACAAGGTCGACCTCTCCTGCAGTTACCACACTATATTTTGATCGTCCTATATTTTGACACACACACAACCACACTCTTTCTCTCTCGCTCTCTGTGTCTCCCTCCCTCCTTTTCACTCGTATTCTAATCACGTTAATTACATGATGATCTACCTAATTCAAATTTTTTCAGAATGCAGCTACATATAGAATTTCGTGGCTGTACGTACTCTCTCTAATTTAATATATCTAATTTCGAATAATGTTTTAATCCCATTTATTACAAAATATTCTACCTGTTTCTAATTTTCTACAGAATGCATCTACATATGCATTGCCATAGTGATACGTGCATTCGCACCCACAGATACACACACACACACACTGATGGAAATATTTCCCAAAATGTTCGAAATGTGTTCATGGTGTCTTTAAGTGTATTTTTTTGTCTAAATGTCGTGATTATCCGTGAACTTCCTCTATACAATAGCATTAGAAAATAATAAAATGATTCTTTAATTGAGACAATACTGAATTAATTTAATTCTAATCTAAGAGATAATGCATTTAAAAAGTGTCTGTATTGCTTAATTGTAAATTATATATCGGCGATAAGCCCATATAGCTTAATTGTAAGTTATATATCGGCTTCTTTAATCTAATCAATATTGAATTAATTTAATTCCAATCTAAGAGACAAACTATTTAAAACGTGTCTCTATTGCTAAATTGTAAGTTATATATCCAATAAAAAGATAAACCAAATTGCGAGAGTCCTTCTCTTGATGTGGCTGCTATAGTAACCTTGAGAGAGAGAGCGCTCCTTCGCGTATCATATCACGCTGGCGATGAAACGAAGTTTGGCGTCTGATTTAAAAGAAGGCTTTCTGGCTTAGTATACTTTTTGGCCTTCCGCGATCCTGACTTATAGCCAGTGCCGCAGCCAAGGGGGGAGAGGAGGGAATTAAGAGTCATAACTCTCTAGGAACTCATCGAACTCCTTGAATTTTGGAAAAATGATATATGGAGAAATAGAAAATTAAATATTTTGTTACCCCCCCCCCCCCCCCAAAAAAAAAAAAATTGTTTTCTAGCAAACAAAGCTACTGCTCGTGCCATCATCCATGGGAAACATAATCAAGTACATAACATTAATAAAATATCTGATGTGGGCAACACATGACTTTTTTTATATAATGCAATGAATTTACTACTTTTGCAATAAACAAATAGGTTTTTCTTATAGTAGATATTTATACTCTTTCCAAGATATTGAATTTTCGTCAATGAGTCGTCATTTTCATTGATTTAGTGTCATTTTTATCCATTTGGTAACCTTTAAAAAGTCGCCAAGTTGCCGACAATCCGCCAAATTCGTCGCCAAAATCTCGCCAAGCGTTAAGGATGGAGAAATAAGTTATTCTTATAACAGATAACTAATTGCGTTCAAATACAAAAGTATTACTCAGAGTATCTTTTCTCATGAATGGAACGAACTAGATCCACGAGAACGATGTCACCCAATTTATCGCATGATATTACATATGAAAAGTGAACATGTCTCTCAACAGTTAATATATTTTTTTTAATTTATGGCATTTTTTGATAAATTTATTTTTAAAATGTGAAATATCTCGAGAACGGTTCGCGCTAGCGTTCTAAAGTTTATGTCAATCGTTTTCTAAGGAAAAATTACATAAGAAATGGTTATTTGCGTAACTTTATTAAAGGCTTTGATTTTTTGATGATTTTTTCAAAATTTCACTCGAAAATTTAGGGGGGTTCTGAACATTCGATTACGTTTAAAAACAATAGGCTTCCAATATTCACGGATTGTGATTTTTGTACCAGGTTTCATTCGAATCACTCTATTTGTTCGTACGATATCGTCTCCACAGTCTCACTGACACACACACACAGGCATCACCTCAAAAATGTTTGATTCATGATCAGGGATGCTTAAAACGTGCTCTTCCGTCGAAAACTCGAATTCGAATTTTCGACCCCGTCACAATACTTTCCTTATACATTATGTATATAAGGAAAGTAATAGACATGCACGGAAGCAAATCCAATCCCACATGAAAGTATGAGAAGATCGAGTGGCAACTAACACTTAAGACGTTATCTAATTCATAATAATTTCGTCCCAAGCATTCGGTCTTTCTGTGTTTAGACTTACATCAAAAGTTTTTAAGTGTATCCAAAAAAATATTTAAATATTTTAATGATGTCTGAAAAGTTAAAGTGAGCCGCAATTTCCCTCGAGTTGAAACCTTGCAACTGCAGATGCAACATCTAAGTGCAAGAATTAACAAATCAAAACACATACGTATGCTGGTTACCAAGCATGTAAATATTTAAACAAAAGCAAGGAATGCCGTTGAAATTAAAGCGTTCATTTCCGTTGTTAATTAGAGCGGAGATTCTTTGAAGCTCGCTCTAAAACATGCTCTCTGCTACCGAATTACAAATAAATAATGTATACGAACTTTGCTTTTAAGATAATACAGAAGGAAAACAAGTTTGAGCTCTGTACTTTAAAGTAGAAAATGTACGTTAATTTTGTAATGGAATGGTTTAATTAGGTACATATAGCGAAAATTCGAAATGTATAAATTCTTGAAAACGAGAAAACTCATTATCTTATTAAACGTTCTACTTTCTGATATTTTTATCTAGGAAAGTGTTCGTTAACCAACCAACATACTCCACAAAACCTGTCTAAGGAAATGCCTTCATAGATGTGCAAAAGTTATGGATCCATCAACATATAAGGATCGGAGAATGAGCTAAACTTATGGTCTGATAATGCGCTTAACTTGTGGATCCGCCAAAATATAAGGGTCTGATAATGCATTAAACTTATGGATCCACCAAAATATAAGTGTCTGATAATGCGCTAAACTTATGGATCCACCAAAATATAAGGGTCTAATAATGCGCTATACTTAAGGATCCGCCAAAATATAAGGGTCTGATAATGCGTTAAACTTATGGATCCACCAAAATATAAGTGTCTGATAATGCGCTAAACTTATGGATCCACCAAAATATAAGTGTCTGATAATGCGCTAAACGTATGGATCCACCAAAATATAAGGATCTGATAATGCGCTAAACTTATGGATCCACCAAAATATAAGAGTCTGATGGTGCGCAAAATTCATGGATCCACCAAAATATAAGAGTGTGATATTTTTACCACATTACAATACCTTTTCTTTATATGTATCAGATACCAGTGGTGTCCCTATCCATAACATCGATCTTGATTTACCGGTTAATTGAGCAACGATTTTTACTTTCCTTATATACATATAATGTATAAGGAAAGTATTGTGACGGGGTCGAAAATTCGAATTCGAGTTTTCGTCAGGAGAGCACGTTTCAAGCATCTCTGAACAGAAATCAGACGTTTTTCAGATGATGTGTGTGTGTGTGTGTGTATCAGTGAGTCTGCGGAGACGATAAATAACGAACGAATAGACCGCTTCGAACGAAATTTGGTACAAAATCACATGAGCACTGGAAATTACATGAGCACTGGAAGCCTATTGTTTTCGAGTAAAATTTTCAAAAAATTAAAACCTTTAATAAAGTTGCACAAATAAACATTTCTTATGTAATTTTTCCTTAGTAAACGATTGACATAAACTTTAGAACGGTAGCATGAACAGTTCTCGAGATATTGCACATTTTTCAAATAAATTTATCAAAAAATCCCATAAATTGAAAATATATATTAACTGTTGAGAAACATGTTCACTTTTCATACGTAATATCATGCGATAAATTGGGTAACATCATTCTCGTGGATCTAGCTCGATCTATTCATGAGAAAAGATAGTTAATAATACTTTTGTATTTGAACGCCAATAGTCATTTATCTGCTTTAAGAATAACTTATTTCTCCGTCCATAACGCTTGGCGCAGTTTTGACGAAGAATTCAGTGGAATGTCGCCAACTGGGTGACTTTTCTAAATGTTGCTAAATTAACGAAAATCTGACCAAATGGATAAAAATGACGCTAAATCAATGAAGATGTCGACTCATTGACGAAAATTCAATATCTTGGAAACAATATAAGTATCTACTATAAGAATAACATGTTTTTAACTATAAAAGTAGTAAATTTATTGCATTATATAAGGAAAGTCATGTGCTGCCCACATCAGATTTTTTTAATCGAACTCGAAATCTATAAAAACCAGTTAAAAGTGGATATTTAAATAGTGTGCCAATATTGTTACTTTCCCTAGTCAAAAACCTTGTACATCTTAATGTTGCTGTGAAAGTTGTGAGGTCTATATAACCCTTTGTTATAATTTCACTTAGTTTATGTTCTAAATTATGTTTCACAACAATTAACAACTTCAATGAACAATTACAATTAACAACTTCTTATAGGTTCTGGTTACGTAGGTGAATCCTGAGCTAGCTAATAATTTCTGAGATCCTTTAATAGAAGAGAATAAATTGCGGTTTAGAATCACTTTGACGACTGCAATACAGCGCATGTAAGCGTAGTAGTTTTGAGTACCCACGTTCGCAAGCTCTAAAAGGAGTGTGCTGTTAAAGCCACGTCAATTGGATGACAGATAATCTAGCAAGAGGTGCTGGCCGAGATGTATACAATCATGATCTACAGGATCTAGTCCACAGTTTGCCTTATGAAGTATCCTGATGTCAGCTGACGAATTGGGTAAGCACCTGCCGTTTCTATTATTACGAGCTTTCCAAATTTCATATGATCGCCAAGCCTCGGATTTATCTAAATATTCATATTCAGTCACTATACCTGCATGTGGAATTTAATGTGCTTTATATACTGACCTCTTCAATTTTACAGTCAGTTGCTGTATCAGTTATATGTGTTGTTAATAAACAGTTTAAATTGAAATAGCTGAATCTGTGTGGTTTCCCTTGACCGTAAAGCAACTTTAAATTAAGAAAAAACTTTAGAGTTGTGTCATTTTTATAGGATCAGTCTTTAAGAAATTCAGCTACGCACTTCACAAAAGAAACCCGTTCAAGATAGTATAATGACCAAGTTCATCTGAGCTAAAGGCACATGTTTTACAAGTCATTACATTATGTAGTAATAGTCATGTGCTACCAACATCAGATTTTTTATTCTGATTTGATAAAATCTGATCACATATGATCTGATCATATCTGATATAATCATATCTGATATGATCACATCAAATCTGATCACATCAAATCTGATCATATCAGATCTGATCACATCTATTCACATCAGATCTGATCATATCTGTTCATATCAGATATGAGCACATCTGTTCATATCAGATATGAGCACATCTGTTCATATTAGATATGAGCACATCTGTTCATATCAGATATGAGCACATCTGTTCATATCAGATCTGATAGCATCTGTTCATATCAGATCTGATAGCATCTGTTCATATCAGATCTGATCGCATCTGTTCATATCAGATCTGATCGCATCTGTTCACATCAGATCTGATCGCATCTGTTCATATCAGATCTGATGACATCGGCTCACATCAGATCTGATCACATCAGATCTCATCAGATGTCATCAAATCTGTTCACATCAGTTTTGATCACATCTCATCACATCTGTTCACATCAGATCCTATCTCATCATTTCAAAGGAATAATTCTATATTTTGGAAAAAAAAAATCTGATGTGGGCAACACATAACTTTCCTTATATAATGAAATGAATTTACTACTTTTAGAGTAAAATAAATAGGTTTTTCTTCTAGTAGATACTAATATCCTTTCCAAGATATTGAATTTTCGACAATTAGTCGTTATTTTCATTGATTTAGCGTCATTTTTATCCATTTGGCGAGATTTTCGTTAATTTGGCAACATTTCAAAAAGTCGCCAAGTTGGCGACATTCCGCCAATTTCGTCGCCAAAATCTCGCCAAGCGTTATGGACGAAGAAATAAGTTATATAGATATATATATATATATAACTTATTAAATATTAAAATTTTCGAGAAATATTATATAACTATTATTATATATTTATATACTATATAACTTATTAGATATTGAATTTTCCACAATTAGTCGTCATTTTCATTGATTTAGCGTCATTTTTATCAATTTGGCGAGATTTTCGTTAATTTGGCAACATTTCAAAAAGTCGCCAAGTTGGCGACATTCCGCCAATTTCGTCGCCAAAATCTCGCCAAGCGTAGCGTTATGGACGAAGAAATAAGTTGTTCTTACAGCAGATAAATTGGTGTTCAAATGCAAAAGTATTACTCAAAGTATCTTTTTTCATGACTGGAACGAGCTAGATCCACGAGAATGATGTCACCCAATTTATCGCATGATATTATATATGAAAAGTGAACATGTTTCTCAATAGGAAATATTTTTTTTTTCTATTTTATATGACTTTTTGATAATTTTTTTGAAAAATGTGCAATATCTCGAGAACGGTTCATGTTAGCGTTCTAAAATTTATGTCAATGGTTTTCTAATGAAAAATTACATAAGAAATGTCTATTTGCGTAACTTTAATATTGGTTTTGATTTTTTGACGATTTTTTCAAAATTTCATTCGAAAATTTAGGGGGGTTCTGAACATTCGATTGCGTATAAAAACAATAGGCTTCCAGTGTTTACAGATTGTGATTTTTGTACCAAATTTGGTTCGAATCGGTCCATTCGTTCGTCAGTTATCGTCTCCACAGACCCACTGACACACACACATACTTTCACACACACACACACACACACACACACACACACACACACACACACACACACACACAGACATCACTTCAAAAATGTTTGATTCGTGATCAGGGATGCTTGAAACGTGCTCTCCCGTCGAAAACTCGAATTCGAATTTTCGACCCCGTCACAATACTTTCCTTATACATTATGTATATAAGGAAAGTAAAAATAGCGGTGTACTTTAAAAACAAATTAATTTGGGTTCACCATAAGCAATTTCTCCTGAAGTATAGTTGGTTAGATAAGAAAAATTTCGCTTTGGATATAAAATTTTCTGAGTAATGTTGATTCCAAGCTTTCAGTTCAAACTGCTTTTTGTTCGAGAAATAGTCCATAGTTTTTAACTCTGTTTAAAAAATTTTATTTGTAATATGTTTTTAAAGAAATTTTACATAAAAAAACCCCACAAATTTATCACTGGAAAAAGTGGGTTTCTGAAACGTATCCTTTATAAAATATAAAATGATGAAGCTCATCTCTCTGATGTTTTAAGAATCAAATGACCTGCCTCTCTTCAAGCTTGCACAAATTCAGCCTAAAGCGAAGACAAATAAACCCATTAACATCCAACTTACCCCAAGGGGATCGTGTACCATAGTTTAGGGAACACCGATGTGGGGAAAGTAAATATTTAAATCAAAAAACAGACTCTTTAAATGTAGATATTAAAGATAAAATAATATGCAAAAAAAATTTCGAGAAAATTTGAAAATCCAAGTATATTTGAGTAATCTTCTCCTTTGATGGAATTTTATGCTCCCAACGGTTTAATCCATTCTTACTTTTATAATTGAGAAACCAGTAAGGGTAGATATAAAGATAAAAAACTTGCTTTTTAGCGGCGTAGGAAAACTTCATTTAATAGTTTAAATCTATTTTTTTCTGCAAGTTTTTCTTCTTGTGTCAGCATTCTAGTGGTTGCTGATGTAAAAGTAAAATATAAAGTTCTGGAAATTACACGTAATTGAAGAATTTCTGCGTTTCATCAAATTTAAGGTGAATTTTTCTTAAGGTAGTTTTGTGGGCCAAAATTAATTCTCCATTATATATTTATTAAAGAATAATATTTGGGAAATTTGTCAATAAATTGAAACACGAAATAGCTTGTATTTTACGTCATTCTCGAAATATAATTAATATTACTTTCCTTATATGCATAATGTATAAGGAAAGTATTGTGACGGGATCGAAAATTCGAATTCGAGCTTTCGACGGAACACCACGTTTCAAGCATCCCTGAATGATCACGAATCGAACATTTTTGAGGTGATGTCTGTCTGTGTGTGTGTGTGTGTGTGTGTGTGAAAGTATGTGTGTGTGTGTGTCAGTGAGTCTGTGGAGACGATATCTCACGAACGAATGGAGCGATTCGAATGAAATTTGGTACAAAAAACACAATCCATGAATACTGGAAGCTTGTTGTTTTAAAACACAATCGAATGTTCAGAATCCCCCTAAATTTTCGAGTGAAATTTTGAAAAAATCATCAAAAAATCAAAACCTTTAATAAAGTTACGCAAATAGACATGTCTTATGTAATTTTTCCTTAGAAAACGACTGACATAAACTATAGAAAGCTAGCATGAACCGTTCTCGAGGTATTGCACATTTCTCAAATACATTTATCAAAAAAATCCCATAAATTAAAAAAAAATTATTAACTGTTGAGAAACATGTTTACGTTTCATATGTAATATCAAGCGCTAAATTTGATGACATCATTCTCATGGATCTAACTCGTTCCATTCACGAGAAAAGATACTTTGAGTAATACTTTTGTATTTGAACACCAATAGTCATATATATGCTATAAGAATAACTTATTTCTCCGTCCATAACGCTTAGCGAGATTTTGGCGACGAATTTAACGGGATGTCGCCAACTTGGCGGCAATTTTAAATGTTGCCAAATTAACGAAAATCTCGCAAAATGGCTAAAAATGGCGCTAAATCAATGAAAATGACGACTTATTGAAGAAAATTCAATATCATGGAAAGAAGTATCTACTGTAAAAATAAAATTTTTTTAACTGTAAAAGTAGTAAATTTATTGCATTGTATAAGGAAAGTCATATGTTGCCCACATCAGATTTTTTTCTAGTATGCCTCTGATTACTAAAATATCAATCGACGCATTTGTCACTCACGATATTTTGAATTTCTTTCCGGTTAATTCACACTTTTTAAACAGATAAAAAAATATTTTGGAGAGTAGAGCTCCACTTGGCTTTCTCAATTATTAAAGTTCTTCACTGTTCCATAGTCAACAGAATCAAAATGAATTATATTGTTCTTCGCATATATATAGTAGCATATATATCATCAAGAGGCTAACCTGAGGTAAAAATAGCAGGAGATGGTCAGTCAGATTGTCAGTTGCAAGCCAATCTGACATTAGAGTGTGGAGAGTGCAGATTCCACTTCAACAAAAAGAACTTACAATTTCGTTCCAGTAGATCAAGATCAGCGGTAGAGCGTCGAATGGCCAGTTCGGAAGTCGGGGGTTCGATTTCCGGTTGTGGTTGCAAAGGTTCTTTACAGGTGTTTACATAATTACCTCTTAGTAACCAACGTTTTTTTTATTAATAAAAAAAATCGAGGGCTCGTTGATTGAAACAATCGTTCAAATTTAGTTCGATTTTCTCAATTTGTTCGAAAGTTACCGTGCCCACAAACTTACGGGCAGGAAGACCCCCGGACATCATTGAGAAAATAGTTGATTAGTATTCAGATAAGCTCAAAATGTGTTAATTTATCCAAATTCGAGAATCGAATTTTTAAGCCTATAGTAATAATTTCCCTTTACATATACTATGCATTGTAGAGAAAAGAAAGCCATCCCAATACGTAAGCCATCTATTAAGTATTACATGTATTATAGCGAAAGATAATATGTATTGTAAAGCAAGTAAAGCCATCGCAGTACGTAAGCCATCTATTAAGTATTACATGTATTATAGCGAAAGATAATATGTATTGCAAAGAAAGTAAAGCCATTGCAATATGTAAGCCATCTATTAAGTATTGCATGTAGTATTATAGCGAAAGATAATATGTAATGTAGAGGAGTAAAGCCATCGCAATACGTAAGCCATCTATAAGTATTGCATGTATTGTAGCGAAAGGTATTGTGTATTGCAAAGAAAGTAAAGCCATCTATCAAGTATTGCACGTATTATAGCGGAAGATAATATGTATTGTAGAAAAAGAAAAGTCATTGTAATACGTAAGTCATCTATTAAGTATTGCATGTATTATAACGAAAGATAATGTGCATTGTAGAGAAGTAAAGCCATCGCAATACGTAAGCCATCTGTAAGTATTGCATCTATAGTAGCGAAAGATAATATGTATTGTAAAGAAAGTAAAACCATCGCAGTACGTAAGCCATCTATTAAGTATTACATGTATTACAGCGAAAGATAATATGTAGTGTAGAGAAGTAAAGCCATTGCAATACGTAAGCCATCTATTAAATATTGCATGTATTATAGCAAAAGATATTATGTATTGCAATTAAAGTAAAGCCATCGCAATACGTATGTCATCTATAAGTATTGCATGTATTGTAGCGAAAGATATTATGTATTGCAAAGAAAGTAAAGCCATCTATCAAGTATTGCATGTATTATAGTGGAAGATAATATGTATTGTAGAAAAAGAAAAGTCATTGTAATACGTAAGCCATCTATTAAGTGTTGCATGTATTATAACGAAAGATAATGTGCATTGTAGAGAAGTAAAGCCATCGCAATACGTAAGCCATCTATAAGTATTGCATCTATTGTAGCGAAAGATAATATGTATTGTAAAGAAAGTAAAACCATCGCAGTACGTAAGCCATCTATTAAGTATTACATGTATTACAGCGAAAGATAATATGTAGTGTAGAGAAGTAAAGCCATTGCAATACGTAAGCCATCTATTAAATATTGCATGTATTATAGCAAAAGATATTATGTATTGCAAAGAAAGTAAAGCCATCGCAATACGTAAGCCATCTATAAGTATTGCATGTATTGTAGCTAAATATATTATGTATTGCAAAGAAAGTAAAGCCATCTATCAAGTATTGCACGTATTATAGCGGAAGATAATATGTATTGTAGAAAAAGAAAAGTCATTGTAATACGTAAGCCATCTATTAACTATTGCATGTATTATAGGAAAGATAATATGTATTGTAAAGAAAGTAAAGCCATCGCAGTACGTAAGCCATCTATTAAGTATTGCATGTATTATAGCGAAAGATAATATGTATTGTAGAAAAAGAAAAGCCATTGCAATACGTAACCCATCTATTAAGTATTGCATGTATTTTAGCGAAAGATAATACTATGTATTGTAAAGAAAGTAAAGCCATCGCAATACGTAATCCATCTATTAAGTATTGCATGTATTATAGCGAAAGATGATATGCATTGTAGAGAAGTAAAGCCAACGCAATATGTAGTGAAAGTTAGTTTTGAATCTAGAAGTAAAAGGAAGGAGTTGAAACTCCAAGTTGAGAAAACGCCTAAATCGTTTGAATGTTTAATTCAGATGGCGTTGGGGTAAAATTAGCAAAACTCCGGGCTTTGCATGAACTCGCGCATATGAAGTATGCGAGCTGTGAAAGATTTGAAATTGAAACTTTTAACAAATAATTATGAAATTAGAAGTATAAAAAATTAATTTCAATATTTGAGAATCCCAATTAAGCTTTTAGAATTAGAATATTAAACTAAACATATTAGAATAGAATAACACAATGAAATCAAAGCAACACATTTAAATCGCAAAATGTATGTAATATACAGGAGCACGTTTAAATCAAAATGCATGCAAACGCGCTCTGATTAGCTGTTTAAAAGATGTGATTTACTTGTTATTTGTAGGAAACGAAGTAAGCATGCGCAGTTTTAAAATGCGCGTTTCGTTCTGTTATAGTTCGTTTTAATAACCGAAATTGTGATTTTGCAAATCTGCATGCAATTTGACGTATGCATGCAAAATTTCATTTCCCGGCTTTTTGTAGTTTTTGCGTAACGAAGATAATAAAATTCAGGCAAATGTTGATTTCGCTTCGTTAGAAATGAAGAATGGACATCGCTTTGCTCATCCGTAACAAGTCCCACCGAATCGTATCTATTTCTATGGCGAAAGGCTCGTTTTGAATTCAATAATATTTATTCAAACCGTTAATTTTTCATAAAAATTTACCAGTGCAATGTGTGTTAGAATTCAAACAAGCATTGTGTTCAAACACACACGTACAATTATTATTTTCTAAATTAATGTATTTTGGGGGGTGTTTTGGCACCGCTTTTGATTGACAAAAATTGAACGTATTTTTTGTACATTGTCTATGGATGTATATGTTATAATATCTATGCATGTCTACGAATGCATTTGTGTATTGTTTTTCTATGTTTTTCCTGGCCGTCCCTTCTAACGTCTATCCTCCCTTTGGGTGAGCTGAGTAGTCTGGATAATAAAATAAAAGTTAAAATAAAGAATAGTTCTACGTATTTAAATTCATTTTACCTCCCAATTTATTTTTGTTTTCTTATATACCGTGCTCTGTTCTACAACTACAAGAAAATGACTTGAGCGGCATATGACTTTCCCTGCAGACTTATATCTACGTTCTCTTTATTTTAATTAAATTTAATTCACTTTTAATTAAATTTTCGTTCTCATTTGGTAACTGAATTTATTACTTTCCTTATATACATAATGTATAAGGAAAGTATTGAGACGGGGTCGAAAATTCGAATTCGAGTTTTCGACGGGAGAGCACGTTTCAAGCATCCCTGATCACGAATCAAACATTTTTGAAGTGATGTCTGTGTGTGTGTGTGAGTGAAAGCATGTGTGTGTGTGTGTCAGTGAGTCTGTGGAGACGATAACTGACGAACGAATAGATCGATTTGAACGAAATTTGGTACAAACATCAGAATCCATAAACACTGGAAGCCTATTGTTTTTATACGCAATCGAATGTTCAGAACCCCCCTAAATTTTCGAGTGAAATGTTGAAAAATCGTAAAAAAATCAAAACCGCTAATAAGGTTGCGCAAATAGACATTTCTTATGTAATTTTTCATTAGAAAACGATTGACATAAATTTTAGAGCGCTAACATGAACCGTTCTCGAGATATTGCACATTTTTGAAAAAAATTATCAAAAAGTCATATAAAATAAAAAAAAATATTTCTTATTGAGAAACATGTTCACTTTTCATATGTAATACCATGCGATAAATTGGGTAACATCATTCTCGTGGATCTAGCTCGTTCCATTCATGAAAAAAGATACTTTGAGTAATACTTTTGTATTTGATCGCCAATAGTCATTTATCTGCTGTAAGAATGACTTATTTCTTCGTCCATAACGCTTGGCGAGATTTTGACGTCGATTTTGGCGGAATGTCGCCAACTTGGCGACTTTTTGAAATGTTGCTAAATTAACGAAAATCTCACCAAATGGATAAAAATGACGCTAAATCAGTGAAAATGACGACTAATTGTCAAAAATTCAATATCTTGGAAAGAATATAAGTATCTACTATAAGAACAACCTATTTTTTTTACTTTAAAAGTAGTAATTTGCCGCCCAGGTGGTGTAGTGGATAGCGTGTTCGGCTGCTGTCTAGAGGGCTCGGGTTCGAGTCTCGAATAAGGCATGGAGGCATGTGTGGCTAATGTAACTGGATTTCGATCTGTTGTTGCCACGTTAATTGAATTAAAAAAAAATCATTACATTATATAAGGAAAGTCATGTGTTGCCCACATCAGATTTTGTATATAAGAAAAGTAACAAGTTTCTCACCAGCTTCAATACGACGTAAAACTTCTAGTTTTATCTCTAGCGTGACAGATTTTCGGCTTCTTTTTTTATTTTTATCAGCATCAAACTCCAAATGCAATAAACGTTTCGGTGGCATTTTTTTTTCTAAAAAGGGACGATTATATTTAAAAGAATTAATGAATTAATTAAATATGTAATGAAAATACAGTCTTTCTAATACATACGTACCAAATATGTTTAAAATTCACCAATTAATAGAAACAGAAACAAAACCCAACCAGAAAACAAACAAGAAAAATCTGATGTGGGCAACACATGACTTTCCTTATATAATGTAATGAATTTACTACTTTTACAGTAAAAAAATAGATTTTTCTTATAGTAGATACTAATATTCTTTCCAAGATATTGAATTTTCGACAATTAGTCGTCATTTTCATTGATTTAGCGTCATTTTTATCCATTTGACGAGATTTCGTTAATTTGGCAACATTTCAAAAAGTCGCCAAGTTCGCGACATTCCGCCAAATTCGTCGCCAAAATCTCACCAAGCGTTATGGACGAAGAAATAAGTTGTTCTTACAGCAGATAAATGACTATTGGCGTTCAAATACAAAAGTATTACTCAAAGTATCTTTTTTCATGAGTGGAACGAGCTAGATCCACGAGAATGATGTCACCCAATTTATCGCATGGTATTACATTTGAAAAGGGAACATGTTTCTCAATAGGAAATATTTTTTTTTTCATTCTATATGACTTTTTAATAATTTTTTTTAAAAAATGTGCAATATCTCGAGAACGGTTCATGTTAGCGTTCTAAAAATTTATGTCAATCGTTTTCTAATGAAAAATTACATAAGAAATGTCTATTTGCGTAACTTTATTAGCGGTTTTGATTTTTTGACGATTTTTTCAAAATTTTATTCCAAAATTTAGGGGTTCTGAACATTCGATTACGTATAAAAACAGCAGGCTTCCAGTGTTTACGGATTGTGATTTTTGTACCAAATTTGGTTCGAATCGGTCCATTCGTTCGTCAGTTATCGTCTCCACAGACTCATTGACACACACACACACACATACTTTCTCACACACACACACACACACACACACACACACAGACATCACTTCAAAAATGTTTGATTCGTGATCAGGGATGCTTGAAACGTGCTCTCCCGTCGAAAACTCGATTTCGAATTTTCGACCTTGTCACAATACTTTCCTTATGCATTATGTATATAAGGAAAGTAATAAACACGTCTAACTACACTAAAGCGACAACGCAGTAAAATGATGACAATGTTGTGCCGAACGTTCCTCATATTTTCGTGAGGCAAAATGTAGCAGTGCCGCCTAAAGGGAGAAGCTGAAACAAAACAAAAGGTCGCTAACAGTACAGCACTTTGTTTTGGCCGTATAACGAAACATTGTGGGCCGTAAACCGGAAAAGTGCCATAATTAAAAAAGGCTGGTATAGCGAAATGCCGTATAAAGAGCGGCAGTATAGCGAGGTATACATAATGTATAAAGAAATATTGTGACGGGGGGCGAAAATTCGAATTAGAGTTTTCGACGGGAGAGCAAGTTTCAAGCATTCCTGATCACGAAGCAAACATTTTTGAAGTAATGTCTGTGTATGTGTGTGTGTGTGTCAGTGAGTCTGTGGAGATGATAACTGACGAACGAATGGACCGATTCGAACGAAATTTTGTACAAAAATCACAATCCGTAAACACTGGAAGCCTATTGTTTTTATACGCAATCGAATGTTCAGAACCCCCTAAATTTTTGAGTGAAATTTTGAAAAAATCGTCAAAAAATCAAAACCGCTAATAAAGTTACGCAAATAGACATTTCTTATGTAATTTTTCATTAGAAAACGATTGACATAAATTTTAGAACGCTAACATGAACCGTTCTCGAGATATTGCATATTTTCAAAAAAATTATCTAAAAGTTATATAAAATAAAAAGATATATTTCCTATTAAGAAACATGTTCACTTTTCATATGTAATACCATGCGATAAATTGGGTGACATCATTCTCGTGGATCTAGCTCGTTCCATTCATGGAAAAAGATACTTTGAGTAATACTTTTGTATTTGAACGCCAATAGTCATTTATCCAATAGTAAGAATAACTTATTTCTAAGAATAACTTATAACGCTTGGCGAGATTTTGGCGACAAATTTGGCGGAATGTCGCCAACTTGGCGACATTTTTAATTGTTGCCATATTAACAAAAATCTCGCCAAATTGATAAAAATGACGCTAAATCAATGAAAAGGACGACTAATTGAAGAAAATTCAATATCTTGGAAAGAATATAAGTATCTACTATAAGAATAACATTTTTTTAACTGTAAAAGTAGTAAATTCATTGCATTATATAAGGAAAGTCATGTGTTGCCCACATCAGATTTTTTAAAAACCGAAGAAGAGATATGAGGTCATTCTTACCTGTTTTATCCGATGACTTTTCTCTCTTTCCCAGATACTAAAAATTTCTGTTGGCGGGCAGGATTTCACTAATGGGAAGATAATGCTGGCATATTCATATACAGCCACGCTGAATGATTCCAAAGAACAGAGTTTCATGTTCAAGTTGTCATACATTGATGACAAAGTATTTCTTGAATTCACCATTGTTTGATAAAACTAACTGTAAGATACCGCACATATACGCTTGAATGAGAATGCTCTCAAGTCCAAAACTTTGTTGTAAATGACTAATCACTTTTCATAATTTTAAGCTATAGTCGGAAAACTGACCACGATCTCTCTTGCTTTTAATTTATGTAATGTTACTTGAATTAGATATGCAAATTTAAAGTGATTATCCATCAAAGAATCTTTTGAAAGTGTTCTGAACGCTAAGCCAGATCCATATATTACCACAAAATGGCTTCAAAGAAATTTCAGGCAGGCGAAATGTATGTTGCATGCCACAGCCATTTTCCGTATACGTGTTCTGTAGCGCAACTCGTGGATGGGATGTTTTACTTTCACCTTCTAGGCTATCAGATTTTCATAGTAAACTTCACAAGTTTCAAATTCTTTGCTACACTCATCTTCATATACAATCCCTTCTAATAGAAGATTCAATCGTCAGCTTGCATCCTCAGCTTTTTGTCTTTGTGCTACTCCAAAAAAATTTCCACATCACTGAATACCGGCTGTGGAACTTCCACAAACTTCTTTCAAATTGTTACAAGTTCTCGTAAACCCTTACGAAGCGGAGTCCTGCGGATTTTTAAAATTCCATTTTCGTCTTCTTATGCCTCGCCACGTCCCTGATCGGGCCCCAGAAAATGTTACAACCACAAAATTCTCCCGGAATCATAGCGATCGTTCTAAAAAAAATCTGATGTGGGCAACACATGACTTTCCTTATATAATGTAATGAATTGACTACTTTTACAGTAAAAAAATAGGTTTCTCTTATAGTAGATACTAATATTCTTTCCAAGATATTGAATTTTCGACAATTGGTCGTCATTTTCATTAATTTAGCGTCATTTTTATCCATTTGGCGAGATTTTCGTTAATTTGGCAACATTTCATAAAGTCGCCAAGCTGGCGACATTCCGCCAAATTCGTCGCCAAAATATCGCCAAGCGTTATGGATGAAGAAATAAGTTATTCTTACAGCAGCTAAATGACTATTGGCGTTCAAATACAAAAGTATTTCCCAAAGTATCTTTTCTCGTGAATGGAACGAGCTAGATCCACGAGACTGATGTCACCCAATCTATCGCATGGTATTTATTACATGTGAAAAATGAACATGTTTCTCAATAGGAAATATTTTTATTTTATTTTATATAACATTTTGATCATTTTTTTAAAAATGTGCAATATCTCAAGAACGGTTCATGTTAACGTTCTAAAATTTATGTTAATCGTTTTCTAATGAAAAATTACATACGAAATGTCTATTTGCGTAACTTTATTAGTGATTTTGATTTTTTGAAGATTTTTTCAAAATTTCATTCGAAAATTTAGGGGTGTTCCGAACATTCGATTGCGTATAAAAACAATAGGCTTCCAGTGTTTACGGATTGTGATTTTTGTACCAAATTTGGTTTGAATCGGTCCATTCGTTCGTCAGTTATCGTCTCCACAGACTCACTGACACACACACACATACTTTCACACACACACACACACACACACACACAGACATCACTTCAAAAATGTTTGATTCGTGATCAGGGATGCTCGAAACGTGCTCTCCCGTCGAAAACTCGAATTTGAATTTTCGACCCCGTCACAATACTTTCCTTATACATTATGTATATAAGGAAAGTAAAAATGGAGAAAATAAAATCTTTTTTAACAGGAACTTGGTCGCTTGATACGCAGCTCTTGAGAAACTTCACCTTAGTTCCGTTGATCTAACAGCGTTCTGGCAAAAATCTCCAACTTGGGCTCCCGTCACGCAGCTTTGGCTGGCAATAAGAAAACGCTTTCCATCTGCTCAGGCGCTTTCCCCAAATCCCCAGATACGTAACCTTACAGCGCATTCATTCTGGACTTAATTCACGATAGATACTGTCCTTTTCTAGACTTTCGATTAACGTAACTGATAAATTAAGCAAGAACTAACTGCATGTGCCATCATATAAGCCCATCATATGACGGACTGCATAAAGTAATGAATAAGATTCTTTTTCATCCGCTTACCTGCAGCACTTCCGCTCCTAAAATATTCAGACACAGGCGGAACCAGTATTTCTTTCAGGCATATATCCGGGGGGAGCTCCCAAGGAAACGATTATTCGACCCCCCCTCCCGGAGACATTTTATAATAACAAGTTTCTATTCATGTGACAGTGTTTAGATATATTTATATAGGACAAATAGAAAACTCCCCCCCCCCCCACACACACACAGCCAAAAAGTCCTGAAAGACTGCCTGCGCGGAACATATAAACACTTCTCCATATAAACACTATTAAATTACTATATGACCCCTAACAAAATACATTTACTTTACATATTTACTTAACTCCTAACAAAACACATTTATTTTACAAACTCCTGATAACATGCATTTACTTTATGACCCCTTAGACCTCCTAACAAAACGCGTCTATCTTATCCTACTAAAAATGAAACTTGCTACATTTTGAATCAATAATATAAAATTAATAATCCCATGAAGCGACGAAAATTATTAAAATTAAATATACATTATATATATATATATATATATATATATATATATATATATATATATATATATATATATATATATATATATAGCAGATAACGAGAGTGGCATATAACAAGGGAATTATCCATATGTTTAACATAGAGTACATTTGTTTTAGCCCATGCACTATTGGAGCCTGGAATTCATTGACTGTTCAATAACAGATGCGGTAACATCAACAACTTCTGAAGTGATATAGGTTTCCGCCCTTGATTGGATTTAACGTCTAGATGCCTAGTTAGCTCGAATCGAGTGATTATTCGCCTAAAATCTTGTGTGAATCAATTAACCTGGGCGTAATTTCTTAAACGGCAAAGTGCAGCAGCACATTCCATCTAGTTTCCTAAAACAGCTTCTCAAGAATTACGCGTTCTGGCACGGCGAGTGTCATCGTAGCTGGAAAGAATAACATTTAGCAGTTTTGGCCACTTTTATATCCATAATTTGACTGTAACACGTGTGCTTATGAAAATAAAACTGCTTTTTAGTTGGCTATAGTGTCACAAAAATATGTCTCCCACATATCTTGAAATACTAAATTTGCTAAATAGCTCTCTAGACTGCGTTGAATATGGGTTCTTTAATTATGATCAGATTATATTCTTTCATATCTTAACCGTAACTGGCGTGAATGCATTCAGACTTGATTTTTTTTTTCAGGTTCATCAGTACAAGTCCCAGTTACCTCCTGTGAACTACATAACAGCAATGGACATCTGGTTCTTCGTGTGCATCTTTATGGTGTTCGGCACTTTAGTAGAATTTGCCATCAGCTGCAATGTATATTCCGGGGTCAAGTCAATTAAATGTGAAATGGTGAGAATGAACAGCGATAATACAAATTTAATATATGATTTTCTTTTTTTTTTTTTCTTTTGACCCAGACCGTCAGACCTACCCGAAAGTCTAAGATAAATTCATGTTTTTTTTTTTCTTTTTTGACCCAGACCGTCCAACCTACCGGAAGGTGTAAAATATCTATTTGAACGGCCGGAACAGTCAGGGCCCCCACAAAGGGGGGGCAGCTGGCACTACAGTACTGGGACCCGGCGACTGTTAGGGGGCCGTGAATATTGCTGAGGATAAAATATTTATGCATTTGTGTATGAATATATAATGTTTTTTAGAACTTAATTGAAGGTTTTAAAATTTACATATTAGGTGTAATTATAAAATTACAACTATAAATTAGATATAAAGCCTAAACATAACCTGTAAGTTTGAATGAAAGAAAAGTACAAAACATTTTGTAAGCATCTGTTTGGATTCTGTGTCACATTTCTGAATTAGTCAAAAATGTCTCAAAGAAGAAACCTTTGGCTCAATACAAGCCGTCTGGGTACAGTTTGTCATTGTGTTCAGAATATGTCCATTATTACTTTCCTTATATACATAATGTATAAGGAAAGTATTGTGACGGGGTCGAAAATTCGAATTCGAGTTTTCGACGGGAGAGCACGTTTCAAGCATCCCTGATCACGAATCAAACATTTTTGAAGTGATGTCTGTGAGTGTGTGTGTGTGTGTGTGTGTCAGTGAATCTGTGGAGACGATAACTGACGAACGAATGGACCGATTCGAACTAAATTTGGTACAAAAATCACAATCCGTAAACACTAGAAGCTTATTGTTTTTATAGGCAATCGAATGTTCAGAACCCCCTTAATTTTTCGAATAAAATTTTGAAAAAATCGTCAAAAAATCAAAACCACTAATAAAGTTAAACAAATATACATTTCTTATGTAATTTTTCACTAAAAAACGATTGACATAAATTTTATAACGCTAACATGAACCGTTCTCGAGATATTGCACATTTTTCAAAAAAATTATCAAAAAGTCATATAAAATAAAAAAAAAATATTTCCTATTGAGAAACATGTTTACTTTTCATATGGAATACCATGCGATAAATTGGGTGACATCATTCTCGTGGATCTAGCTCGTTCCATTCATGAAAAAAGATACTTTGAGTAATACTTTTGTATTTGAACGCCAATAGTCATTTATCTGCTGTAAGAATAACTTATTTCTTCGTCCATTACGCTTGGCGAGATTTTGGCGACGAATTTGGAGGAATGTCGCCAACTTGGCGACTTTTTGAAATGTTGCCAAATTAACGAAAATCTCGCCAAATGGATAAAAATGACGCTAAATCAATGAAAATGACAACCAATTGTCGAAAATTCAATATCTTGGAAATAATATTAGTATCAACTATAAGAAAAACCTATTTTTTTTACTGTAAAAATAGTAAATTCATTACATTATATAAGGAAAGTCATGTGTTGCCCACTTCAGATTTTTTTCAAAGGTGGCGTAGAGAAAATACGAAAAAATTATAATATCTCGAGAACGACTGGTCCTAGTGTAATGGGATTGGTCTTATTCTTTTCTTCGTTAGTCATTACGTATAAAACGAGCATTTAATGGATATATTTGAGCATACGCAGTTTTTTCTTTTAAATTTTAATGATTTTTGCGGGCCATTTTGCAAAAAAAGATAGTTTTTTTTTCTTAATCGTACCAAAATCTAATCAGCACCAGGATAACCCCCCAAACGACTTATCTACCGAATTTTGTGAAATTCGGTCGATCAGTTTTTCAGCTAGAGTAGATAAAGGCAATTTATGCAGGCCATTTCGCAAAAAAAGGCGGGTTCTTTTATCCCGAGTAGTACTAAAAACTAATCATCACCAGATTCACACCCAAGTGACTTACTTACCAAATTTTATGAAATTCCGTCCATTAGGTTTTGAATTAGTGTGTATACATACATTGCACAGACAGACAGGCAGACAGAACAGACACACAAACAGGCACACAGACAGACACACACACACAGACAGACACACACACACACAGACGTCACGTTAAAAATAGTTTTTTCGTATTCTAGAAGTCTCGAAACATGTAGATCCGTCGAAAACTCGAGTTGCGATTTTCGGTTTGATTCCAATACTTTCCCTATACATTACCATGTATTGCAGCTGGGAAAGTAATAATACTCTGAATACTCCTACTCATAATTATGGATCTTTAAAATGGAACTTTAAATTAAAACAATCAAGAATGCATTTGATAAACACTAAGCTTTTCTATTGTGTCAAATGAGAACAGGTGGGACTGTACTAACACTAGCGACATAATTCTCAAAACATTATAGCATTTTCAAGCGTTTCATCCCTAAGAGTTTAACTCTCTTTATCTAACTTCATAGTCACAGACATAGAATCAGAGAACGAGATAAAACTCCTATGGATGAAACGCTTGGAAAAGCCATAACACTTTAAGAATTATATCTACAGTATTGTGGCAATTAATTGAGAAATGTCATTTTTTTTCGTTTTATCACACGTAAGCTTAGGAAGAAGCACTCCAAATTAGCTCAGAGTTCAAATTGCAGTTATTATCAAAGTAGCAGGTGTTCGTATGCACCTGGTAAGTAGCAGGTGTTCAAATTCCTCCGCCAGATGGCAGGTGTTCCGCAGTGGTAGTTTCTCAGTTGTTGCGGGGCTCATTAGCGTCATGGATATCAGCGCGGAAACACGTGCTAAAGTTATTGCGCTTAGAGAACACACTTCTAAGGCGTTCGAGGAAATAGGTAAAATATGTAGAGTGAGTACAGCAAGTGTCGGGAGGATCTGGAAGCGGTTTCAGGAAACAAGAAATGCTGGAACCAACCACTCTGGAAGATGCGGCCGAAAAAGATCAACTTCGACTCGTGACGACAAAACTTTACATCGAATGAGTGTTAAAAATCCTCGATTAACCAGTTTTGACCTGTCTAAGTCCATGGTGGCAGCTGGTGTTGATATTGCACCTTCAACAGTGCGATACAGGCTGTTAGAACGCGGATGGAGCGCACGTCGACCGTACAAGAAGCAGCTTCTAACGTTTCGCATGAAGAAAAAAAGGTTGGAATGGGCACGGAAATACAAAACATGGACTGAGAAGGACTGGGAGAAAGTTCTCTTTTCTGACGAAACACATTTTGTGGTTCAGGGATTTAGATCTATGTTCGTGAGAAGGAGCCAAGGAGAACCTCTCAATCAGCACCACACCAATCAAGCACCCAAGCATCCGCCCAAAAAGATGTTTTGGGGTTGTTTCAGCGTTTTGGGGACAGAATCTCTTGTTCCCGTAGAGGGAATGATGAACAGTGCCAGTTACGAAGTCATATTGATCCGAAAAGTGCTTCCAACCATGGCTAAACTGTGGCCGAACGGAGATTGCGTTTTCCAACAAGACAGCGCGCCATGTCACACTTCGAAGCGAATCAAAAATTTCTGCTCAAAAAAAAATATTACCGTACTGGATTGGCCCGGGAATTCACCAGACTTGAATCCAATACAAAATTTGTGGGCTTTTGTCAAAAAACAGCTTCACAAATTTGACTGTAAGACGATGGACAAGCTAATTTCGGCCGTTATTGACATATGGTTCAGAGACGTTGAAATTAAAACTACATGTGCTAGTCTAGTACATTCCATGCCGAAACGTGTCTGTGATGTTATAAAGTCCCGGGGAGGTCATATCACTTGCGAGGTTTATTGTTTGGTTTGAAGTTTGTGTGGGTTGAACCTGACATGCGGTATTAATGCCCAGCACAAATCCCCGACATTTGTTGTTGTTGTTTTGTTCTCTAGACAGAACGTTAACTTGCGTAAAATAACATTTATTTACATTAAATTTTACAAATATATATACAGCATACTAATACTTTGCAGAGAGATTCTGCGGCAAGCGGATAAATCCTGATTGTTGGAACGTTAAGTTCGAAGCAGTCGGAAGGAGGTTTCGACTGCGTAGTTCCAAAGTTCGAAAGCAAGTAGACCGAGAGTCGACCGATTAGGTCGAGATTTTAGGAGCGAGTCTCTGTCCGAAAAGATGAAAGTTCTTTTCCAAACTGAATTTTGTAAACGCCCCAGAAGGAGTGACCGACCATCTTATTGGTCGTCGTCGGTCTGGGGCTCATTAATGGGGGTGCTCCCCATGCACGCCACGTGTTTTCGGTGTGCACCATCGTCTTGTTTTTCACACATGCCGGTGACGAAAATTATGGCTTTCACATGCCAACATACTGTCACCGGCGTTAAAGTTATGTGTACATCCCCATCGGGAATCTTTGAAAGTCAGACGTCCCAAAATAGGAAATGGTATGCGGTTTCCTCAGTTATCAGATACACTGAGAAAAGCCGCTTCTAGTTCGTTTTGGTGCAGGTGGCATAACTGGCAATAGTTAACCGCCACACACTCCCCTCCTTAAAGGTTTCCAGTGAAACCATAACGATCCGTGAAACGAACACGACGGCCTGATCGTGTCGTAATTTTCGGAGGCATATTTGGCACTGATGAAGCTTGAGTGGTCGAAACCGGTTGGCCGGTTGTTGCCGGTGCATGTACTTCATCATTATTCACATAAAATGCTGGTTTAATACGATCAAGTGCAATGTTCACTTTCCTACCTTTGATATCGATTTTAAAAAAATTATCGTTTCTCTTTAAAACCTGATATGGTCCATCGTATGGAGCTTGTAGTGGAGCTTTAACCGCATCATTACGCACAAATACATGCGACGCTGTGTGAAGAGCGGGTGGGAGAAAAATTCTCGGTTTCCGATGGTGAGAGGTGTTGGGGGCACGAAGGTCCCGCATTGACTCTCTTAGCTGCACTATGAAGTCTGAGGGGTCAGTGACTTGTGAGCTATTGGGAAAAAAATCGCCTGGCAGGCGCAGTGTTTCTCCGTAGAGAAGCTCAGCTGGCGTTGCACCTATGTCCGGTTTGATTGTAGATCGAAGCCCCAGCAAAACTATTGTCAGTGTCTTAGTCCACTGTTTATTACCGTGTGCTTTTAAGGCTGCTTTCAGCGGCCGGTGGAAATTTTCTATAATTCCATTGCTAGAAGGATGTTAAGCAGTTGTGCGTATTCGCTGGACTCCCAAGCACTGTGCTAAAGACTGAAAAAGTCTAGATTCAAATTGCCGCCCTTGATCACTGGTGATTCTGGAAGGAACACCGAAACGAGAAATCCAATGGTCGATCAGAGCTTGTGCCACTGTAGAAGCCGTGATGTCTGGAATTGGGATTGCCTCCGGCCATCTTGTGAACCGGTCAATCATAGACAGTACATAGGTCATTCCTTCAGATGGGGGCAAGGGGCCCACGAGGTCGATATGTATGTGTTCGAACCTCTGAGAAGTTTTGGGGGAAAAACCAATGGGTGGGACAGTGTGTCGTTGAATTTTACTCTTTTGACAAGGGATGCATTTTCTCGCCCAATCATTAATATCTTTATTCATATTTGGCCAGACAAAACGATCGCGGTCTAACTTCGAAGTTTTTCTTATACTTGGATGAGATAAATTATGTAAATTTGAAAAAACGTTGAATCTCATAAGCTACGCACAATCGCCACAATGATGACTGGGCGTTTGAAAAAAAACGCAACCTTCCTTTCCAACGACTTCGCCTCTCAGCACGAGATGGCAGCACCACAAGGAGTCAGTAGCCTTGACACTCCCTTCCTGGTTGACCACAACTGTCCGTCACGCCGAGGCAACACGCCTCCCGGCCCTGACCGTCACGCCGAGGCGACACGCCTCTCGGCAACTTCCTCATCAGCGAGGGGAGTGTGCGGCAGCAAAGACATCTATCAAAGATGCCACACCGCCAATACCCGAATTATAAGAACAGAGGAGGAGCTAGCTTTTGCTCAGTGATTATAATGTCGGTCTACGAAGCATCAGGTCCCTGGTTCGGGACCACGGCGACGCACAATCGCCACACACTTATTAGTTTTAAATGTATCCATAGAAAACTTGAATAAAACTGAATTTTATAAAAAAAACTCCATTTCTCAATTAACTGCCACAATACTGTAGGTATGTTAGTAAAGCGCCCTTTGTTTCCATTTGACAGAATATAGAAGCAGAGTGTTGATTATATGTTTTTTGATTATTTTTAAATTAACCTTTTGCTTACGGATAGAACAGCGTCCATCCCAAACGAAGAACCTCTCAAAAAGACAGGTATTTAACATACCCTATCACAAACAGTTCGATCCCCCTTTGCAGGCATTGACGTCCATGGACGCCAATGCCCTAATTATCGAAGAAAGACGAAGATTCCCTAATTATCAGTATAATGAAAGAGTATAATTCATCAGTATTTTTCTACAGTTGTAATACCGAATTCGGTATATGGGCGGAGATAATAAAATGAAAGACAAAATAATTTTGAATATGTATCACAAACAGTTCGATCCCCCTTTGCAGGCATTGCCATCCATGGACGTCAACGCCCTAATTATCGAAGAAAGACGAAGATTCCCTAATTATCAATATAATGAATCGGTATAATTAATCAGTATGTTTCCACAGTTGTAGTACAGAATTCGGTATATAGGGAGATAAAAATAAAATGAATGAGAAAACAATCTTGAATATGTATCACAAACAGTTCGATCTCCCTTTGCAGGTATTGGACGCCATGGACGCCAATGTCCTAATTATCGAAGAAAGACGAAGATTCCCTAATTATCAATATAATTAATCAGTATTTTTCCACAGTTGTAGTGCAGAATTCGGTATATAGGGAGATAATAATAAAATAAAAGACAAAATAATTTTGAATATGTATCACAAACAGTTCGATCCCCCTTTGCAGGCATTACCGTCCATGGACGTCAACGCCCTAATTATCGAAGAAAGACGAAGATTCCCTAATTATCAATATAATGAATCGGTATAATTAATCAGTATGTTTCCACAGTTGTAGTACAGAATTCGGTATATAGGGAGATAAAAATAAAATGAATGAGAAAACAATCTTGAATATGTATCACAAACAGTTCGATCTCCCTTTGCAGGTATTGGACGCCATGGACGCCAATGTCCTAATTATCGAAGAAAGACGAAGATTCCCTAATTATCAATATAATTAATCAGTATTTTTCCACAGTTGTAGTGCAGAATTCGGTATATAGGGAGATAATAATAAAATAAAAGACAAAATAATTTTGAATATGTATCACAAACAGTTCGATCCCCCTTTGCAAGCATTGACGTCCATGGACGCCAATACCCTAATTATTCAAGAAAGACGAAGATTTCCTAATTATCAGTATAATTAATCAGCATAATTAATCAGTATTTTTCCACAGTTGTAGTGCAGAATTCGGTATATAGGGAGATAAAAATAAAATAAAAGACAAATTTATTTTGAATACGTAGAAATATTCCTTATTGTTTCATTTCTAATTGTCATTGCGCTACTCATTCATTTCAACAAAATTGACAGTTTAAATGGATAGCCTTCAACCAATTTAAGCCTTCCACCATAGAACGACATACAATGCAGAGGCACTTATCTTATCGCAAAGCCACCTGAATTAATGTCTCAACTGATATTGGCATTTCCCCGATATGGAGTTTTAATTCCTTACCTTTACCTCCATGATCACAAGGTCCCCCCCCCCCCTCATTGATATTTTTATCCTTGTAATTCTATTATTGAAAATAGCTGAGTAGGTTTAAAAATTAAAAGAAACGGCCTTCTTTTCGGAATTTAATTTCATTTAATATTCTAAATCCTTACCGGACATATTTTTCCTTGTGTCAGCATTTCCGGAGGCAGCTGACGCAGGTGAAATAAAATGAAGCGTGTATAATATATGCTGTTCTGGCCTCTTCACAAAAAAAAATCATATTATTTTCGATCTTGCTTAAAATTAAACCATCTTTTCGTCTACTCAAATGTAGTCGAGCATAAATAGAAATGGATGGTAAAGGAAAAATTAATTATGCATTTCATAATTTTGAAATATATCTATAGATTTTTATTTTCTTATATTATTGTATAGAAAGTTTTTTATCCTAAACATTTTTGAATTTCACTTTCGAAAAGATGACAGTCTCTATGTGTGTGTGTGAATGCGTGTGTATATATGTGTATGTGTGTGAGCATGTGTGTAAGTGCGTGTGTGTATGTGTGTGCGCGATAACTCAAGAACCATGCTCCTACCAATTTCCAATTCTACGTGTAGATACATAAAATTATGTTGTTGAAACCCAGACCGTCCGACCTACCAGAAAGTTGTAAGGTAACTGTTTGGACGGCCGGGAAGAGCCCCCTAATTTAGACCGGAACCCAGTGGGGGAGGCATCCACTGGAACCGCACTCTCCTTCCCGTACCACCAACCTCTCGGAAGGACTTACGGACCCACATGTTTAACGTGATCGTACTCAGTATGAACACGGCGGCAGTTTTGGCAGCGGAGGGAATCGAACCAATGCCTACCGAATGCAATTTCCGTGCGTTAACCACTGGGCTACCGCGTCCACATCAAATTATGTTGTTGAGACCCAGACCGTCCGACCTACCAGAAAGGTGTTAGGTAACTGTTTGGACGGCCGGGAAGTGCCACCCAATTTAGACCGGAACCCAGTGGGGGAGGCATCCACAGGGACCGTACCCTCCTTCCCCTACCACCAACCTCTCGGAAGGACTTACGGACCCACATGTTTAACGTGATCGTACTCCGCGTGAACACGGCGGCAGTTTTGGCAGCGGCTGGAATCGAACCCGGGCCTACCGAGTGCAACTCCAGCCCGCTAACCAATGGGCTACCGCGCCCACATCAAATTATGTGAAAAACTAAAACAGTAATAATAGAATATTATACAATAGAATTAGAATTTTTAGTAAGACTCGAAATATTTGAATTTTGGGATTTTCATAGCAATATATCCAAATTCAAATAAGGATGTTAATATGCAGGGTGATTATAATTAAAGTTGCGATTTTAAAACGCTGTAAAGTAAGAACCACTGGTCAGAATGATCTGAAATTTCACATGAGTATACATGAAGCAATAGATTTTTGTTTGGCGAAGGAAAAAAAAATACTTCAAAAATGTACCGATAGACGGCGCTGTATTTTCCAAACACGGGGTGTTTGGAAAATACACCGAACAATTGTTAGCCGAAAGAAACCAATAGTCAACTAAAGAAAACGACAATTTAATCAACATCACTTAATTTAATAATTGATTGAAACATCATGAAAACATGAAACAAACACCTAATATGCACAGAAATGTTCAATATCCTGTCCACCGTACTCGGTTGCGAGTTGAAAGCGCGAAAGAGCATGTTCCACAACAGATCGGAGTGTATCAGAGGTGATGCTGTAGATGTGGTGCGTAATGCGTGCTTTTAAGTCAGCTAAGTTCGTCGAACCTCCTGAGAGCAGTTAACGTACAGTCACCGTTCTGGTAGAAAAGTTTTACGAGCAAAGCACGATCCTTCAGTGACAGAGTCATGACAAGGCACTCAATGAGAATTGCATGTGCTCGTTTTTATCACAACTGTAATGTGCGGTGCGCATGCCTAGTCTTAATTAGCATACCTTCAGATTAGAGATGTGCTTCCACGCGCGACTAAGCGGCTAATTTTATCGTTCTTCGTCAAGCAAATTCAATGTTGAATTCATACATTGCCATTTTTTGGTACATTTTTGAAGTAATTATTTTTTTCGCCAAACAAAGTTCCATTGCTTCACGTATACTCAGGTCAAATTTCAGGTCATTCTGACCAGTAGTTCTTACTTTACAGCGTTTTAAAATCGCAACTTTAATTATAATCACCCTGTATAATATATGAGGGACATTGATAATTGATCTATACTACGGATATTAATATTACAAAATGGTTTATATAAACACAGGTAAAGCAAATGCATCCACTGACGGCACTAAGCTGTTGCAACTTAAAAACAAGAAAGATCAATCATGCTTAAAGCATTGATTATGAAACACTTTCCAACTTCAATGCAATTTTATTTAAACATGTCTAAAATGCAATACATTCCTCGGTAATATTTTAAAACTTATCACAATACTACATTAATTTATTATATTTGAAACCTTAAACCTTCATCGAAAAAAATTAACTTCATTCAAATGACGGCATTAAAGTATAAATTGCCTGGTTTGAACATCTCTAAAATCTGATACATTCCTCGGTAATAATTTTAGAATTATCATAATACCACGATAATTTATTATATTTGAAAACTTCATCGAAAACAACTGAAATTGATTCAAATGACGTCATAAAAAAATAACACGCCTGGCTCTCTCTATAAAAGCAATATTTCATTCATAAATAATTCCCCCATTCATGTCATTCATCAGAATACTATAATAATTTATTTTATTTAAAAATTAAGACCATGGAGCTACAAATAAGTTAACTCTATGCTTAAAACTTCATCGAAAAATATCGTCCTTCTCTTTCTACAATCAATGAATACTTCATTCATATCAGCTAAGCAGACTCCATGGACTAAATGATTTTCTGTTAAAGAATTACAGCGATTCTAATACAACTCATTCTACATATTTTGCTGTTTACATTTTACATAGGTGAAAAATAGGCTTAATAGTAGAAATAATCATATTTGGATGAGCATTTAAACTGAAATATATTGTCATTGCGTTGTTTCAGTATGTAGATGCACAGAATTTAGGCAGAAATAAAGTAGTTTTAGGACGGATACAACACTCAATATGAATTAAAAAGAACTTTAAAAATCACGATTTTGACACAAGATGGATGCCATATATCATTTTGAAGTGGGTCATGTGATCGTTTCATATCATGGACACGTGATCGCTTCATATAAAAGGTGTTATTATTATTTTAATTTTTATTTAAAAAACTACTGAATATATTTTGCTGAATTTTTTTTTATATATTTTATGAAACAATTTGAATACTGCCTAAAATTTTCGAAGCAATTTGTGAATTTTATATCCGCTTAAAAAATGCTTGAAAAATTAGGTCCCATAGGGTTCAAAGTATTCCATTTTTTCAACCCGGGTTCAATCCAAAACTAATTGGGTGATATTATTCATTTATATTCCCATAGGTCCTATAGACCGTCTGAACAACATACTAAAATTTCATTTTGATTAAGCCATTTTTACGGCAGTTATCGTGCTAACGGACAGACAGACAGACAGACAGACAGACAGACAGAATGAACAAAGTCATAAACACTTTTCAACTTTGTTGTAAAGTGTTAAAAATAAACGTTTAATGTATTATTTCTAAATATTTTAATAGAATGAATTAGATACTACAAATTCTGAAAAACAGACAAGATGGTGTTTTTAACACTTTACAACAAAGTTGAAAAGTGTTTATGACTTTGTTCATTCTGATTGTCTGTCTGTCTGTCTGTCCGTTAGCACGATAACTGCCGTAAAAATGACTTAATCAAAATGAAATTTTAGTATGTTGTTCAGACGGTCTATAGGACCTATGGGAATATAAATGAATAATATCACCCAATTAGTTTTGGATTGAACCCAGGTTGAAAAAATGGAATACATTGAGCCCTATGGGACCTAATTATTCAAGCATTTTTTAAGCGGATTTAAAATTCGCAAATTGCTTCGAAAATTTTAGGCAATATTCAAATTATTCCATAAAATATATAAAAAAAAATTCAGCGAAATATATTCAGTTGTTTTTTAAATAAAAATTAAAATAATAATAACACCTCTTATATGAAGCGATCACGTGTCCATGATATGAAACGATCACATGACCCACTTCAAAATGATATATGGCATCCATCTTGTGTCAAAATCGTGATTTTTAAAGTTGTTTTTAATTCATATTGAGTGTTGTATCCTTCCTAAAACTACTTTATCTTTGCCTAAATTCTGTGCATCTACATACTGAAACAACGCAATGACAATATATTTCAGTTTAAATGCTCTTCCAAATTTGATTATTTCTACTATTAAGCCTATTTTTCACCTATGTAAAATGTGAACAGCAAAATATGTAGAATGAGTTGTATTAGAATCACAGTAATTCTTTAACACAAAATCATTTAGTCCATGGAGTCTGCTTAGCTGATATGAATGAAATATTCATTGATTTTAGAAAGAGAAGGACGATATTTTTCGATGAAGTTACGCATTGAGTTTACTTACTTGTAGCTCAATGGTCTTAATTTTTAAATAAAATAAATTATTATAGTATTGTGATGAATGACATGAATGGGGGAATTATTTATGAATGAAATGTTGCTTTTATAGAGAGAGCCAGGCGTGTTATTTTTTATGACGTCATTTGAATGAATGTCAGTTGTTTTCGATGAAGTTTTCAAATATAATAAATTATCGTAGTATTATGATAATTCTAAAATTATTACCGAGGAATGTATCACATTTTAGAGATGTTTAAACCAGGCAATTTATACTTTAATGCTGTCATTTGAATAAAGTTAATTTTTTTCGATGAAGATTTAAGGTGTCAAATAAAATAAATTAATGTGTGATAAGTTTTAAAATATTACCGAGGAATGTATTGCATTTTAGACATGCTTAAATAAAATTGCATTGAAGTTGGAAAGTGTTTCATAATCAATGCTTTAAGCATGATTGATCTTTCTTGTTAACACTTTACAACATAGTTGAAAAGTGTTTATGACTTTGTTCATTCTGTCTCTCTGTCTGTCTGTCCGTTAGCACGATAACTGCCGTAAAAATGACTTAATCAAAATGAAATTTTAGTATGTTTTTCAGACGGTCTGTGGGACTTATGGGAATATAAATAAATAATATCACCCAATTAGTTTTTTATTGAACCCGGGTTGAAAAAATGAAATGCATTGAACCCTATGGGACCTAATTTTTCAAACATTTTTTAAGAAAATTTAAAATTCATTCGAAATTTTTAGGAAATATTCACATTATCCCATAAAATATATATAAAAAATGTCAATAAAATATGTTAAGTAGTTTTTTAATTAAAAATTATTTAATATAGGGAAAAAAACAAATTCAATTAAATTCTGACTTTTGGGATATCCTCCACAAAGAAAAAAGAGATATATTATATAATAAATATCTTTCCAAGACTTTAATCATTTTGTGTATGAGAGAGACTTCACATTTTAAAATAAATTTGGTAGATAAGTATTTTTCAAATTTTTTTTTTAAATTTTATATAACTCTTCATGATATACTTATTTGATGGCATTCCTAATGCACTTTCCTACTTCCTAGACAGTTAAAATTTGGTACACATCTTAAATTTGTTGAACATTTTATTCTACAAAAATTTGGTGGATCTTTAAATATAGATCATACATTTCTTTCGAAATGGCCTGCAAATAACCCCCGTTCACTTCTATAAATCATTGTTGTAATATTGTTAAAAATTCTGATGTGGGCAGCACATGTCTTTCCCTGCAGGCTCATATTCACGTTCTCTTTATTTCTTCAATAATAATTTGAGTTTATCTGCACAAAATAACAGCCATAAGTATTTTAAATGACATTGAATTTGCACGTTTAACTTATATTTGGTTCTCATTTGATAGCTGGACTTATTGCCAAAGGTGGTGTAGCGAAAACGCGAAAAAAATTGAATATCTCAAGAACGGCTACTCTTAGAGTAATGGGATTAGTTTTATTCTTTTTGTTGTCAAAAATCACGTATAAAATAGGAATTTAATTGATATAATTGAGCACACGTAGTCCTTTATTTTTATATTTAACGATTTTTGCGGGCCATTTCGCAAAAATAGCCCGTTCCTTTTTCCTGAATCGTACTAGAATAACCTACAAATGATATATGTACCAAATTTTGTTAAATTTGGTATATAAATCACTTGTAGGTCATTGAAATATTATGCAATATTTGCTTATGAATATCATATTTCCTCGTGGCAAAGAAATTTACCATGAGGATAATATAGGTAACCAGAAGGTATGCCCGTCATATGATAGAATTCAAAATTTGCAAAGCATTGCCTCAATGTCATTTTCATCAATTAGCCGACATTTGGGTCAGTTTCACAACATTTAAGAAAGTCGCCGACCTTTGTGTCAATTTGACAACATTTAAAAAAGTCGCCAAGTTGGCGATATTTGTGTCAATTTGACAACATTTAAGAAAGTCGCTAAGTGGGCGAAATATTGCCAAATTCGTCGCCAAACGTTACGGACGGAAGTGCGAAGAAATGAATTATTCTTATAGTAGGTTCCTGTATTCATTTTCCATGATATTGAATTTTCCTCGGTTTGGCGACATTTCGTTAATTTGGGGATTTTTGATCAATTTGGAGATATTTTAAAAAGTCGCTAAATTTGTCGCCAAGTGGGACGGTTGAGCTGACATACAAACGCTACCGAAACATCATTACAATACTATGCTCTTTCAAAGCACAATTAATTTCATTGATTTGGGGTCATATTTATCAATTTGAAGATATTTTTTATCGATTTGACGACATTTTAAACCACTTCACGATGTTTTCGTAGTTTGTCATAAAAACCTTCAAGAAATAATTTATTTTTGTTCTTCGACAGCTTTTCAACTCTGCATCGATAACGCGCTACATTTCTTACAATATAACATGCTGTGGGGAGAAGTACACCAATTCCCAAGAGCAAAATTATTTTAGCAAAAATATTTTTTTTTCACTTGTGTAGGAATATTTTCCAGATAGGTTTATTTTAAATCGACAGATAGAATTCTTTGCGAGGCAAAAAGGAAAATTATTTCCATTAACGGATTATGATCGAAATTTAAAATTTTTCATTATTCGATAACCCGTTACTTCAAAGTTCATAAGCTGCTTAAAAGCCACTCAAAAATTTTGTTCCAGACTTAAAGTCTTTTCTAAATATTAAGTGAATGTTTATGTAGTAGGTAAGGTTGAGTGCAAAATTACAAAATATTTTTAACGGAATAGAACAGTTTAAAATATATATATTCACAAACATTTTGTTCTTCGATAAAACAGTTTTTGATATAAAACAACTTAGGGCGAGGGGTATACGGAATAAATCATGAAAGAAATGTTACAAGGTTGAAACGAAATTATGTAACGGAAGTACCACCATATTGTTACAAATACCTAACAGTAAACCACTGTTATGATTTGAAAGTTCAAGTTGCGTAACCTTGGCTGCAAATTTGGCGAAATATCGCAAACTTGGCGAATTTTGAAGAGATCTAGAAACTTTTTGAATTTTGTAGATTGACTAAGAACTTCAGAGTCGATACATAATTATCCCAGAAATATAGTATGTGTAAAAGAAAATAATTGCCAGAGGGTCAGAAATACAAATCTTGGATTTTAGATATTTGAGTTTTAAGCATCCCTGGTAATGAATTTTTGTGCGATTCTTACAGATGACGGTCAAAGGTATGTTGACGTTTAGAATAAATAAATTCAATAAATGTCTCCCAATTTTTCAAAAATTAAATAAAATTAAAAATGATAATTTTGTTAAAATTGATTGGGTGGGGGGGAAACTTTAAATACCTCAATAACTTTGTAAATAAATATCCATGAATGTACACGTTAAGTCTGTCTATAATAAAGTGACCATGCCCGATCAAACAAAAGGAAATGCTGTGCCCTCTAGCGGAGAATATAAAAACTCAGGATACGAACTCTACAACAAAGCAATATAGACGAATATCAAAATAAAAATATAATCGCTTAAATTCGCTTAAACTTCTACCTGGAACAATCTGCAAAAATAAGTACCTCGTTTGTTTAACAGCATAAAAGGTTAATTAAAACTATCAACCCGTTTCTGAGACAAAAACAGCCTTTTTCTTCGGGACAAAAATACAAAGCAGTAGCACCAACAAAGATAAGAACGCGTCTGCCAATAAATGGTTGCATCGAATAACACAATAAGAAAATATTTGATACATGAAAATTCGAAAAAGAAAGGTTAAATGCTAGAAGAAAAGAAAAAGAACAGTTAAAAAATTCAAAGTATTTTCTGGGTGTATAAAATTATAAACATAAATTCCCTATTTAAATTTAGACCAAAATAATTTTAAAAAACAATGAATTAAAAAACTCTTGGGCAAATCTCGCGACATTCGGCGTAAAAAAATATCGAAATCGGCCGATTCAGGGAACTCGATGGAGACAATATCTTTGTCAGAACTAAATATATAAGTAACCAGAAAATGTATCCTGAGGAGTTAAAGCAAGGCAGTTATATAAAATAACAAAAAAATATAAATTTTATACGTATAGGAATGAAAAATTGCAAGCAATCCATGTCCTCTGCCCGAACTGCCCCCGTGTGTGGGCACCCCGTACGGTGTACGGGTACGTCGATCCGTATGTCCTTCTTAGAGGTTGGTGATAGGGGAAGGAGGGTACTGTCCCTGATGTGGATGCCGCCGTCTCTAGGTTCCGGTCTAAATTGGATGGCACTTCTCGGCGATCCAAACAGACACCTTACACCTTCGGGCAGGTCAAATGGTTTGGATTAAAGAAGTAGCAATCTATGTACGTCGACGCAACGGGCGTGATACGACTCCCCCTCCTCAAATCACAAAAGCGACACTCCTCACTCGTGAAGATTCTGCGTTAAAATTTAATCGCTACGGACATAATTTAAAATTTAATTTCGAGTATCGCAGCAGAATTGGACCCATTTATATATTAGCCATATCTTTCGCAAACAACGTAATTTTTATATTTCGAATACTCCATTTTGACAGCTCATGAAACCGCGAAAGAAACAAAATGGCCCCGACCGCCCATACACGTAGATGCCCTAAAGACGTTTTCTGCTTAATTCGAAGAACACATTCATTATGCACATGAGCGATTGGACCTGATAAGTGGACTCATTTTCCGATTGCCTTCACGGAAGTACAAAATTAGCCAAATATGTATACCAACAATAAAGAGGGCTTCGGGAATTATTTTTGTTTTGGGGCAGTGTGTAATATTTAAAGGAGCGGCTGTTAAATTTTAAATCTCGGATTGCCTGTCAATCACGGGGACGTTTTGAACACACGAAAAGTATACATATTTTTTAAATTTACAGAAATTCGCTTTTTAATCGTCTGGATATCGTTCAGAGTTTTATGAAAGGAAAATGTTCGATCTTTCTTTCTGATGGTGTCAAGATGGAAACTCTATGACAATATTTTCGGTTGCCAAGAAACCGATTCGTGTAAAAGTAGGGCTCAAACATAAAATAACTAAAAAAGTAATTAGAATTTTAAAACATTAACGCCGATGTGAACCTTCTAAGGCCCTGAAGTACACCGAATGTCATGGCCATACGACGTTTTGATTTCCCGCTATAGACTGCACGGACACGAAGAGATCTACGTTTATTATGTACAAGGTTCTGTGTTACGTGGCAACGTGACCTTTATCTTCAAAATAACAAATTTTGATTCTGGGGAAAAACGATTTACAAAAATTGGAGTTTGTATTTTGATAGCGCTCACGCCCACTTTCGTTCTAATCAATATGGGACTAAATACTTCTTTAGACTATCTCACAGTAAAGGAATGAAAATAAACACTTTAGTGCCACCTGCTACGCAGACGTAATACGCCCTTTGGCGGGCGTCCGTTATTAACTGATATTCACCGGTCCTGAAACTCTTTCAAAATATGTAATTTAATTCTCCTAAAAAGCAGTATAAGAATTTATGTTCTTGCTGCACAAAATTATCTTCACATGCTCCTGGTCCCGTTTGTAAACACATTCTAAAAAAATATGAAATTTGATCAATATTTGCCGAAATAAAAGCACTATGAAATTAGATCACCATATGCCAAAATGAAAGCGCAAAAATGGTATTAGAAGTACATACCATCTTTATTTTTTTTCTACAATTGACTAAACAAAGTATATAAGTTTGTAAACGCCAAAATGAAACTGACTTAAGAAATTGAAAATATCAATAATCCTCGTAAATAACCTAAGCCGTAACCGTAAATAACGTAAGCCGTAAATAACGTCGTAAATAACGTAAGCCGTTTAATCCAGACAAAAATGTAATCTCGATAAAATTTATTTTTATATACATTTTTTTTCAATTATTTAAATAGGAAAGGATTTAATAAAAATCGTCTGCTGTATAATCTTATTGGGTTTAATTCAGTTGTTTAGCAATATCATCATTCAGTTGTTCAGCAATAATCATTTTCTTCAAATAATTTGGGAAAAATATATTTGCACCTGTATAATTCTGTCTATAAAAGAATCTAATTGTTCGTTTGTTTGTTTTTTCTTTTAATATCTATAGACAACCCCTGGACCTAGAACTCGAATAATGGACTAAACTAATGGATGAAGTAGATAATAGTAGAATAAATGGATTAAGTAGAATAAATAGAATAAACGGATTAAGTAGATAAGTAAGAATAATGGATTAAGCAGAGCTATTCCAAAGCAATTTACAAAATTGAATGAAATTCGGTGCAGGTGCTCCCGTGATGACGAGACAAACAAACAAATACATAAATAAAAAAAAACAGCCAGATTTTCTATTTTATTTATATAAATATAAAATGGAAAAATTCTAAACAAGCTTCTGACTTAAATCTCCGGACCCACACGATGGATTTTGAGGACATTTTCAGGCAATGAGACTGGTCTAGGGAATTCTTCTATAAGTTTTATCAACCTACAACAAAGTGAAGAATAACGAGAATTCAAAACCTGTGTCTGTCTGTCTGCCACGACCGCTTAAGACTTAAGAACGGGCTCAGCGGATTTGCATACATTTTCACTATAGTTAAGCTTAATGAGGAGAAGGTTTATGACAAAATTATTTCAGATTTTGTACCTTTTTAATATATAAAGATTAAAATTTATCGCGTAAACTACGCAATCTAATTTTGGGAAACTTTATTAGGCATAATATAGGATTTGTTTTTTATTAAGTTATACTCCCATTTCCCGCAGAAAATAGCTAATTAAAATATATGTTTTGTCAATCTGTTTTGAGCTCTTATAATTTGAAAATTGCTTAACCTAATTATCTACATTTTACCTGGTTTTAGTCATCACATGTTGGCTAAAATATTTCAGATTTTATACAGCGTCAATTTTATTCCAGTACTAGCAGCATACCCGTTCTTCGTACGGAGTATATAATATAAGGAAACTTATATATCACAATCATGTGCAAATTATGTTAAAATATTAAATTTATTGCTCCTAAAAAGAAGTTTAAGAATATCTGTGTGTTCTCACTATTCAAAATTATCTTCAAGGGCAGATCTGAAAAATAAAACATCCTGGCCCCTTTTGAAAGCAAATATACAAAAAATATGAAATTAAATCAATATAAACAAAATAAATGCGCTAAAATTGTATGGGACCCGTACTACTTATATACTCGAATATTAGAAGATGTAATCTCTATTAGTGGATTACATGTATAAATTGAAAATATCAATAAAACCATAATTGATTCCAATATATGCCAGAATGAAAGTACTAAAATTATATGAGAATATATATATATATATATATATATATATATATATATATATATATATATATATATATATATATATCCTCGTACTACTTATATTGTCGCAGATTAGGAAATATGCCTGTGTGTTAGTAGAAGATTACCCGTATTACAAAATGAGTCTCAAAAATCTTTGCCAAAATAAAAGAGATGACGTAATAAATTGAAAATACCAATAACCTCCGTAATCTTTATACCAGAAGGTCGTAATTGATTCAAATATATGCCCATATATATCAAAATATATGACTATATACCTGTACTATTTATATTCTCGTAGATTAGAAGATATACCCGTGTATTTGTAGAAGATTACTCGTACAACGTACGATATGAGTTTCAACAATTTTTGCCATAATAAAACAATGGCATATTAACTTGAAAATATCAATAATCCCTGAATCAATAGTCCCCGAAAATATCAATAATAATAATGTTTAAACTAAAGACCGTAATTGATATTATCCAGTCAAAAATGCAATGTCAATGAAATTTATTTTATATACACATCTTTAATATTCAAATCGGAAAAGATTTAATAAAAATTTTATGCTGCATAAACACATTGGATTTAAATCCGCTTCTAAACAACATGCTATCATTTGCTTCAAATAAATTGATGGCAATCATGTCGTCTGAATAATTCTATCTCCATGGAAGGTTTGGAGACATTTTCGTCAATTTAGCGACAATTTAAAAAATCGCCAAATTTATCGCCAAGTGGGACTGTAGAACTGACAGTCCCATTTTGCGACAAATTGTTAAAACATCATCACAATACTATCCCCTAGCAAAACATAATTAATATCCTTTATTAAGTGCAATTTTATCAATTTCATGTTATTTTTATGGATTTACAAACATTTTTATGGATTTATAAACATTTTTATCAATTTGGTGATATTTTAAAATTTAGCTAAATGTGTTACTAAGTCGGATGGATAGATTGGCCGACAAATGCTACCTAAACGTAGTTTCAGTACTCTCTTCTAAAGAAACAAATTTAATTTCATTGATTTGCGTCATTTTTATCAATTTGGCGACATTTCCGTCAATTTGGCAACGTTTAAAAAAAGTTGCCGAGTTAGCAATATTTCGCTAAATTCTCTGAATTTCCAGAAAAATAGCTCTGAATTTCCAGATCTGAAGAATAAAATATCCTGATCCCATTTGTATATACTAAATAAAAACACTAAAATTGTATTAGAAGATATATCCGTTCTAATCTTTTTCTGTTTCAACAATAGGCTAACTGAATTTATTGGGTAAACACAATATATGAGTTTATTAACTAAGCACAATATACAGGTATAAGCTTGAAAACTCTTTGCCGCAAAATAAATGAAAATGATGTACACAGTCCGCCATTAATATAAGTAAAAGCAAAATCAAGCCGTTCATTTTCAAAATATATTTTTACATCCATTTATTTATTATTCAAATAGAAAAAACAATAATAAATATTAACAAACATATTTAATTTAATTGCATTGCTGAGCAGCATCATATAATATAGAATCTTCCTCATAAACTGCGAAATTAAATAACCATTTTGATTTCTTGATTTCTTTGTACTTTTTATTGTTGAGTAAAAGCTTGTGAAAAAAAAATAAACCATGCAGATAGATTTCCCATTTAAATCATGTTTCAAACAAATTCATGTTTTCAGAAAGTGACTAATTAGTGCAAAAAATCTCCCACCAAACTCAGAGATAAAGTTATAATTCAATTTCAAACGATTTTCATCCTTTTCGTTTAAATAAACCAGGGAGTTAGAGAGTAGAACTCCTAGGAAAAAGTTTAGTTTTTAATTAATATCTCGACAACCCTTAGTCTTAGAAACTCAAAACTTAGACTAAATTTATGGGGGACTATTTCAAGTCTATTCACAAAATTTCATTAAGTTTTGGTTTAGCCGTCCTCCTTGATGATGAGACAAACGAAAGTTTCGTTTTTTACTAATATCTCGAGAACTACTGGTCGTAGAAACTCCAAGCGTAGACTAAATTTTAAGTAGAGCTATTTCCGGGCTACCGACAAAATTTCATCAAATTCGGTTCAGCCGTTCTTCCGTAATGATAGGACAAACAGACAAACAAACAAACAGACAGATTTTCAATTCTATTTATATAGATTATCCGGAGCAACGTCGAATATTTATACTACTCATAGTCATTCATTACCGCATCACATTTTTGTCACATACATCTATAAGTTTCCGCTCGATTGCAGAAAAATTATTTCCAAAACTTTGTACGATATTTATCCTGATCCTTTATAAATATCTTTAGACCAACAAAATACTTTCTTCCAAATGGCGGCCATCAGTTAGGAAGAACGTCTAAAGAACGACCAGAGCGTTCGTTCTAAACTTCGGGGGATAAAAGGAGTGATTTCTGGCCTACGGAGTTGAGCAGAAATCACTCCTGAGCAGACCACGGGATTATATATTGGTCGGAACAATCCCGTTTGTTTAACTTTAACGGTGATTTCGATTGTTTTTTACAGTGTAGCTTTAAAATGATCCCGAAACCGATTTTTTCTACAATCATCCATAACTTTCTTATAATAAAAGAAAATGCACGCTTGTTTTTTCGTCCGTCGATGGAGTAACAAGGAATCCAGGCTAAGGACAGCCACAAAATTTACTCGGGCGCCTTCTAGGACATATTACATCCATCGTTATCAAATTGAGTGGGATTGTCATTATTTTATGTATCGGAGCGTTTTTGTATTGCAAGTTAAGAACATTTTTACTCTCCTTAATACATAATGTATAAGGAAAGTATTGTGACGGAGCCGAAAATTCGAATTCCAGTTTTCGACGGGAGAGCACGTTTCAAGCATCCCTGATTGCGAATCAAACATTTTTGAGGTGATGTGTGTGTGTGTGTGTGTGTGTGTGTGTGTGTCAGTGAGTCAGTGAGTCTGTGGAGACGATATCTCACGAACGAAGGGAGCGATTCGATTGAAATTTGGTACAAAAAACTCACAATCCGTGAATACTGGAAGCCTATTGTTTTTAAACGTAATCGAATGTCCAGAACCCCCCCCCCCCTAAATTTTCGAGTGAAATTTTAAAAAAATCATCAAAACATCAAAACCTTTAATAAAATTACGCAAATAGACTTTTATTATGCAATTTTTCCTTAGAAAACGATTGACATAAACTTTAGAACGCTAGCATGAACCATTCTCGAAATATTACACATTTTTCAAATAAATTTACCAAAAATTCCCATAAATTAAAAAAAAATTAACTGTTGAGAAATATGTTAACTTTTCATATGTAATATCATGCGATAAATTGGGTGACATTATTCTCGTGGACCTAACTCCGTCCATTCATGAGAAAATATACTTTGAGTAATACTTTTGTATTTGAACGCCAATAGTCATTTATCTGCTATAAGAATAACTTATTTTTCCGTCCATAACGCTTGGCGAGATTTTTGCGCCGCATTTGGTGGAATGTCGCCAACTTGGTGACTTTTTAAATGTTGCTTAATTAACAAAAAATTCGTCAAATGGATAAAAATGACGCTAAATCAATGAAAATGACGACTCATTGTCGAAAATTCAATATTTTGGAAAGAATATAAGTATCTACTATAAGAAAAACCTGTTTTTTTTACTGTAAAATTAGTAAATCCATTGCATTATATAAGGAAAGTCATGTGTTGCCCACACACACACACACACACACACACGCACACATCAGATTTTTTAAAATATACTGAGCTTGTCACTGAAGGTGACTAGTTACAAATAAATTATGTTGTATGGAGAAAATATTGTGATGAATTCAAAAATTCGAATTCGAGTTTTCAGTGAATTGGCGCGTTTTCGGCATTTCTGAATTAAAATCGAGCGTTTTTCCTGTGATGCATGTATGTATCCGTACGTATTCGTGAGTATAGGAACACAATATATCTAGAAAAAAAACTGCAATTCATATAAAATCGGGTAAGATTGTGCGAATTCTAGAACCCCTTTGATTTTAAACGAGATGGCTTATTTGGGAGGTCTCATATTTACCAGTGAATATTTGGAGACAAAATATAGAAAAGCAGGATTAATCATCATATTGCACTCATTGAACTCAAAAAAATTTATACACTCATAAAATATTGAGTTGCAGTCGCGAAACTCGGCATGATGTTATAGGATTCATGCAAATGGCATGAGAGTTATGTATCGTACAGCATTTAAGACAACCGTTGTTCTCATTCACAAGCAATAGGAACTGGATTTTCTGCTTTGACACTGCAAGTTGTGTACATATATGCGTTCAAGACGTACTCAACGGCGCTACGAACTATTGTCGAATTTAAAGACTCTGCTCGAGAGGATCAGGAAAAACCACACTCACACCACTGGCGCCGCTATCAACCGTTTGAAGACATTAGCCATCCTTCATGCATCCTTCTTCTTTTTCTTCGACCCAGACCGTCCGAGCAACCAGAAAGGTGCTTAAAAGCATTTTTTTTTTCACAGTGACGTAAGATTTACGTCACACTGTGACTTTGGGACGTCACTGGACGTCGCAGTACTTCTCGGCAATGTCATATTAAGGTCACAGCGAAGTCATTTTGGTCATTTTCATGGTCGTTTGTGACGTCGCATATTGACTTGTTTGTGACGTCACATTGTCATTGCCATTGTAATGTCGTCACATTGTTACGTGTTAATTAAATTGTTTAAACATCACAGAATATAGTCACAATGAAGTTACAAAGCTACTAATACATTACGTAGCATAGACGTGACAAATATGATGTCACATTGTGACCCAGATGTCACGTGACTACAACGTCACTGTCACACATGTGACGATCTTTGTTGTGAGGGGTATAAGGCATCTATTTGTACGGCCGGGAAGTGCCACCTAATTTAAACCGGAACCCAATGCGGGAGATATCCAGAGGGACCTTACCCTAATTCCCCTGCCACCAACCTCTCGTAAAGACATACGGACCCACATGTTTAACGTGATCATACTCCGCGTGAACACAGTTGCAGTTTTGGAAGTAGCGGGAATCGAACACAGGCCGTCCGAGTGCAATTCCCTCGCACTAACCACTTGGCTGTCGTGCCCCCCCCCCCCTCCATGCATCCTGTATCAAGGAATACTATTCGGAGATGACTGGAAAAAGGGGGTATTAGGTATGTATATAAAATCGTTGCTTCACATCCATTAAGGCGCCTGGCTACCGCCGACCCCTCAACATAGGCAAAAGCGTCTGAATTAGTGCTATTCCTGGACAGTGTCTGTATCAAGGCATGTTGTTGTTGAGACCCAGACCGTCCGACCTACCAGAAAGGTGTAAGGTAACTGTTTGGACGGCCGGGAAGTGCCACCCAATTTAGACCGGAACCCAGTGGGGGAGGCATCCACAGGGACCGTACCCTCCTTCCCCTACCACCAACCTCTCGGAAGGACTTACGGACCCACATGTTTAACGTGATCGTACTCCGCGTGAACACGGCAGCAATTTTGGCAGCGGCTGGAATCGAACCCGGGCCTACCGAGTGCAACTCCAGCGCGCTAACCAATGGGCTACCGCGCCCCGTATCAAGGCATGTTGTCTTTAGCGACGAATATCGTTTCTCTCTCAGTACTGATAACCGCCGCATGCGTGTGTGAAGAACTGGCCATCGTTCCGATCCTGCATTTGTTGTCGAGCAGCATACGGCCAGCACACGTGGTGTGACAGTCTGACAAGCCATATCGGGAGACAGTCGATCACCTCTAATTATGCCGCAAACCAATCTGACGGCTCGCTTGTACGTCGACGATATTCGGCAGACGATTGTTCTGCCTATGCTGTCAAGCCGCTCAGGTTCTACTTACTAACAAAACAACGCTCGACCACATACTACACGACTTTCTCAACAATGTCTTTGATAATTTAATACTCTCCCATGGCTATCCAGATCCCTATACCTATTACCGAGATGTCGCCAACTTGGCAACATTTTTAAATGTTGTCAAATTGACACAAATGTCTCCAAATTCGTGAAAATGACTCTAAACGGGAGATAATGTTTTGCAAATTTTGAATTCCATCATATGGCGAGCACAACTTCTAGTTATTATAGATTAACTGGTGGTTTAAGTTCTAATCAAAAGATGTTTTCTCTCATAAATGAAATGAGATAAATCTACTAAAATGATGCTAGTAAATGTGTCCCATAATATTGCGTTTGGAATATCAAGCTATATTTAAGAATACTTAGTTCTTTTATTTTCGGCAATTTTTTGATAAACGTATTTTTAAAATATGCAATATCTCGAGAAATGTTTATGTTAGCATTCTAAAAAATGTGTTATTCGTTTTGTAATGAAAATTTGCGCATGATATGATTTATTTATTCTTCTTAAAGGTCCTGGTTTCTTAATTATTTTTTTCAAACATTCAGACGAAAATTAGAAGATCTTTCGAACAGTCGATCGCGTTTAAACTCGATATGATTTTACGTTCCATTCATTCATGAGTTTTCACTTCCCTACACACACACCCATACACACACATACATATACATACACCATATCAAAAACTCTCCATTAGAGTTCAAGAATACGTGAAACATGCCCTTCAGTCGAAAACTCGAATTTGAATATTCGACCCTGGCACAACTTTATACGATGTAAGTGGGGAAAGTAATATACGCTGAACTGATTAGGTACCAACCATAGCATTTCCACTATAGCTAGAATCTTGGTTTTTGTGTCATTCGATCCTTATCAACTTCGAAACCAAGGAAAAAATCTATAATTTCGAAAATTCGAAGTAGATGAGACAATGCGAAATAATGTTCTAAGAAATATGGAAGACGGTCTGGCTATTATTAGACAATGATTTTGTGGTAATAACCTTATTCCTACACTCAGAAAATCAAGATTTGTTTGTTCTGCCTTGTCCAAAATATCTTTATTTAGATTTGTTTTAAAACATCATGTTGTTGTTGTTGCTTATAACCTTCTGTTTCGGTGGAACCACAAACAGGACCAGTGATGCCAGAAGACGGACAAAGAATGACACAAGACAAGATCACAAAGTTTATTAACACAAACAACATCACTGAAGAAGGTCAAGGGGGGTGCAGCTTCTCATTTAGCGAGGACCCAGAGGGCCGAAGATTGTCTTCATCCTCAAGAAAACAACCATGCCTTACTCGGGATTCGAACCCAAGCCCACTAGACAGCAGTCGGAGACGCTATCCACTTCACCGCCTGGGCGGCAAAACATCATGTACTTGTTGCAACCCGGGTAGTACTTGCAATTTCGAAGCTATTAAGCAAGTGAGTATAGTTTTAATTACCTTGGTACCTATACCATCGATGATATTATTGTCTTAGAAGCCTCATATTACTGGTCTTAGTAAACTATTAAAGTTAAAGACCAGAACATTTTGCTTTTTACACCAGCTTTGTCCTCCTGATGTGCTTCAGTTTCCTTATTATTTCTTAATTCATTCTCGAATTCTGTATGCTGTTCTGTATGCTCGAATTCTGAACCTGTTTTGGTGGTACTTATCTGTATACCCTTAGACCTGGTATTTTACTTAAAAATTGTTGATTGAGACTGTCTTATGTAATCTTTAGGTTGTTATTTTGCTTTAAAAATTAGTCATTAAGATTGTCTTATGCAACCTTAAAGCCTGTTATTTTGCTTTAAAAACTATTCATCAAGATTGTCTTATGTAACCTTTAGGCCTGTTATTTTGCTTTAAAAAATATTCATTAAGATTATCTTATGTAAACCTCGTCAAACGCCTTCTTTTCGCCTTTTACTCTAATATATGATTCTGCCATTTAGGCACCTTTATGTTTATAAAGCTCTTTATATGTTTTATATTAAAAATAACAAGAAATATCAATCATGCATAAGCATTGATTATGAAACACTTTCCAAATGAAATGCAATTTCATTTAAAAATTTCTAAAATGTGACACATTCAGTGGTGATATATTTTACATTATCACAGTACTACAGTAATTTATTATACTTAAATATTTAAAACTGTATCGAAATATAAATCATCCAATTCTCTATGCAAAATAATGAATATTTCATTCATAACTTGTATTCCAGACTCTAGAGCTAAATAATTTTGTGTGAAAAAAATTCAGCAATTTTTATCTAACTCACCTTACAATAGCTTGAGATATTTGCATTCTGCATAAGTTAAAATTAGATTTCGTTGAAGAAATAATAAAAGTTTAGGGATCATTTAAAATCACAACTATTGTAATTGCATAGGCACGGAATTTAGATACACAGATAATACACAGATACACAGATAATATATGTGTGTGCGTGTGTATGTATTCAAAGTATTGGAATCGTGCCGAAGATCGGAACTTGAATTTTCGAAGGATCTACACGTTTTGGGACTTTTAGAACACGAAAAAAACTATTTTTAGGAAAACGTCTGTGTGTGTAAGGGTGTATCTGTTATGTTTCTGTGTGTCTGTGAGGATATTACATCCACTCTAATTGAAAAACTAATGGACCGAATTTCATAAAATTTGATAGGTATGTTTTTTGTGGGAAATCCTGATGTTCATTAGATTATATTACGATTCGTAATAAAAGAATCTGCCTTCTTTGCGAAATGGCCGGCAAAAATTGCCTTTATCCACTCTAGCTGAAAACTAATGGAACAAATTTAACAAAATTTGGTGTATAATATTTCAATGACCTACAAGTGATTTATATACCAAATTTTACAAAATTTGGTATATAAATCATTTGTAGGTTATTCTAGTACGATTCGGTAAAAAGGAACGGGCTACTTTTGCGAAATGGTCCGCAAAAATCGTTAAATATAAAAATGAAAGACTACGTGTGCTCAATTATATCAATCAAATTCCTATTTTATACGTGATTTTTGACAACAAAAAGAATAAGACTAACCCCATTACTCTAGAACTAGCCGTTCTCGAGATATTCTAGGTTTTTCGCGTTTTCGCTACACCACCTTTGACAATAAGTCCAGCTATAAAATGAGAACCAAATTTAAATTTTACGTGCAAATTCAATGTCATTTAAAATGTTTATGGCTGTTATTTTGTGCAGATAAACTCAAATTATTATTGAAGAAATAAAGAGAACATGAATATGAGTCTGCAGGGAAAGACATGTGCTGCCCACATCAGAATTTTTAACAGTATTAAAACAATGATTTATAGAAGTGAACGGGTATTATTTGCAGGCCATTTCGAAAAAAATGTATGATCTATATTTAAAGATCCACCAAATTTTTGTAGAATAAAATGTTCAACAAATTTAAGCTGTGTACCAAATTTTAACTCTCTAGGACGTAGGAAAATGCATTAAAAATACCATCAAGTAAGTATATCATGAAGAGATATATAAAATTAAAGAAAAATTTGAAAAATTGTTATCTACCAAATTTATTTTAAAATGTGAAGCCTCTCTCATGTACAAAATGATTAAACTCTTGGAAAGATATTTATTATATAATATATCTCTTTTTAACACTTTACAACAAAGTTGAAAAGTGTTTATGACTTTGTTCATTCTGTCTGTCTGTCTGTCTGTCTGTCCGTTAGCACGATAACTGCCGTAAAAATGACTTAATCAAAATGAAATTTTAGTATGTTGTTCAGACGGTCTGTAGGACCTATGGGAATATAAATGAATAATATCACCCAATTAGTTTTGGATTGAACCCGGGTTGAAATAATGAAATACATTGAGCCCTATAGGACTAAATTTTTCAAACATTTTTTAAGCGGATTTAAATTTCACAAACTCCTTCGAAAATTTTAGGTAATATTCAAATTGTTCCATAAAATATATAAAAAAAAGTATTCAGCAAAATATATACAGTTGTTTTTTAAATAAAAATTAAAATAATAATAACACCTCTTATATGAAGCGATCACGTGACCATGATATGAAAAGATCACGTGACCGACTTCAAAATGATATATGGCATCCATCTTATGTCAAAATCGTGATTTTTAAAGTTCTTTATTGAGTGTTGTATCCGTCCTAAAACCACTTTATTTTTGCCTAAATTATGTGCATCTACATACTGAAACAACGCAATTACAATATATTTGAGTGTAAATGCTCATCTAAATTTGATTATTTCTCCAACGAAGCCTATTTTTCACCTATGTAAAATGTAAGCAGCAAAATATCTAGAATGAGTTGTATTAGAATTGCTGTATTTCTTTAACACAAAATCATTTAGTTCATGGAGTCTGCATAGCTGATATGAATGAAATATTCATTGATATTACAAAGAGAAGGATGATTTTTTTCGATGAAGTTTTACGCATAGAGTTTAATTACTTGTAGCTCCGTGGTCTTAATTTTTAAATAATATAAATTATTATAGTATCGTGATGAATGACATGAATGGGAAATTATTTATGAATGAAATGCTGCTTTTATAGAGAGAGCCAGGCGTGTTATTTTTTCTATAACGTCATTTGAATGAATTTCAGTTGCTTTCGATGATGTTTTCAAATATAATAAATTATCGTAGTATTATGATAATTCTAAAATTATTACCGAGGAATGTATCACATCTAAGAGATGTTTAAACCAAACAATTTATATTTCAATGCCGTTATTTGAATAAAGTTCATTTTTTTTCAATGAAGGTTTAAGTTTTCAAATATAATAAATTAATGTAGTATTGTGATAAGTTTTAAAATATTACCGAGGAATGTATTGCATTTTAGACATGTTTAAATAAAATTGCATTGAAGTTGGAAAGTGTTTCATAATCAATGCTTTAAGCATGATTGATTTTTCTTGTTTCTTTCTGGAGGATATCCCAAAAGTCAGAATTTAATTGAAATTGTTTTTTTCCCTATATTAAATAATTTTTAATTAAAAAACTACTTAACATATTTTACTGAAATTTTTTTTTATATATTTTATGAGATAATGTCAATATTTCCTAAAATTTTTCGAAGCAATTTGTGAATTTTAAATTTGCTTAAAAAATGTTTGAAAAATTAGGTCCCATAGGGTTCAATGTATTTCATTTTTTCAACCCGGGTTCAATAAAAAACTAATTGGGTGATATTATTTATTTATATTCCCATAGGTCCCACAGACCGTCTGAAAAATATACTAAAATTTCATTTTATAAAGTCATTTTTACAGTAGTTATCGTGCTAACGTACAGACAGACAGACAGACAGAATGAATAAACAAAGTCATAAAAACTTTTCAACTATGTTGTAAAGTGTTAAAAAGTTGGATGTCAGCCAATTTAATTGCAGGCTGAGGTGGGATATTATTAAAGCTCCTCGAGCCAATTCTACCAGGTCTCAGAAATTTCATCACTTTTTAGCTACTAGATTTTACAATTTCCTGCCTCAATCTTTTAAAAACATTTCTACTCTTCGTTCTTTTTCCAGGGCAATTAAAGACTGGTTATTTACTTAGACTTCAGTCAAACTTGAGATTTTTGTCATTTTGTGATAGCTAATTATTTACATGCTTTAATTGTCATCCTTACAATATTTTAATGTCCATGTTTAAATGTTATATTGTAATGATTTGTTGTAATTCTTAAATCTGCAATTGTATTTATGTCCTTTGATAGTAATGTAATTACCAAGTTTACTCCTCTTCTTCTATAAGATTAATCTTTCACGAGGGGGGTTTCATAGATTATGTTCTAATCTCATGTCTTTAGTTTATTACTTTCCTTATATACATAATGTATAAAGAAAGTATTGTGACGGGGTCGAAAATTCGAATTCGAGTTTTCGACGGGAGAGCACGTTTCAAGCATCCCTGATCACGAATCAAACATTTTTGAAGTGATGTCTGTGTGTGTGTGTGTGTGTGTGTGTCAGTGAGTCTGTGGAGACGATAACTGACGAACGGATAGACCGATTCGAACGAAATTTGGTGCAAAAATCACAATCCGCAAACACTGGAAGCTTATGGTTTTTATACGCAATCGAATGTTCAGAATCCTCCCCCCGCCCTGAATTTTTGAACGAAATTTTGAAAAAATCGTCAAAAAATCAAAACCACTAATAAAGTTACGCAAATAGACATTTCTTATGTAATTTTTCATTAGAAAACGATTGACATAAATTTTAGAACTCTAACATGAACCGTTCTCGAGATATTGCTCATTTTTAAAAAAAATTATCAAAAACTCATATAAAACAAAAAAAAAATATTTCCTATTGAGAAACATGTTCACTTTTCATATGTAATACCATGCGATAAATTGGGTGACATCATTCTCGTAGATCTAGCTCGTTCCATTCATGAAAAAATATACTTTGAGTAATACTTTTGTATTTGAACGCCAATAGTCATTTATATGCTGTAAGAATAACTTATTTCTTTGTCCATAACGCTTGGCGAGATTTTGGCGACGAATTTGGCGGAATGTCGCCAACCTGGCGACTTTTTGAAATGTTGCCAAATTAACGAAATTCTCGCCAAATGGATAAAAATGACGCTAAATCAATAAAAATGACGACTAATTGTGGAAAATTCAATATCTTGGAAATAATATTAGTATCTACTATAAGAAAAACCTGTTTATTTTACTGTAAAAGTAGTAAGTTCATTACATTATTTAAGGAAAGTCATGTGTTGCCCACATCAGATTTTTATTAAAGTACTTGTGAGGCCCGTAAATAATTAAACAACGGTTTATTCGTGAGATAACTACTACAATAACAGACAACACCCAATCATTGGCTGCGTAGTTGCAACACAAAAGGAGATAATATAATATCCAATAATTAAAACTAGAAAAAAGAGAACAACTTGACTTTATAAATATAATGTGACCCGCGAGCATTTTGCCCTAAAAATAATAAACAGAAAACACGGAAGCAATTTTCCTACATTTGTCGAAAGAAGTTTAAAATAATTTGAATGTGAACAAAATGAGCGTGGCACTCCAAGTTCCGTGGTACCACAAACAAAAATTTATAGAATTATAAAAAAAAATCTGATGTTGGCATCACATGACTTTCCTTATATAATGCAATGAATTTACTACTTTTACAGTTAAAAAAATGTTACTCTTATAGTAGATACTTATATTCCTTCCAAGATATTGAATTTTCTTCAATTAGTCTTGATTCAATTTCATTGATTTAGCGTCATTTTTATCCATTTGGCGAGATTTTCGCTAATTTGGTAACATTTAAAAATGTCGACAAGTTGGCGACATTCCGCTAAATTCGTCGCCAAAATCTCTCCATGCGTTATGAATGGAGAAATAAGTTATTCTTACAGAGGATAAAGGACTATTGGCGTTCAAATACAAAAGTATTGCTCAAAGCATTTTTCCTCATAAATGGAACGAGCTAGATCCATGAGAATGATGTCACCCAATTTATCGCATGGTATTACATATGAAAAGTGAACATGTTTCTCAACATTTAATATATTTTTTTTAATTTATGGGATTTTTTGATAAATTTATTTGAAAAAAAGTTCAATATCTCAGGAACGGTTCATGCTAGCGTTCTAAAGTTTATGTCAATCGTTTCCTAAGGAAAAATGACATAATAAATGTCTACTTGCGCAAATTTATTAGAATTTTTCATTTTTTGATGATTTTTTCAAAATTTCACTCGAAAATTTAGGGAGGGGGGGGGGGGGTTGAACATTCGATTGCGTTTAAAAAAAATCTGATGTGGGAACACATGACTTTCCTCATATAATCTAATGAATTTACTACTTTTACAGTAAAAAAAATCTGATGTGGGCAACACATGACTTTCCTTATATAATGCAATGTATTTACTACTTTTACAGTTAAAAAAATGTTATTCTTATAATAGATACTTATATTCTTTCCAAAATATTGAATTTTCTTCAATTAGTCGTCATTTTCATTGATTTAGCGCCATTTTTATCAATTTGGCGATATTTTTGTTAATTTGGCAACAACTAAAAATGTCGCCAAGTTTGCGATATTTCGCCAAATTCGTCACCGAAATCTCGCCAAGCATTATGGACGGTGAAATAAGTTATTCTTACAGCAGATAAATGACTATTGGCGTTCAAATACAAAAGTATTACTCAAAGTATTTTTTTTCATGAATGGAACGAGCTAGATCCACGAGAATGATGTCACCCAATTTATCGCATGGTATTACATATGAAAAGTGAACATGTTCCTCAATAGGAAATATTTTTTTTTATTTTACATGATTTTTTGATAATTTTTTTGAAAAGTGTACAATATCTCGAGAACGGTTCATGTTAGCATTCTAAAATTTATGTCAATCGTTTTCTAATGAAAAATTACATAAGAAATGTCTATTTGCGTAACTTTATTAGCGGTTTTAATTTTTTGACGATTTTTTCAAAATTTCACTCGAAAATTTAGGGGGTTCTGAACATTCGATTGCGCATAAAAACCATAGGCTTCCAGTGTTTGCGGATTGTGATTTTTGTACCAAATTTCGTTCGAATCGGTCTATCCGTTCGTCAGTTATCGTCTCCACAGACTCACTGACACACACACACACGCAGACATCGCTTCAAAAATGTTTGATTCGTGATCAGGGATGCTTGAAACGTTCTCTTCCGTCGAAGACTCGAATTCGAATTTTCGACCCCGTCACAATACTTTCCTTATACATTATGTATATCAGGAAAGTAAAAATATATATTTCCTATTGAGAAACATGTTCACTTTTCATATGTAATACCATGCAATAAATTAGATGACATCATTCTCGTTGATCTAGCTCGTTCCATTCATGAAAAAAGATACGTTGAGTAATACTTTTGTATTTGAACACCAATAGTCATTTATCTGCTGTAAGAATAACTTATTTCTCCGTCCATAACGCTTGGCGAGATTTTGACGACGAATTTGGCGAAATGTCGCCAACTTGGCGCCTTTTTGAAATGTTGCCAAATTAACGAAAATTTCGCCAAATGGATAAAAATGACGCTAAATCAATGAAAATGACGACTAATTGTCGAAAATTCAATATCTTGGAAAGAATATTGTGGCATCGAAATCTGCGATGCGTATTTCTGTTTTAAAAATGCTCTTTTTCTTGTCATGTAAATGTAGAAGCTCTCAGACGATTTTCTGTCGGAATTAGAGCAAACCGTGGAGTGTGTGTGCGACCTTGAATAGGCTCGCCTGCCAGTCAGCGGAGAAAGAAAAAAAAGCCGTTGAGTGTAATTTTATTTTGTTGATTATTTTCCAATGTGCTGTTATGTACGTGTGATATGGATATGTGGTTGTGACGTCAGCACAGTAGATGTAAGGGGACGCGCTTGGAGAAAGAACAGAGCTTACCATGGACGAGAGGGCTGTCGGTCGCATATAGATTTTGTTATAGTTTAATAATGAAACTATTTTAAATTTATAAAATTAACTTGTGTAAAATTGCTCTCAGTATGGTATCCGACCGACAGAGCCCCTCCGAACCGAAATCTGGGTTCGTATACTATTTTCCTTTAATTGGGAGATTGTAAAATTGAATTGCTGGTTGTAAGTCTATGGAATTTTTAAATGTAAAAAGTCAGCTTAAAAGTAATAGATCTGTATCAATCTCCCCTGGTATATTATATTGTTGAAAAGGTTATTTAATTATGGTAATATCTATACTAAAAGATTTTCAAGCTAGATATATTGTTCTGAAACAAATGTTAGAAACCTAACTCATGAATGAAGGAGTTATAATTGCCATTTTTGGAAAATTGAATTTAAATTACGAATAATGTCTTATCTGTGCTTCATAAAGAAAATTAAAGAATGTTCCTTTACTATAATGAAATATATAGAGTCTTCTTTTCACGTGCTATTTTACTTGTCATTTATTACTTCCAGCCATTGAGTTGTAGTTTCGCTTCTCACCAGGGAGACGGATCTGAACTCTGGAGTTTAGTACTTACCACTATTACGTTATTGTGTTATACATGTTTTATATCAACTAACTTATACATTTGAATGTGAAAGCAGAAAAGTCTTTTAACACTTAGAAAACGCTTTTACATGTTTGGTGCCGTGTGCACTTTTGTCTCCCTGAGTGCTGGAATACTTTCGATTTCAAAAAAAAAAAAAAAAAAAATATTTGTTATTTTCGGTTTCAAAAAAAAAATGATTTTGAAATGGCAAGATTGGTACTAGAATAAAAATATATTTGATATTTTTGTGAAAAGAAAATGTATTTATAATATGTGTATATACAGATATGAATGTGGTCTTTGATACCACCGAAGTAAGTCAGTATATATTTGCAAATGAAATAAATGTATGAAATTGCTGCATATTGTGACATATAAACATTTTCACAACAAGAACACTTTTTACACGACACATTTTCGACTTGATTTAAAATAAACATTTGTTAAAAATAAATTTTGAGAACAAAAATTAAAAATGTCAGGCAGACAAAGCAGAAGGAAAAGAAATGTGAGAAGTAACTCACAAGTTCAAAGGAACGTTAACAATGTCAGACAGGCTTCACCTTCACCGGTACGCTCACCTCCTCAGCGTCGGTCACTTTCTGTGAGCACCACTGGGACTGCTAAATCAAACATCGGGAAGACTCAATTTTGGAACTCGGTTCCAGAGTTCTCCGGAGCGGAGGATAGTTCACTTCAATCATTTTTAGATAGATTGGAGTTGATATCAGAGAATGCGGGATGGACGTCTCAAGAGAAAATTTTCTGTTTGAAAATGAAACTGTCTGGTCCAGCGAGTCGGCTAGTAAACGGCATTCCGAATTTAAAGAATTCGAAGAATTATGATGAATTAGTTGCGGCTCTTAGGGAAAATTTTGAAAATACACAAGATATGGCAAAGCGAATTGCTGAGCTAGTAAATATAAGACAGAAATCTGGAGAAACGGTTCGCCAGTTCGCTGTTCGAATTGAATCGGCTTCATACGTAGCGGTACCGGAAGAGTTGGAAAAAAACAATAATTACTCCATAAGAAAAGCGCTTTTGAAAAATGCATTTATAAGGGGATTAAATCCTGATTTTAGAAGATTAGTCCTAGCGCAGAATCCAAAAACATTTGAATCAGCTAAAGAGTTAGCGGTGCTTGAAGAGCAGTGTAAAAACGAAAATGAAGAACATTTAGAAGTAAATTCGGTTGAAAAGAAAAATTTAGAAGATGAGAAAATAACAAAACTAGAAAAACTACTTAAAATTCAAAGTAATCAATTAGATGAACTTAAGAATGAACTAGAAAAAAGGGACAGACAGGAAGAAAATTGGGAAGACGAAGAAGAAATATGGGAAGAAAATGATAATAGCGTAACACAGAAATCCCCTAGAACACCTAAATCAAGAAATTTTCGATCAAATATGAAGACGTACATATCCCCGGGAAGCAGAAATAGAGGAAAATTTGCGAGAAGAATTCCGGTTACCCCGAAGAGAGAAGAAAGCAGAAATAACTACTTGAGAGAAGTAAATCAACAGAGAGGATTTCGTAGTTACAGGAAACCGGGTGAAAGAAATAATTTTATTCCGGCTACACCAAGAGCTAGAGGAAACAACAACAACAGAGGAAATACTTTCGACATTTACAAAAGTCCAAATTTTAGGGGAGATAATAGTAATAACACAAATTTCGGCTACAAAAGTAACTTTAATAGAAGAAATTTTAGAAAAGACAGATCAGCCAATCAAGTACATTTTGGAAATTTGAACCAAAATTCAAGAAAGAACTTTGGAAATTTTGGTGACACTTATGAAATCAGCACCATTGTGCAAAATGTATCTCAAAATGCAACAAACTTGCCTGTTATTTCTGCTAAACTTGCAGGAAATTCCATAAATATGCTAGTTGACACAGGGTCCAGCATAAATATCACATATGAAGAAATTTTAAATTTATTCGATAAAAAACAGTATACAGTGCATAGAAAACCTGCTGTACTGCGGGGATTTAACGGAGGAGATACAATTGTGAATTATAAAATTTCAATTAAATTATCCTTACAGGATGAAAATTTTATTCTTGAATTCTGGGTATTGAATTCTCCTGCACCATCAAATTACAAAGCTATCATAGGAAACTCCTTTTTAACAGAAAATAAAGCTGTAATCGATTTTGAAAACAATAACATGATCATGTGTGGACAAAATATTCCATTTAAAAGCAGAGAAAATTTTTCCAGCCAGGAATTTTCACAGGCAAATGTCTGTAGCTTACAAGAAGATAGTTGTTTGGAAAGACGAAGTTTATTTAGAAATTTTGATCAGAATTTTGGAAATAGAAATAAAAAAATACATGACAAACAGTCATTCACAAATGTAAACATTGGAAATCGGAAGGAAATTCCTTACTTTCTGACCAGCCCGAATAACTCAGTTTTGGGACCACCTTTGTACAAAAACACTTATAATGAAAAGGAAGAAAGAATCAATATTATTAATGAAATTAAAGAAAATAAATTTATTGTTGCAACTGTATTTCAAAAAAGTAAACTTAATCCACTTACTGAATCTTTTGTAAAAATTAGAGTAAATCATAAATTTCAAGATAATGATACTATTTTGATTGAACCGCTTGAGGGAGAAAAAGAATTTTTTGTGGCAAGAGCAGTGTATAAGACACCTCAGAAAGATTATTTATATGTGAAAATTGCCAATCCTTCTGAAAATACAATTAATTTGAACAAGAGGATGAAAATTGCAAAATTACAAAGTATTAAAGAAGTACAAGCATTGCCAGTAAATACAGTAACTGACCACACACCCATTGAAAATAATGAAAAATTTGAAGCATGGGGTGGTGACTTTGACTTAAGTCACTTATATGGAGAGAAGAAGAGGAAGTTATTGGAACTTCTTAAAAAGCATCGTAGAGTTTTTGCAAAGTCGGTTTCAGAAATTGAGGGTTGTGATACAATTTTCCATACAATAAATTTAAGAACTAACATACCAATTAAAAAGAAAAATTACAGAGTGCCTCATCACCTTCAAGAAGAATTAAATAAACAGGTAACTGAATTACTTGGTGCGGGTATTATTAGGCCCAGTACTTCGCCTTATAATACACCTGTCCTATTTGTCAAGAAAGCAGATGGGTCATATCGTTTGGTCTGCGATTTTAGGCAGTTAAATGAAGTCATGATTGACGAACCATATCCAATACCTAATATCAGTGAGCTCATCGACAATTTGGCTGGAGCAACTTATTTTTCCACTCTGGACCTTACTTCTGGGTTTTACCAACTTTGTTTGGACCCGAATGACTGTGAAAAGACAGCTTTTTCAACCAACAAAGGCCATTTCGAGTGGTGTCGCACTCCTTTTGGGCTCAAAAATGCTCCTGCATCTTTCCAGAGATTAATGTCATTGGTCTTGGCAGGTGTTTCGAATGTTTACATTGATGATATAGTTGTGGCTTCAAAATCCTTTGAAGAACATATACAAAAATTGGAAGAAGTATTTTTAAAATTGCAAGAACATCATCTAAAACTAAAGCCTTCAAAATGTTACCTTTTTCAAAGAACAATTAAATACCTGGGATTTTTGGTCTCAGATGGGAAAGTGCAACCTGATCCACACAATTTAGAAACTATTCAGAAATTTAAGACGCCAAAGTCCATAAAGAATGTGAGGCAGTTCCTGGGTCTCACAGGATTTTATAGAAAATTTGTGAAGAATTTTGCAGATGTTGCTTTGCCCCTCACACAACTTTTAAAAACAAAACAAGGTGAAAAATTTAAGTGGAATGAGGCAGCACAAGAATCTTTCGACATTTTGAGGAAAGAACTTTTAAAAGAACCAATTTTGATTTTACCTGATTTTAAAAAGAAATTCATATTGCACACAGATGCATCTAAATATGCACTTGGAGCATATATTTCACAGCAAGATGAAAATGGTTTTTTACACCCTATTTCATATGCCAGCAGGAAGCTAAATGATGCTGAAACCAGATACAGTGTTGTTGAGCGTGAAGCTTTAGCTGTAGTCTGGGCAACAAATTTTTTCAAACACTATTTAATTGGAGCTCACTTCACAATTTATTGTGATCAGCACTCCCTTTCATTTATTTTCAAATTCAAGGATCCAACCTCCAGACTTTCACGTTGGATAGCTTCTCTTTCCCAGTTCGACTATGAGATCATTCATAAGCCAGGAAAGGCGAATGTTGTGGCTGATTACTTATCAAGATGTGTCGGTGACAAAGAAAATCCATTATCAAAGAATTCTGCAAGTGCTAAAAATTCGGCTAATGCCCAAAAACCAAAGAAAGTAAATTATGCACAAAATCAGAAATCTTCAAAAAGTTCAGAAATTCAACAGGTGAATGCAATTAACACAAACCTAAATGATGAAGAAAATGTTCAGAGTGAAAATTTAGAGCAATTAACAGTGGAACCAACTTTGTTTACTAGAATAGTTAACGCTCAAAAATCTGATAGCAGATGCAACAAAATTAAGAATTTCTTAGAAAAAAATGTGGCTCCATATCCACAAAGATTAACCTTTTTCGAGAGAGAAAATGCATTGTGGTGCACACATAAGCACCCCAAAAGAAGACACGAATTTAATGAAAGATTGGTAGTACCTCAGTCATTGGTATCTGAAATTTTGTGGCTGCACCATGACTGTCCTGCATTTGCGCACTGTGGGTTTCGCAGAACTCTGTCTAGTATCAGCAGAAAGTATTATTGGCAAGACATGTACACTCAAACACAGAATTATGTCGGTTCTTGTGATGTTTGTGTCATGAACCATGGGTTCAGAAATTTGAAAGCACCAGTACAGAAGTTTGATACATCTGATTTCCCCTTCCAAAGAGTGGCAATGGATTGTATAGGTCCTTTTCCAGTTTCAAATTCTGGGAAAAGGTACATTTTAGTCATAACAGACTATTTCACAAGATGGGCAGAAGCTTACCCATTGTCATCTATTACTTCAGAGAAAATTTTGGAATGTTTTGAGAAATTCATATCGTCTCACGGTATTCCCCACCACCTGATTACAGATAAAGGGTCGAATTTTCTTTCAAAAGCTGCTCAGAGCCTATACAAGAAGTTGGGAATCATCAAACATAGTACCAGTAGCTATCATCCCCAATCTGATGGCCTCTGCGAGAGAGCAAATAAATCTTTGCTCAGAAGTTTAAAGAATCTTGCATATAAAGAAAAAGACGACTGGGATCGTTCAGTTCCTTTTGCCCTTCTGGCCCACAGAAATGCTGTTCATGCATCAACTGGAGAAACTCCTGCATACCTCATGTATGGCAGAGATTTAACAGTACCAAATACCCTTTTAACAGGATTTAAAAGCACAAAGTATGATTCTGTGCATGATTATGGTCAAGATTTGGAATATAGATTAAAGAAAATATATGAAATTGTTAAAGTTAATCTGGATAAAGCACAACAGAGTCAAATGCAACAACAACATAAAGGTGCAAAACAACCTGTGATTAAAGAAAATGACCACGTGTATCTTTACACTCCATATTTACCACGCGACCAGTCCAAAAAACTTTCTTCATATAATAGAGGTCCATTTAAGGTGATCAAGAAAATCTCTCCAGTCAACTTTATAATACAACATGTTCTAAATCCGAAGAACGAGCAGAGAGTCCATGTCAACAGACTTACATTACTACCACCTAGAAGAGTTGAGCTTCAAACTCTTCCAAAAGATAGTGCACTTGGTCGTGATAAACAAACTGTGTCCTCATCAACCTCGAGTGTTTTCCAGCGGCAAAATTCCAGTGCTCCAATTTCCAGTTCTCATAGCCGTGCAAACAAACAACCTGTTTCCAGTGCTCCAGATTCCAGTGTTCCAATTTCCAGGGATCCAAATAGTGTAAACAAACAACCTTCTCCTTCCAGTCACACAAACTGTGATAACCGTCATACCAGAGTGGTCTACAATAGAGCTTTAAACCAGCAGCATCCTAGAGTGAACAGTCGATATTCTCTCAGACAATTTAATTAATCCAGTTTTCATCTGTGCACAACAAAGTTCAAAATCTTTTCTTCTGTGATGCAGAACTTCCAGTGTTTACAAAATTTGTTTAAGAAATAGTGATACAGTAATTGTTAATGCAGCTTGTTAAAATTTTGGAATCTTGATATTTAAGCTTAATTGATTGTTGTGCAGAATTTTTCTGAAAGTATTGAATCTGATTATTGAAATTTATTATTGTTTATTCTAAATATTTTTTATTTACACACATCTGCTCAGTTGTAAATGGAAGATTATTTCATCTGTGAAACATGCTTCATCTGTGAAAATACAAAATTTTTATTAATTTTACTGTTTTGAATTTATATGCAATTTTAATTTTGTGATGTGTGTGATATCGTCTGAAACTTTTCACTCTACAGAACTTTTGATTATCTTTTGATAAACTTTTCGAATCTGGAAATTTGAAACTTTTCGTGATCTTTGAACTGTGAAATTTTGGTGATTTGTTTTGAAATCTTCGAAAAACTTTTTTGAGTGATGAGATGACTGTGTTTGATCAAGTTCATCTATTTGAGGTTGTGATGGAACCTCTTCTGAAATAGTTTTCAATATTTACAATAATTTCAAGTAATTTGAATATCATGTGTTGATGAAAATTTTAATTTCAGATGTGCAGAATTTTGAGTACCTGATAAGAAAAACTGTTGTGAAGTGCATGAGTTGACACTTCTGACAACTTACCTGATTTTGAAAAAAATTTTGAATATTTCTGTTTTTGAAAATTTATTTCATGTGTTTTTCTGTTCCTGCTTTACATATATTTTTTATTTGATCTGCAATTTCATGTTTACATTTTTACAAGTCCACTTCCCTACTGGTACAAAGAGTACAGTAGTTTCGTCAGTCACCATTGTCCCTTGAGTTCAATGTTGCAAATGTTTTTTCTTTTTTGAGTGAATTGCAGGTGTTTACACAAACAAGCTACACCCTGTGTTTCGAGAGGGATGTGAATGAAGCGTTTTAAAATCCCGGCTTTTTGCTGCACCTGGTCGAGGCTGGACAGATCTCGCCGTTGTTTCCAGAGCAGAGGCGAGAGGCGTATCTTCTGGAACCCCTGGGTGTTGGAGGAGTGATGGAGGACTCATCGCTTCGGAGTTGGGTTTCTCATCTTTGCTGAATTGACAAGTGCTTTGGACCGTGGCTGTCCTGCTTTCGTCTGGATGCACCGGAAGCCCAGCACGCGGGATATTTTTTTTCTCTTTTTACACACCCATTTTATTATGATGGCAACCCGTATAGTTCCCCGCTGATTTTACTCTTTCTGGAAACATATTTTTCTGTACAGTTACACAGCAGGAATCTTTAGTGTATTTTGTTTTAAGAATTTGAGAAAGTTTGATAAGAGCATATTTTGTGTATTTCAGTATATTTGCATATGTTTTAACTGTGTGTTTTCTTTTGAAAGGATCCTATAGCAGTTTTGGACAGCATTGTGTCCTCTCTTTTGGCCATGTTTTGATGTTTTGACTCTTGGACAACGGGGACCCTGCGCAAGTCTCTGGACTCCTTGAGTGTGGTGGTAGTGTAGACGTACATTGCTCACCCTCAAAATTTTTGTGCAAAATTGCCTGCGGCAGTTGCTGCTTTAGCGTTCGCCCTGCTGGAGGTGATGCTTCTACAGGATTCTCTTGGAGAAAATTTTCCTGCCCTGCGGTTGCAAAATTTTTTGCCGGAGGGGGAAGATATTTGTGGCATCGAAATCTGCGATGCGTATTTCTGTTTTAAAAATGCTCTTTTTCTTGTCATGTAAATGTAGAAGCTCTCAGACGATTTTCTGTCGGAATTAGAGCAAACCGTGGAGTGTGTGTGCGACCTTGAATAGGCTCGCCTGCCAGTCAGCGGAGAAAGAAAAAAAAGCCGTTGAGTGTAATTTTATTTTGTTGATTATTTTCCAATGTGCTGTTATGTACGTGTGATATGGATATGTGGTTGTGACGTCAGCACAGTAGATGTAAGGGGACGCGCTTGGAGAAAGAACAGAGCTTACCATGGACGAGAGGGCTGTCGGTCGCATATAGATTTTGTTATAGTTTAATAATGAAACTATTTTAAATTTATAAAATTAACTTGTGTAAAATTGCTCTCAGTATGGTATCCGACCGACAGAGCCCCTCCGAACCGAAATCTGGGTTCGTATACTATTTTCCTTTAATTGGGAGATTGTAAAATTGAATTGCTGGTTGTAAGTCTATGGAATTTTTAAATGTAAAAAGTCAGCTTAAAAGTAATAGATCTGTATCAATCTCCCCTGGTATATTATATTGTTGAAAAGGTTATTTAATTATGGTAATATCTATACTAAAAGATTTTCAAGCTAGATATATTGTTCTGAAACAAATGTTAGAAACCTAACTCATGAATGAAGGAGTTATAATTGCCATTTTTGGAAAATTGAATTTAAATTACGAATAATGTCTTATCTGTGCTTCATAAAGAAAATTAAAGAATGTTCCTTTACTATAATGAAATATATAGAGTCTTCTTTTCACGTGCTATTTTACTTGTCATTTATTACTTCCAGCCATTGAGTTGTAGTTTCGCTTCTCACCAGGGAGACGGATCTGAACTCTGGAGTTTAGTACTTACCACTATTACGTTATTGTGTTATACATGTTTTATATCAACTAACTTATACATTTGAATGTGAAAGCAGAAAAGTCTTTTAACACTTAGAAAACGCTTTTACAATATTAGTATCTACTATAAGAAAAACCTATTTCTTTACTGTAAAAGTAGTAAAATCATTGCATTATATAAGGAAAGTCATGTGTTGCCCACATCAGATTTTTTTGTATAATAAGAGGATATATTGATAAAGCTTTCTATAGTTTTTAAGAATTCGTTGTAAGTTCCAGTGAACGAAATTTAAAGAATAATACGCCCACTTATAACACCGCCAATGCCAACAAAAACAATCCCAGGTCCTGAAGTACCCGTATACCAAATATCATAGCAGTACGACGCTTAGATTATGCGCTACAGAGTTTGTAAAGAGCCTTGCTGTTCCAACTGAGAATCGAACCCTGGATCTCCAAACTGGCCAGTCGACGATCTACCGTTGAACTACTGGGACGAAATTGCAAGCTCTTATCGACGAAGTGGACTCTGAAATTTCACATGCAAATGCAGTCAGACTTTTTAATTTCCTTATATACATAATGTATAAGGAAAGTATTGTGACGGGGTCGAAAATTCGAATTCGAGTTTTCGACGGGAGAGCACGTTTCAAGCATCCCTGATCACGAATCAAACATTTTTGAAGTGATGTCTGTGTGTGTGTTTGTGTGTGTGAAAGTGTGTATGTGTGTGTGTGTGTGTCAGTGAGTCTGTGGAGACGATAACTGACGAACGAATAGACCGATTCGAACCAAATTTGGTACAAAAATCACAATCCGTAAACACTGGAAGCCTATTGTTTTTATACGTAATCGAATGTTCAGAACCTCCCTAAATTTTCGAATAAAATTTTGAAAAAATCGTCAAAAATTCAAAACCACTGATAAAGTTACGCAAATAGACATTTCTTATGTAATTTTTCATTAGAAAACTATTGACATAAATTTTAGAACGCTAACATGAACCGTTCTTGAGATATTGCACATTTTTCAAAAAAAATATTAAGAAGTCATATAAAATGAAAAAAAAATTCCTATTGAAAAACATGTTCACATTACATATGTAATACCATGCGATAAATTGGGTGACATCATTCTCGTGGATCTAGCTCGTTCCATTCATGAAAAAAGGTACTTTAATTAATACTTTTGTATTTAAACGCCAATAATCATTTATCTGCTGTAAGAGCAACTTATTTCTTCGTCCATAACGCTTAGCGAGATTTTGGCGACGAATTTTGCGGAATGTCGCCAACTTGGCGACTTTTTGAAATGTTGCCAAATTAACGAAAATCTCGCCAAATGGATAAAAATGACGCTAAATCAGTGAAAATGACGACTAATTGTCGAAAATTTAATATCTTGGAAAGTATTAGTATCTACTATAAGAAAAACCTATTTTTTTACTGTAAAAGTAGTCAATTCATTACATTATATAAGGAAAGTCATGTGTTGCCCACATCAGATTTTTCAATATGTATAGCTCTATCCACGCAGAGCATTTGCCCTCTAGGCATCAGCGAAATTTTTAACGATAAGACTCTGAAAATAATAATTTTATTGGCTCTGGGTTTTGCATTTCTTTCTTGGCTGAGACAGATTTTAATATTTCATTTGGCCCGTCGAAATCTATATCTATCCCCATGTTCGCAATGTTCCATAAATTTATATCAGCACGTAGAATATGATCAGACAAATTGATTGCACACCATTAATACAGGGTGTCCCAAGCACTTTGACCTCGGCTTTTATTCCTTAAATATTGATCTTAGACATATATAATAAATTACAAAAGTACGTAGAAAAAGGTGCAGAATTTTATGAAATCGATTAAAATTTTCAAGAGCATTAAATTTTAAGAAATACAAAATTTAAATTTTTATACGACCCCCGTACAGTAAGTAAAATGTGCCCCATACACTGTTGTTGTTTCTAATGACCTCCTGTTTCGGAACAGCCGATACAGGACCAGTGACGCAGGAAGAAACGAAGAAAGACACATAAGACAAGAGTACTTCCCGGCCGTCCAAATAGTTGCTCTTAGTCCTCTGGACGAGTCGGACGGTCTGGGTCTTCTGCATAAGACAAGAGAACAAAATTTCTTACAAACAAGCCTCACTGACGAAGGTCGGAGGGGGTGCAGCTTCACATTTAGACGAGGACCCAGAAGGCGGAAGACTGACTTGCCTCAATAAACATCCATGCTTTACTCGGGATTCGAACCCGAGCCCACCAGACAACGGCCGAAGACGCTATCCAGTTCACCACCTGGGCGGCAGCCCCATACACTAATAAGGTGATGTACAAAATTTCAGCATTTTATCATAAAAAGTCACAGAGATATGAAACGACAAAAATGCTGACTTAAGCCACCTTTTGATGCCTCGACATGGGTCGTCAGAGGGGAAAAATCATGTCGGCAGATCGCGTTTCAGGGGTCATACACAAATTACGAAAGAAAACAATGATTGCATAAATAAATAATAATTTTGCCATTTATTTGTATAAAAGTATCTACATTGTGTAGAAATAATAACTTTACACAAAGATTACAAAGTTTGTTCAAAATGTTTTCCATCCATGCCAAAGATCCATTAAAGATAACAGACATATTTGGCTATGATGCATATCTGCGTTGCGTCATTTGCACTCTTGCTGTAAACATCTACATTTTAATTTGTGATTAATTCCTCATCAACTTTGTTTAAGCATATCTCTAGGGCTTTTTATGATAAAATGCCAAAATTTTGTACTTCACCTTATTAGTGTATGGGGCACATTTTACTCATTGGAAATGTCTTTGTACTCTGGCCGTATAAAAATTTTAATTTTGTATTTCTTCAAATTTAATCCCCTGAAAATTTTTATCGATTTCACAAAATTATGTACCTTTTTTTACGCAACTTTGTAATTTATTATATATGTCTAAGATCAATATTTAAGGAATAAAAGTCGAGGTCAATGTTTTTGGGACACCCTGTATATCTTAATAGGAGTCAAACAAATCCAAATACCTCATTTTGCGTTGTCACACGTTAAAAATATGTCTAGAACCTAAACTGGATATTAGTTTAAGCTAGATATTAGACTAAGCTGGACGTTTTCCATGATAATAACCATTCCATGAACAATGGTTATTATCATGGAATTAGAAAGGAGAAAGAACTCCTATAAACGCTTGAAAATGCCATAATGCTTTGAGAATTATACCTAGGTGTCGCTAGTGTTACTTAACACAACAGAAAATCGTAGTATTACTTTCCTTATATACATAATGTATAAGGAAAGTATTGTGACGGGGTCAAAAATTCGAATTCGAGTTTTCGACGGGAGAGCACGTTTCAAGCGTCCCTGATCACTAATCGAACATTTTTGAAGTGATGTCTATGTTTGTGTGTGTGTGTCAGTGAGTCTGTGGAGACGATAACTGACGGTACAAAAACCAAATTGGTACAAAACAAATTTGGTACAAAAATTACAATCTGTAAACACTGGAAGTCTATTGTTTTTATGCGCAATCGAATGTTCAGAATCCTTCTAAATTTTCGAGTGAAATTTTGAAAAAATCGTCAAAAAATCAATACCTCTAATAAAGTTACACAAATAGACATTTCTTATGTAATTTCTCATTAGAAAACGTTGACATAAATTTTAGAACGCTAACATGAACCGTTCTCGAGATATTGCACATTTTTAAAAAAAATTATCAAAAAATCATATAAAATAAAAAAAAATATATTTCCTATTGAGAAACATGTTCACTTTTCATATGTAATACCATGCGATAAATTGGGTAACATCATTCTCGTGGATCTAGCTCGTTCCATTCATGAAAAGATACTTTGAGTAATACTTTTTTATTTGAACGCCAATAGTCATTTATCTGCTGTAAGAATAACTTATTTCTCCGTCCATAACTCTTGGCGAGATTTTGACGACGAATTTGGTGGAATGTCGTCAACTTGGCGACTTTTTTCAATGTTGCTAAACTAACGAAAAACTTGTCAAATTGATAAAAATAACGCTAAATCTATGAAAATGACGACTCATTGACGAAAATTCAATATCTTGGAAAGAATATAATTATATATTATAAAAATAATCTATTTTTTTTTTACTGTAAAAGTATTAAATTCATTGCATTATATAAGGAAAGTCATGTGCTGCCCACATCAGATTTTTTAATATATGTGTTTTCGATTATTTTTTAATTTAGAATTCTCTAATTATGAGTATAATTAACCTGTATTTTCTCATAGTTATAGGATAGACTATAAGATATATGGCGATAAAAATAAATTGGAAGGTAAAATCATTTTTTGAATACGTAGGAATATTCCTTATTGTTTCAGTTCTAATTTGCAATGCGCTAATAATTTATTTTAGCAAAATTGACAGTTTAAATAAATATTTTAGGCCTTTCGCCATAGAAATAGATACAATGCAGGACTACTTACCTTACCTCAGCGCCAGCTGAATGATTGTCTCAAACGATACTGGCGTTTCCTTAATATGAAGTTTTAACTCCTTACTTTTACCTCCATGGTTATTATACTTTTGCGTTGTCACGTGTTAAAAATATGCTCGCAGGGGGAAAAGAATTGGCGGTAAATAGCTGATTTGAACACTTTAAAGATGTTTCGAAATTTAATTTTAGAAAGTTTAATTAACATTTTTGGAAAAAGTGCTTTCAAGTGTATTCATGTATAGGTGCTATTGTGTGAAAACGTCAGACTTGTAGGTTCAGTAGATATCGAATCCAGCAAATAAACAGACAGATTCTTCCTTTTATTAATACAGATAACGTGATATAATTTTTGTAATTGTTATAATTAAATAATTTGGTTTCGCGCTGAAATATATTTTTAAATATTTTCCCATTTAACATGTGTTACAGAATTTTAAAATATGAGTCATTTTTATGAATACATCTGAAAAGGTTTTTGATATTCCAAAAAGTTATCAGCAACTTCTATGAAGTGTGTTGTTGTTGTTGAAACCCAGACCGTCCGACCTACCAGAAAGGTGTAAGGTAACAGTTTGGACGGTCGGGAAGTGCCACCCAATTTAGACCGGAACCCAGTGGGGGAGGCTTCCACAGGGACCGTACCCTCCTTCCCCTACCACCAACCTCTCGGAAGGACTTTCGGACCCACATGTTTAACGTGATCGTACTCCGCATGAACACGGCGGCAGTTTTGGCAGTGGCTGGAATCGAACCCGGGCCTACCGAGTGCAACTCCAGCGCGCTAACCAATGGGCTACCGCGCCCCTCTATGAAGTGTGTGATACATTTAATGCCATTTCGAACACGCGAAGCGCGGGTGTAAAGGGCTGGTAATAAAATAAAACAATTTTAATTTCTTTTTTCTTCAGCATAACGAAAATATTCGTGTGGGGAAAGCCTTGTGTTGCATACATCCAATAACGTTTCCACCTCCCCACTTATCACTTGACTCTATTAAGAGTTCTCATCATTTATGGCCCTATTGAATTTTTTTCAGCTCCTTTAGAAAGAGGTCGAACGATTTATCGGAAGCAGATACAGAAACAGTTCTACCCAAGTTTATCTCGGCCCTTAATTGCTTCGCTGCTGCCTGCTCTAATTAGAGAAATTGTAATTAAGCCTAATTTGAGGCTCAGAAAAATTGATTTTTTTATTTTTTATTTTCCCACAGCACATAGTATATGTCAAAGGAAAGTATCGTGATAAGGCTAAACTCATATCACTCAAACTCATATCTTAAATATCAAACTCATATCATAAACTCATATCATAAAAAACAAATTCATATCATAAACATCAAACTCATATCCTAAACATCAAACTCATATCATAAGCTCATATCATAAATATTAAACTCATATCATAAACATTAAACTCATATCATAAACATTAAACTCATATCATAAACTCATATCACCCTTGGATGTGGATCAGTTTATGTATTCTGACCTTCCCCGATTTCTATTGAAAATATTGAGAATATATATAAAACATAACTTTGAGCACAAATAATAAAAAATATGCTGTGGACGGTAAATGCATTTTACTACACACTGTAGAACATTTGGAAGCACGTTACTGAAAATTCCAGGGGAATTATCTGTCTGTAATGGAGAGTAAGGTTCCTGATAGTTATGACAATATATATATATATATATATATATATATATATATATACACAAAAATAACGCTTCGGCAGACGATAATTAGCTGAATGTTTCAGATATGAAGCTGGAATTTTCATGAACGCCTGTCATTGCGGCTTTTGTGATAGTTTGCTGAATTGATCAACAAAGTAGCAGAAAAAAATGAGCAAAGGTTGCAGAATGTTTCACAGCGGACATTAAACTTTACTTCATTTACAGCGAAATAATGGATGGACACGATGGACGGCACAATGTTTTTGGCATTGAATTAACATCACGTAAATCGACAGATAACACTTTTGGCAACATAAATCCAAACATAATGATTTATTCATGCTCACGTGCAAAATAAACATAAACAAGAAAGATCAATCATGCATAAAGCATTTGATTATGAAATACTTTCCACCTTCAATGCAATTTCATTTAAACATCTCTAAAATGCGATACATTCCTCGGTAATATTTTAAAAATTATCACAATACTACATTAATTTATTATATTTGAAAACTTAAAATTTCATCGAAATAAAATAAACTTCATTCAAATGACGGCATTGAAATGTAAATTGCCTGGTTTAAACATCTCTGAAATGCGTTCAAAAATAATTTATTATATTTGAACACTTCATCGAAAACAACTGAAATTTATTCAAATGACGCCATCGAAATATAACACGCCTGGCTCTCTCTATAAAAGCAGCATTTCATTCGTAAACATTTTTCCATTCATTTCATTCATCACAATACTATAATAATTTATTTTATTTAAAAACTTAAGACCATGGAAGTACAAGTAATTAAATTCTATGCTTAAAACTTCATCGAAAAAATCGTCCGTCTCTCTGTAAAGTCAATGAATATTTCATTCATATCAGCTATACAGACTCCATGAACTAAATAATTTTGCATTAAACAAATGCAGCAATTCTTATACAACTAATTCTACATATTTTTTTGTTTACATTTTCCACAAGTGAAAAATAGGCTTCGTTGTAGAAATAATCAAATTTGGATGATCATTTAAACTCAAATATATTGTAATTGCGTTGTTTCAATATGTAGATGCACGAATTTAAGCAAACATAACGCGGTTTTAGGACGAATACAACACTAAATTTGGATTAAAAATAACTTTAAAAATCACGATTTTGACACAAGATGGATGCCATATTTTATTTTGAAGTGGGTCACGTGATCTCTTCATATAATGATCACGTGATCGCTTCATATAAGAGGTATAATTATTATTTTAATTTTTATTTAAAAACTACTGAATATATTTTGCTGAAATTTTTTTATATATTTTATGGGATAATTTAAATATGTCGTAAAATTTTCGAAGCAATTTGTGAATTTTAAATCCACTTAAAAAATGTTTGAAAAATTAGGTCCCATAGGGTTCAATGTATTTCATTTTTGCAACCCGGGTTCAATCAAAACTAATTGGGTGATATTATTCATTTCTACTCCCATAGCTCCCACAGACCCTCTGAGCAACATACTAAAATTTCATTTTGATTAAGTCATTTTTACGGCAGTTATCGTGCTAACGGACAGACAGACAGAATGAACAAAGTCATAAACACTTTTCAACTTTGTTGTCAAGTGTTAAAAATGGCAATGGTTCCAAGCAGAAGAAACCGCAGATAATATTTTTGCAATTTATAAAATAAAATTCAACATTTGTAATATCGAAAAATAAAGAGAACTCGATTCAAAATCTAATTATATACTCTTATGGGGCTTTGGGACTTTTAAGGAGTTATAAATTCTTGCTTATTGTTTACTAGCCGCCTTTGGCGACCAGCCTGTTCGCTACCCTTGAAAATTCTGACCGTGGCAAATTCTAACCGTGGCACACTCGCTGGCGCGACCTACCAGTAAGGTGTAAGGTAACTGTTTGGACGGCCAGGATGTGCCACCCAATTTAGACCGGAACCCAGTGGGGGAGGCATCCACAGGGAACGTACCCTCCTTCCCCTACCACCAACCTCTCGGAAAAACATACGGACCCATATGTTTAACGTGATCGGACTCCGTGTCAGTGGCGAAAATCGAACCCGGGCCTACCGCGTGCAATTCCCGCGCGCTAACCACTGGGCTACTTCGCCCTCCGCGACAATCTCCATAACTTTCTTTTTATTCACCCAATTTAGACCGTACCCTCCTTCCCCTACCACCAACCTCTCGGAAGGAATCACGAACCCACATGTTTAACGTGATCGTACTCCGCGTGAACGTGGCGTAAGTTTTGGCAGTGACGGGAATCGAACCCGGGCCTACTGAGTGCAATTCCCGCGCGCTAACCACTGGGCTGCCGCGCCCTCCGCGACAATCTCCATAACTTTCTATATATTCACCCAATTTAGACGGGAACCCAGTGGGGGAGGCATCCACAGGGGCCGTATCCTCCTTCCCCTACCACCAACCTCTCGGAAGGACTTACGGACCCACATATTTAACGTGATCGTATTCCACGTAAACACGGCGGCAGTTTTGGCAGTGGCGGGAATCGAAACCGGGCCTACCGCTAACTTCCCGCGCGCTAATTTGCAATTTAAAATGACCATATGCTTAATTCCATCATCCTCATTCCATTGTTTCATCATTTAAAATATCCATAAAATTAAAATATCCATTTAAAAAATCCATATCGTTCCATCATTTAAAATATAAATATAATAATTTATATGGAGTAAAAGAGCTCTATTCAGAACCGTGACGTCACCTCCACCTTGACGTCCCCACCCACCACCTGCCCTTCTTCTGCGGGGGAGAAACGCCGGTTAAGAAGCGGCACACCGAGCGGAACGCCGAGAAATTGAAATTCGGAAACTTTTAAAATCCCGATCCTGTGGGCAATACGGAATATTTCCTGACCAGATTGGACTTGTAAGAATGCCAGATGTTTGACCTTTCTAAAAATGTAAATTATTAGTCGAAATTATGAGTACTTTTTACTATGCGAGAATTTAAAAACCAAAAATACTTTTCTTGAGCAAAAAGTGACTTTTGTTTTAAAATCCTTAAAAAATATTAGAAATCGAAATTCAGATTTGAAATTGATATATTTTTACTCGCAATTGTCAGCTCTTTCCGATGGTGTGATTTGTTTTTTCCTACGATGTCCGGATCGTGGGAAAAAAAGGGCAAAAATGGCAAAAAACGGTCGAAATCGCATAAAACATTAAATAACAAAAAAATAATTAAAATTTTAAAAATCTGTTTTCACGTGTCCCCTTCCCTCCCCCCCGGGTCTCCGATTGCCAAATTTCGTAGCTCTCCGACGCGCGGTCGCGAAACGTATAGTGTATAAGACACACAGACACACAGACATTGCCTTTTATTATTTAAGATAGCTAGCTCTCACTTTTAGTTTTAAAAAATAAGCATTACAAATTTGAAAAAGATACAATTTTCATACTTCTTTAACTTGACAAGATTATTACTCAAAAACTATAAGAGCTGTTCTTTAAATAATATAGATTTAGAAATTAAATTTCTCATACATAATTTTGTCGCCTACTATTCATATTTATATTTTATAGTTTCAAAGATTTTTCGAGTGAAAGTATAAAAAATAAAACAAAACTCGTTTGAACAAATACATTTTAAGTCTTTTTTTTTTCAATAGAGCTCGATCCAAAATCCATTTATATGCACTTGTGGATTTTTACAGAGCTATAAATTCTTACTTTATGTTTAAAGCTAGTTCTTTTAGTTTTAGAGATATAAGCATTACAATCTTGAAAAACGGAAATTTTCAGTCTTCTTCAACTTGGGAAGACGATTACTTGAAAACTATAAGAGCTTTTTTTAATAATAAATATAGATTTTGATACTAAATAGATACTAAATTGTTATTTCTATATTTATATCTATCATTTATAATTTACTATATATTTCAAATGAAAGTTGTAAAAAGCCTTGTTGCCCCAACTCGGAATCGAACCCTGGATCTCCAAAGTAACCAGCCGACGCTCTACCGTCGAACTACTGGAACGAAATTGCAAGCTCGTATCTGTAAAGTTAAAAAAATGAAAAATGTTCGCTGAGAGAGCTATTTTAGGTTTTCTCGAAAAAGACATAACAACAATTACAAAATATTAAAATACATTAACAAAAATAAATAATAACAAAATAAAAAATAAATAATAACAAAAATTAAAATAAATTACAAAATTTTAATAATTTTAACAATTTTAACAAAATATTAAAATTATTAAAATTATTTTTATATGTTCATAATCTGGACCCAATTTCCGACAAAACAAGAAAAATTATTTACATTTTTATCTATGAGGTTCGAGAAGTATAAGCTTCCAAAATGTTTACATATTTCGTAACACTCCAATTTTACCCTGTCCACAGATTTTATTCACATCAAAATACAATGGATATTTAATAATTATCCCGTGAAAAAAACTATTATTAGCAAATTCTACTATGATGTCAAAAATTCTTGGGAATTGAACGAATTAGATGAGACTGGTGTTACAGACAGATGAGACAGGATTGTCACATAATATTTCATATGGAAAGGGATCATTTTTGGTGATTTTAACTACTTTTTATTTTTTTATATTTTTTTGTCAATTTATTTGAAAAAAACCTGCCATCTCTTGGAAACGATTCGTTCTAGCGTTCTAATGTTTATATCATTCCTTCCTAATGAAAATTTACGCATGAAATGATAATTACTTTAAAGTATTAAGGTTTCTGATGTTTCAATGACTTTTTTAAAAATCCATTAAAAAAACTTGCCATATCTCGAGAAAGGGTCTTCCTAAAATTTGTATCATTTGCTTTGATTTCTAGTCAAAAAGGAGGATTTTCTGAACATTCGATTTCACTTAAAAAGCAATGAAATTCCAGTATTCAACAACAGTAATAATCGCATCAAATTATTTTCAAAACTCTTAATTCGTTCAGAGGATATCGCAACTACAGACTCACGGCACACACATTAACATACACGCACGCACTAACATACATACACACGCACTAACATACATACACACGCACTAACATACATACACACGCACTAACATACATACACACGCACTAACATACATACACACTAACATACATACACACACACACTAACATATATTAATATGCGCACACATGCACTAACATACACGCACACGCACTAGCATACACGCACACGCACTAGCATACACGCACACGCACTAGCATACACGCACACGCACTAGCATACACGCACTATCATACACGCATACGCACTAACATATATAAACACTAACATAAACACATGCTAACATACACATAGACTAACATACATGCACACGCACTAACATGCATTAATATACATACACATGCACTAACATACATGCACATGCACTAACGTGCATTAATATACATACACATGCACTAACATACATGCACACGCACTAACATATATAACCACTAACATAAACACCCGCTAACATACACACAGACTAACATACATGCAGACGCACTAACATGCATTAATATACACACATGCACTAACATACATGCACACGCACTAACATACACACACGCTAATATACGCACACACTAAGATACACGCATAATAACATACACACTCACGCACTTACATTCACACGAACAAACATACATAGACACTAACATACACACAGACTAACATGCATGCACACACACTAACATGCATTAATATACACACACACATGCACTAACATACATGCACACGCACTAACATATATAAGCACTAACATAAACACCCACTAACATACACACAGACTAACATACATGCACACGCACTAGCATGCATTAATATACACACACATGCACTAACATACATGCACACGCATTAACATACACACACGCTAATATACGCACACACTAACATACACGCATAATAACATACACACTCACGCACTTACATTCACACGCACAAACATACATACACACACAGACATTTGATTCAAGTTCAAGAATGCTTAAAAGGTGATTTTCCGTTGAAAAATCGAATTCATGTATTCGACCCGTCACCTGTACCTTATATTACGTATATAGACAAAGGGTTAACTAGAGTACAATGTAAAAGTGTATTGAAATAAGCTACATATACTACAGCTGTAACTTATGTGATCCGTATTTTACGCGGTACTCTACTTGTTTATAGTTTGACATTTTTTCGATCAGCATAGAGGCCTATTGTTCATAACAATCAAATAAGAAAGTCCTAAATGTTTAACAGAAATCAGTAAAATATAAAATACATATGTTGAAAATTCTTTTAAAACACTCATTTTATATGTAATTTCTTGATTTAAAATTTCACTAATTTGTATCTAATCTTATACCAGAACGATCGCTTTTTGGAAGAGCGAGGTATTAACTTGCAATAGCTCTAAGTATTACTTTCCCTGCAATACATGGTAATGTGTAGGGAAAGTATTGGAATCATGTCGAAAACAGCAACTCGAGTTTTCGACGGATCTACACGTTTCAAGACCTCTAGAATACGAAGAAACCAGTTTTAGCGTGACGTCTGTGTGTGTGTCTGTCTGTGCAGATTTTGTATCCACTCTAACTAAAAAACTAATTGACCGAATTTCATAAAATTTGATAGGTAAGTCACTTGTGGGCGAATCTGGTGCTGATTAGTTTTGGGTACGGTTCGGAATAAAAAAACCCGCCTTTTTTTTTTGCGAAATGGCCCGCAACAGCTTGTATCCACTCTAGCTGAAAAACTAATGGACCGAATTCCACAAAATTCGGTAGATAAATCACTTATGGGACACCCTGGTGCTGATTAGATTTTGGTACGATTCAATAAAAAATAACCTACCTTTTTTTGCAAAATGGCCCTCAAAAATCGCCAAAATCTAAACTAAAAAACTACGTATGCTCAAATATATCCATTAAATGCTTGTTTAATACATACTTTTTAACGAAGAAAAGAATAAGACCAACCCCATTACATTAGGACTAGCCGTTCTCGAGATATTTTAGTGTTTTCGTATTTTCTCTACTCCACCTCTGAAAATAAGTCCAGTTATCAAATGAGAACGAAAATTGAATTAAAAGTGAATTAAATTTAATTAAAATTAAGAGAACGTGAATATAAGTCTGCAGGGAAAGTCATGTGCTGCCCACATCAGATTTTTCGTTATGGAGAAATATTATTGTACCACTACAATGTTAATTCTACCACCACGCTGCCACGTAAGCTGCTGCATCCCATTTGCCTGCCTGTTTCCAACCCGCTACGCAAGCAAATTATGGCTAACTATAGGCACCAAGATTGCTGAAATTAGACAAAAAAATTCAAATTTGAGAAACATATTGCCCACGCATTCCATCCGCAAGCCCCATGCGTGATTAAAGAGGGAAAAAGCCGATTCAATATATCTTTCTGAACGTCAATTGATTAATCTGATTTAAAATCTATTTTGATATTTGACAACAATAAATTTCTGATAAAGAAACTTACAGTCATTATAAATTGTTCAAAAAGAAATGTTTTGCGCCATTTTTAGTAGATTGTTTTAATTAATTAAAAATCTATTATGTTTCATTTGCATTTTTAATTAATAATACATACATAATACATTTTTAATTAATTAAAAATGACAAAAAAACATTAATTGGAAGCAACCACGATATTCAGAATGTAAACTAATTAAGAATAGCTTTGGTAACTAATTAAGAGAGTAACTAATTAAGAATATACACTACGTGACAGTGAAACTGAGACACCAAGAAGGAATAGGCAGAAAGTGATAAAAATCTGCAAACAGAGAGAGACAGAAACGAACAATAAGTGATATTTATTGCAACATGATACACCTATACACTGAGCGATAACACCGTCTGATCAGTAGGTTGTAGGACCACCGCGGGCGGCGATACAAGCAGCAACACGTCTAGATACAGAGTCAATGAGCGTGCTGGTGGTGTCCTGGGGGATGGCTGTCCATTCCCTGTTAACCATTTGCCAGAGTTCGCCTTCTAAACGAGGTGGTGGCAGAGCACGCAAGTGACGTCTAATCACGTCCTAGACGTGTTCGATTGGTGAGAGATGTGAGGAGACTGGTAACCAGGGAAGCACCTGGGTACCTTGCAGTGCATGTTGGCTGATGCAGACCGTGTGTGGTCGGGCGTTATCGTGTTGTTAAATGGGGCACCCCTGAATTATTACTGTTAATTGGGCACCCCTGAAGAGCCGATAGTGTCACCTGCCGCAGCACATCATCCACGTATCGTTGGTCCGTCATAGTGCCCTCAATACGGACCAGAGGTGACCTGCTATCGTAGGAGATGGCGCCTCAAACCATAATGCCGCGTTGTCGCGCAGTGTGGGGTTCCACAGATGCGGCCGGATTAGACCTGTCACCATTTCGGCGCCAGACTCATACACGGCGACTGTCATTGCTAAAACAGAAGCGTGACACATCTGAGAACACGACCCTGTGCCATTACGCCGTCCACATGGCTCTATCCCGATACCATTGCAAACGGAGGCATCTGTTCTGTTGGATCAAAGACAGTCTCCTTAACAGGCGCCATGAGTGCAGGTGCACCTGCTGCAAAAGAGCGACAAAAGTAGCCTGCGGGGTCGTCAACGCTTGCCGGCGGATGCGTCGGTCCACGTGTAATGAAGTCGCTCTAGCCGTACCGGCATCCCTCAAACGTGCTACATTTCCTTGTTCCAACCATCTTCGCCACAGCCGGTGTACCGTGGATGATTGTAGGTGATTGTCAGCTGAGATTTGTCGTATGTGCCTATCTGCCCTTCTGCGTCCAATCACCATACCTCTCGTGAAATCGTATGTCTGCTGGAACTGCCTCTGTTGGCGGCGGCCTGGCATTATTTGCTATTACACGTTTCCTCTGAGACAAAATAAATTGCAAAATGATTTCCCTGGTAGACAGAGAGGCGCGACTACTGCCGATTCTGCAGGTTCCTTCCCTTATATCTCACGCAACGTGCGCAGGACAGCTGCGCATTTCGCATCATTTGCATAACTAGTCGAGCTGCTACTTCCCTGCAATTTGCATATTTTTCTGCCCACTCCTTCTTGGTATCTCATATTCACTGTCACGTAGTTTATATATATATATATATATATATATATACAGGGTGTCGGTGCTATCGGTACCCAATGGCTATTTCCTCATCCGTTAGTAACAGATATACATACTTCCAATTGCAAAAATGTTTTAAATTTTAAAATCTATTATCTTAGAAAAGTTTAAATCAATAAATACATTTCTGAAAGAAATACGAAATATTAATTTTTATACGGTCCCTCGGTCCTACCAATTATATTTAGGAAAATCATCCTCATACAATTTCATGCAAAATAAAAAAAAATCTTCCTTTTATGACCAAACTTCACCGAGTTACGAAGCATTAAACATCATGACTTAAGTCGCTTTTCCACGCATAAAAATATCCCGTTTCAGGCAACCAACCAATCATGGACCGTAGTGATCATTTCTCTAGGCAACCAACCACTCAGGGACCGTATTGACCATTTCTCAACATAAGAAGTGCTCCAACTTTAAACAGCTATAAGTCGGTCAATTTTGGTCGTAGAAGGATGATTTTTTTTATTATTTTGCATAAAATTGTATGAGGATGATTTTTCTAAATATAATTGGTAGGCCCGGAGGACTGTATAAAAATGTATATTTCGTATTTCTTTCAGAAGTGCATTTATTGATTTAAACTGTTTCTAAGATAATAGATTTTAAAATTTAAAACATTTTTGCAATTGGAAGTGTATCTAACGGTTAACTAACAGTTGAGGAAATAGCCATTGGGCACCGATAGCATTGGACACCCTGTATATACATATATCGGCACCCATTTTTATAGTGCAGGTTAGAAAAATCTTGAAAAACGTACTATACTCACTATTTTAAAATAAGTTAATACTTTGTAAAAACTTTCAACTACAATAGAAATTAATAGACACCATATTTAATAGTAATTTCGAATTATTCTCGAAATATTAAACACCGTACGCTTGTATTAACTACGTATTAACTATATACAACAGAGAGCGTGATATCTCTGGAAGGAATCAATTTCAATGAAATTTGGTAACTTTGTGTAAGTTAATCAAATAGAGTAAATTTAAAGGACAAGTAACTTTCTAATGGAAATGGCTCTTTTCCCTTAATTTTAGATGTCAAGCATTTAAGTTTCCTACTTCTTGGCGACTTTGAGTCTTTTTAAAATGTGCCAAACCGCCAAATAAAATCCGATTTCCAGATGCGTTAAACGACTTCAATATTTTAAGTGATACCTGCATCTCATTCTGCAGATTTCAGGAGTGTAAATTTTTATCGGTAACCCTTTGATGTTCAATGTGAAACATCTTAAGACACGGGGTAGGAGGTATATCGTGAAAGAAATGTGAGGGAATTAGAAGGAAGTGACATCACAGTATTATGAATACGTAACAGAAAATAATTGTTATAAGTTGAATATTAGGTTCACTTGACCTTGGCGTCGAATTTGACGAATTATCGCACATTTGGCGCCTTTGTACGAGTTCTAGAAACTTCTCGAATTTTGTAAATTGGCTAAGAACTTCACGAACTTACATTATCAGAACTCTCCAGAGAGTGTATTTAAGCTCATCATTGTTTAGTTTAGTGGTTGACGTAATACGAGTAAAAATATCTGTCGAACTCAGTACATAACACAATATGTAATCTTTCTTCTGATTATATATACCGTTTAAGCTGTATTATAAAATAAGTTTGATTGAAAAGTATAAAAATTTAAATTGTAGATCTTCGACAGCTGTGCAACATGCGCTTACCGCTTTCGCCGACCGCACGCTCGCCCGATGGAGTGACTTCAAACGTTACAATCCAAACATTTTATCGTCGATGATTTCGTCATTTGTGGTCAGAATTGGAAGAAAGATAAACTGCATTCTATTAATCTATCATAACTGCATAATTTAAAAAAAATAAATATATATTTTTTTTTAATATCAAAATCTTCCCCTAGGTATCTTATATCATCGCCACACATAAAAATTTTATGTGGGCAACCCATGACTTTCCCTGCAGACTTATATACACGTTCTTTTTATTTTAATTAAATTTAATTCACTTTTAATTCAATTTTCGTTCTCATTTGGTAACTGGACTCATTTTCAAAGGTGGCGTAGAGAAAAAACGAATAAACTAAAATATCTCGAGAACGGTTAGCCCTAGTGTAATGGGGTTCGTCTTATTATTTTCTTCGTTAAAAATTACATGTAAAATAAGCATTTAATGCATATATTTGAGCATACTTATAATTGAGCATACTTTTAATTTGGATTTTGACGATTTTTGCGGCCCATTTTGCAAAAAAGGCAGGTTATTCTTTTCCGAAACATACCAAAATCTAATCAGCACCCGAGTATCCAACAAGTAACTTATCTACCAAATTTTGTGAAATTTGGTCAATTAGTATTTTAGCTAGAGTAGATACATGAAATTTTTACGGGACCATTCCGCAAAAAAAGGCGGGTTCTGTTTTCAAGAAGCCTACCAAAAACTAATAAGCACCAGGGTTTCATCCAAGTGACTTACCTACCAAATTTTATGAAATTCGGTCCGTTAGTTTTTGAGTTAGAGTGAATACATACATTACACAGACATACAGACACACACACAGACGTCATGCTAAAAATAGATTTGTAGTATTCTAGAGGTCTCGAAACGTGTAGATCCGTCGAAAACTCGAGTTGCGATTTTCGGCATGATATCAAAACTTTCCCTATACATTACCATTTATTTATTGCAGGAAAAGTAACAACATTTTCCCATTCAAAATATGCGAGAGGAATGATATATTTTGCTTCAATCTATAACAAGTAACGGAGTTACTCACTATTTTTTCAGATAGCATTCTGTTCAATGTAACACTCTATAAACTTCAGTCGCTACCATAAACGTTAAAGTCCAAGGAAAATTTCAATTTCGTTATTCTGCAGACTATAGTAATCCAATACATTAAGCATACAGATAACAAATATGTACTATAATAAAGATGTCTTGGCTCAGCGGAGAATCGAACCCATCGAATTCTGACGAGAAGAAAAACGTTCTATTTAGTAAGCTACTGAGACAATTATATTTCTCTCTATATTCGAACTGAGCGCTACAAGATTCTCAATAATTAACAATATAACTGAATATTGTAATCAAATACGAATTGCAAAGATATCGCGTGACTCTCTATGATGCTATTTAAATTCACTATAAAATCGATAGTTTTACCTTTACGTTAAATCTTATCTCGCCTGAACTGGCTCGGAGTGCCATCCACACAAACGCGATTCTCACTCGAAAACTGTTGGCATTTGCTTACTGTTTAAATAATGAAACGGTCAGTGCATAATCGTATACAAATTTCTCAACGTCCATATTCATTGTTTCGCGTCGTTTGTGTACTGTGTAACAATCAGTATCCGAATGAAAAAAAATCTGATGTGGGCAGCACATGACTTTCTCTGCAGACGTTTATATTCACGTTCTCTTTATTTATTTTTACATTTATTTCACTTTTAATTCAATTTTCGTTCTCATTCGGTAACCGGACTTATTATTAAAGGCGGCGTAGAGAAAATACGAAAAACTAAAATATCTCGAGAACGGCTAGTCCTAGTGTAATGGGGTTGATCTTTTTCTTTTCGTCGTTAAAAATTACGTATTAAACGAGCATTTAATGTATATATTTGAGTATATCTAGTTCATTAGTTTAGATTTTGACGATTTTTGGGGGCGATTTTGCAAAAAAAGGCGGGTTATTTTTTTTTCGAATCGTAGCAAAATCTAATCAGCACCAGGGTAATCCACAAGTGACTCATCTACCAAATTTTGTGAAAATTCGGTTCATTAGTTTTTCAGTTACAGTGGGTACAAGCTTTTGCGGGCCATTTCGCCAAAAAAGGCGGGTTCTTTTATCCCGAATCGTACCCAAAACTAATCAGCACCAGAGTCGCCCACAAGTGATTTACTTACCAAATTTTATGAAATTCGGTCAATTACTATTTTAGTTAGAGTGGATACAAAATCTGCACAGACTGACACACAGACAGACACACAGACAAACACACAGACGTCACGCTAAAAATGGTTTTTTCGTATTCTACAGGTCTCGAAACGTGTAGATCCGACGAAAACTCGAGTTGTGATTTTCGGCATGATTCCAATACTTTCCCTATACATTATCATGTATTCCAGGGAAAGTAATACATCTCATGTCCCAACACGTGAAGTACTCCACCAATTTAAAAAATCTGATGTGGGCAGCACATTACTTTCCCTGCAGACTTATATTCACGTTATCCTTATTTTAATTAAATTTATTTCACTTTTAATTCGATTTTCGTTCTCATTTGATAACTGGACTTATTTTCAAAGGTGGCGTGGAGAAAATACCAAAAAACTAAAATATCTCGAGAACGGCTAGTCCTAGTGTAATGGGGTTGGTCTTATTCTTTTCTTCGTTAAAAATTACGTATTAAACCAGTATTTAATGGATATATTTCAACATACATAGTTCTTTATTTTAGATTTTGTCGATTTTTGCGGGCCATTTTGCAAAAAAAGGCAGGTTTTTTTTTCCGAATCGTACCAAAATCTAATCAGCACCAAAGTGACCCACAAGCGACTTATCTACTAAATTTTGTGAAATTCGGTCCGTTAGATTTTCAGCTAGAGTGGATACAAGCTTTTGCGGGCCATTTCGCAAAAACAGACGAGTTCTTTTATCCCGAATCGTACCCAAAACTAATCACCACCAGATTCGCTCACAAGTGACTTACCTACAAAATTTTATGAAATTCGGTCCGTTAGTTTTTTAGTTAGAGTGGGTACAAAATCTTCACAGACAGACAGACACACACACAGACGTCACGCTAAAAATAGTTATTTCGTATTCTAGAGGTCTCGAAGTGTGTAGATCCGTCGAAAACTCGAGTTGCGATTTTCGGCATGATTCCAATACTTTCCCTATACATTACCATGTATTGAAGGGAAAGTGAAAATAATCTGGTGTGGGCAGCATATGACTTTTGCAGAGACCACTTCAATGATAGCAGCTTGCAAAAGCTCAAAGATAGAGCATCTGTTAGCCAGTTCGAAGATCCAGGGTTCGATTCCTGGTTGGAGCAGCAAAGCTTCTTACAATGGCACCCGAGCAAATCTACCCTGTAGGTTAGTGCAAAGATGTCGGAGGTCTGCATGTGATCCTAGTATGACTAGTGCGGATTTAGTGTACTCTGGGATATGGAGCTCCGATTTCAAATCGGGAGGTAAACGATCACACAAGGAGCTAATCTGTAGGGTTAATATAGCATCAGATTGGTAACCCGGGGTAAAAATAGCAGGAGGTGGTCAGTCAGATTACCAGTTGCAAGTTAATCTGACATTAGAAGGAGGAGAATTCAGAGTCTACGTCCACGATAAGAGCTTACAATTCCGTACCATTGGCTCAAAAGTAGAGCGTCGGGAGCGTCAAGAATCGTGCTGCTCCTGTCCAGAATTCGATTCCTGACTGTAGCAGCACGATTCTTTACACATTCCCTAAAGACTCAAATTTATTTTATCTTTATTTGTTTCATAAGTCATTAAAGTGACTTTAATTGAACAAAAGAACATGTATAAGTATGCAGGGTGCCGCAGTTCCCTGATCGTGGGGGACAGGTTCGAACATAGAAATCTATAGATTGCTGATTTTCTGTCGTTAGGCCCAAAAGAATTCTTCAAGCCCGAAGGTATAATCAGGGATGTATTTCGTAACAGAGAGTAACGCAAGAGCTGACCCCACCACAAGTATTTGAAACCAGCAAAATCAGCGCTCTTCGTGCGCTTCATTCGCTACTCCCGTCCAAGTACACCACGGCATGGATGAGAAACAGGAACCGATGGACATCAACTACCCCCGACCCTAACATCCGCTCCTAATATCCAGATACATGCAATCCATACACCCCATCCATTCAGTAATACTACTTCTTATACGATTCCCTATCGTAACATACATATTATATCAACCCCTAACGTAACGAAATTAATTTACGCTCTCCTAGGACCCTCTAGCAAACCAATTTATCAAGTTCAATACCTTAAACTTTTTATCTCAAGTTTTCAGATTCTGATCATACACAAGAAAGATTCTGATCATACACAAGAAGACAAGAAAGATCAATCATACATAAAGCATTGATTATGAAACACTTTCCAACTGCAATGCAATTTTATTTAAACATCTCTAAAATGCGATACATTCAGCGTTAATATTTTTAAAATTATCACAATTTGAAAACTTAAAATTTCATTGAAAAAAATGACAATGTACTCAAATGACGTCATTGAAATATAAATCGCCTGGCTCTCTCTATGAAAAAGGGGTAATTATAATAAAGGGGTATATAAAGAAATTCAGCAATTCTTATACAACTTATCTTACAGCTTGATTAGTTTACATTCTCCATAAGTGAAAATTAAGCTTCGTTGCAAAAATAATCATTTATGATCATTTAAACGCAAATATATTCAAATTGCGTTGTTTCTGAATATAGATGCACAGAAATTAAGCAAAAATAAAGTGGATTTAGGACGAATAATACATTGTAAAAAAATAAATTAAAAATAACTTTAAAAATCACGATTTTGACACAAGAAAGATGTCATATTTCATTTTGAAGTGGGTCACATGATCTCTTCATATTATATGGGAGTAATTATTATTTTAATTTTTATTAAAAAAAACTACCAAACATATTTCACTGATTTTTTTTTTATATTTTTTATGGGATAATTTGAATATTTTCAAAAACTTGCGAAGCCTAAGGTTATCGAAGCAATTTGTGAATTTTAAATTCGCTTAAAAAATGTTTGAAAAATTGGGTCCCATAGGACTCAATGTATTTCATATTGTCATCTCGGGTTCAATCCAAACTAATTGGGTGATATTATTCATTTATATTCCCATAGGTCCCACAGACTGTCTGAACAACATAACTAAAATTTCATTTTGATAGTCATTTTTACGGCAGTTATCGTGCGAACGGACAGACAGACAGACAGACAGAATGAACAAAGTCATAAAGTGTTAAAAAGACTAACTCTCTCTTACTTTATGGGTCATACAATTGAGCTCAACCACTCTATCTATAAACAAAGTTTGCATTTTTTGCATTGTTTAAAACGTAAATTTGAAGATAACACAATTCAATTTTCTCTTTGATTTATATATTCATATTATGAATTTTAAAATTTCTATGCAAGCTCTCAGTAACAACTTTCCTCCTTAGCTGAATTATGAAATAAATGGTCTCATCTCTAACTCCATGAGTTGAATATGGTTTTCCTTTTATTTCTTCAGGCATTAAAGTATGCATTGTGTTGTGGCAACGCCTTTAGCCTGAGATTGTAAACACAAAAATAGAAAAGAAGTCCAACTGTGAGAGGCTATTTCTCCAGATCCAAGGGTTAATTTGATAAACGGATATTTCAGTTTTTTCAGCCTTCGAGGTTGCATTTGAGAGGTGATTACACCGAATTTACATCGCACGTAATTCCAAAGGCGACGTTGCAAAAAATGCGGACAAACTAAAATATCTCAATAACTGTTACTCCTAGAGTTAGGGTGTTAGTCTTATTCCTGTTGTCGTGAAAAATTACGTATGAAGCAAACATTTAATTGATACATTTGAGTCTATGTAGTCTTTTATTTTAGAATTTGGCGATTTTTGCGGGCCATGTCACAAAAGGAGGCAGGTTCTTTTTTTTCTAAATAACGTGTCTACTTATTTTTTATTTTATTTTAGATTAAAAAAACTTCAAATATCTTAAGAATAGCACATAATTAATCTTCTTAGCTTTTTAAATAATGTCTATAATACTAACAGAAAATGTCTGTGTGTCTGTATTTGCCGTCTGTGGCGAAAAATCTAATAATCGTACGGTCATGAAATTTGGTGCACAGATACTTCGGGACCCAGAACAATGCGCCTCGGCGAGATTATTTTTTTTATTCGAATTGGATCTTTAGTCATTTTATATTTTAGCACGCTTTTGAAAATTTTTCACAGAAATCGATTCCTTCGCGACCAAAAATATAATCGCAGAGATTCCATTTTAACACCTGCGAAGAAGATCGGGAAATTCTCATTCAAAAAGTCTTTGAACAAAATCCACACTATTAATTGACGAATTTTGGGGAAATTTTAGAAAATATACACTTTTCGTGTGTTGGCGTAATCTTTCAACACTACGTGATATTCTCAAAGTTTCTATCTTGCGGGCCTATTGTTAAAGCGTTCTTTGATTTTCGAAAATTCTATGTAAATTCCGGTGTGATTCTAATCAGAGATGTGCATCTTAAATCCCGGCAACGACATGTATATTTTATGTCATATAAAATAGCTATTTCTGAAATATTTTAAACATAATTAATTTAAAATGGTTCTTTTCTTGGTCCAATTCCTCTCCTCCCCCTCACACTTTCTGAAATATAAACGACGATTAGATCGATGTCTTAAGGCGATGCTGAAAAGTTTAACGTTTTAAATATACACTAGCCTTGAAAGTTTTGAAAGTAGTGTTCAAAAATCTGATATGGGCAGCACATGACTTTCCCTGCAGACTTATATCCCCGTTTTCTTTATTTTAATTTAATTTAATTCACTTTTAACTCAATTTTCGTTCTCATTTGGAAACTGGACTTATTTTCAAAGGTGTATAGAGAAAATACGAAAAATACCAAAATCTAATCAGCACCAGGGTGACCTATACGTGACTCATCTACCGAATTTTGTGAAATTCGGTCCATTGGTTTTTCAGCTAGAGTAGATACAGACAATTTTTGAGGGTCATTTCGCAAAAAAAGGCGGGTTCTTTCATCCCGAATCGTTCTAAAAACTAATCAGCACCAGATTCGCTCACAAATGACTTACCTACCCAATTTTAGGAAATTCGGTCAATTAGTTTTTTAGTTAGAATGGATACATACATTGCACAGACAGACACACACACAGACGTCACGCTAAAAATAGTTTTTTCGTGTTCTAGAGGTCTCGAAACGTACAGATTCGTCGAAAACTCGAGTTGTGATTTTCGATATGATTCCAATACTTTCCCTATACATTACCATGTATTGCATGGAAAGTAAAAGGTACATTTTCCTAATGAAATTCTCCTCGTATGCCAACGATTATTTTTCCTCAATTATACAGGAGTTTCGAATATGGCGTTAATTCACTGCTATATTTTAACTTCTTTTTTTTTTTTTTAGAACAAAGTTTCAAACGATTTATTGGAAGCAGATACCGAAACAACTCAACACGGTCTAAGTCTGGTCTTAATTGCTTCACTTCTACTGTAAAGTAATTGCGAGAAT